>CM053622.1:231245386-231298384 GCA_028646595.1 Phalanger gymnotis | reverse complement strand
GTAAACAAAACAGTTCAACTTTAGTAAGTCCCTTGCAATTTCTTTTTCTTGTTCTTTTTCTTGATTACCTTTTCATGCTTCTCTTGATTCTTGTGTTTGAAAGTCAAATTTTCTATTCAGCTCTGGTCTTTTCACTGAGAAAGCCTGAAAGTCCTCTATTTTATTGAAAATCCATATTTTGCCTTGGAGCATGATACTCAGTTTTGCTGGGTAGGAGATTCTTGGTTTTAATCCTAGCTCCATTGACCTCTGGAATATCATATTCCAAGCCCTTCGATCTCTTAATGTAGAAGCTGCTACATCTTGGGTTATTCTGATTGTGTTTCCACAATACTTGAATTGTTTCTTTCTGGCTGTTTGAAGTATTTTCTTCCTGATCTGGGAGCTCTGGAATTTGGCAACAATATTCCTAGGAGATTTCTTTTTAGGATCTCTTTGAGAAGGTGATCTGTGGATTCTTTCAATTTTTATTTTGCCCTGTGGGTCCAGAATATCATGGCAGTTCTCCTTGATAATTTCTTGAAAGATGATATCTAGGCTCTTTTTTTGATCATGGCTTTCAGGTAGTCCAATAATTTTTAAATTCTCTCTCCTGGATCTATTTTCCAGGTCAGTGGTTTTTCCAATGAGATATTTCACATTGTCTTCCATTTTTTCGTTCCTTTGGTTCTGTTTTATAATTTCTTGATTTCTCAAGTCACTAACTTCCACTTGCTCCAATCTAATTTTTACGGTGATATTTTCTTCAGTAGTCTTTTGGACCTCCTTTTCCATTTGGCTAATTCTGCCTTTCAAGGCATTCTTCTCCTCACTGGCTTTTTGGAGCTCTTTTGCCATTTGAGTTAGTCTATTTTTTAAGGTTTTGTTTTCTTCAGTATATTTTTCAGTATTTTTTTGGGTCTCCTTTAGCAAGTCATTGACTTGTTTTCTATGATTTTCTCTCATCCTTCTCATTTCTCTTCCCAATTTTTCTTCTACTTCTCTAACTTTCTTTTGCAAATCCTTTTTGAGATCTTCCATGGCGTGAGACCAGTGCATGATTTTCTTGGAGGCTTTTGATATAGGCTCTTTGACTTTGTTGACTTCTTCTGGCTGTATGTTTTGGTCTTCTTTGTCCCCAAAGAAGGATTCCAAAGTCTGAGACTGAATCTGGGAGCGTTTTTGCTGCCTGGCCATGCTCCCAGCCAACTCACTTGACCCTTGAGTTTTTCAGGGTGGGTATGACTGCTTGTAGACTGAAGAGTTCTATGTTCCACACTTGGGAGGATGCGCCAGCTCTGCCTCACCAGCACTCCTCCTTTCCCAAAAACCCCCACCCAGGACTGGACTTAGATCTTCAGCAGGCTCTTCACTTCTGCTCTGATCTGCCACTTAATTCCTCCCACCAGGTGGTCCTGGGGCCAGAAGCAACTACAGCTATAAATCCATAGCTGCCCCACCTCTGCTGCCCCTGGGGCGGTGGCCGAACCGCAAACTCCCTGTCCCCAGCAGCTTTTCCCACTAACCTACTCTGTTGTCTTTGGTGTTTGTGGGTTGAGAAGTCTGGCAACCACTGCAGCTCACTGATTCAGGGCGCTAGGGCACGCTCCGCCTGGCTCCTGGTCTGGTTGGTCCGCACCGCCCATGCTGTCCTCTGCTCTGCTCAGCTCTGCTCAGCTCCGCTCCCCTCTGCTCCCAGCTCCATGGGGGATAGACTTTACCCAGAGACTATCCAGGCTGTCCTGGGCTAGAGCCCTGCTTCCTTCTGCTACCCTGTGGGCTCTGCCGTTCTAGAATTGGTTGAAAGGCATTTTATAGGTTTTTGGAGGGACTTAGCGGGGAACTCACATTAGTCCCTGCTTTCCAGCCACTATCTTGGCTCCGCCCACATAACCCAGTTTTATGTTGAGGAAAAGTAACAACTAAGCAAAAATGTTTGTAGTTACACTTTCCAGTTGCATAGAACTGGAAGAAATATGGCTGCCTGTGTATTGAGGAATAACTGGACAAATTGTGGCATATGGATGTAATGGAATATTGCAATATCATTAAGAAATGGAAAACAAAAGTTCAGAGAATGATGGGAAGACTGATATAAACTGATACAAATTAAATTAAACCATGCGGTCAAACATCATGATGACTACAAAAAATTTTAAAGGAAACAAAAGACTTCAGAATGCTAATCAGTGCAGTATCCACTCCTGATTTCATATGTATAATGTTCAATCATGCTATTGTCTCAGCAGAGAAGTGGTAGACTTTAGGCTTGGAATGAGAAATATATTTCCACACATAGCCATTGTGTTGATTTTATTTTGCTTCATTCTTACAAAAAAGGATTGGATGGGAGAAATGGAGTCAGAGGATCTGACAGATATATAAAAAAGAAAAGAGTACCACCATAATATGTTAAGTTATTTTAAAAGGAAAAAATTAATGAAGTTAGATTTAAAGAGCTCTAAAGTGTATGAATTTTTTGAGGGGATGCTATGTACGGGAAATCCAACCATGATTCTTATTATTTCAAAGGTAAAATGTTTTCTAAGTTCCAAACAGCTGGCCCACATATAAGGTCATTGTGTACTGGAGCTTTCTTATACACTAGAAGCTTTACATTTATTATTATATGTCCATGAGAGGGTCACTTATAGATTCTTCAATAATGATGCTGAAAACAGAGAAGAAGCCCACTCCATTTTCTCCTCTTTCATACTGCTAGCTGGTTAGTAGCCAAAATAATATTAGACCAGATCCAGAGTCTGAGAACTAGGATTGGTTTTAGTAATTAGGATAACAGCACTTTGGGGAGCAGGGAAAAAAAACTGCAACTGTAACATATCATGCACATTATTTCTGACTTCATAAACTTGGCCCTAGCGGATTTTCATTTATTTAGCTCATTTACAATGATCACCTAGCAAAGTACCTTAGGATCATAGATTTATAGATGGAATAGAATTTAGAGACCTATTTAGTCCAATCCACTCACATTATAGATGAGGAAACTAAAGCCCAAGGATGTTAAATGAATTATCTATCGTTACATATGGTTAAGCAGTGAAGCTGGGATTCGAACCCAGCTCTCCCAACTTTAAATTCAGCACTTTTCCCACTATACCGTACTTTCTGTTTGATATGAACTAAAAGCTGTATCTTAACTCAAATGACCCAAGTACAATTTAGGGATATTTTTACTTCTCCGGCTTGTTGCTCAAATAAAAAGATTTGGAAAATTTAGTAGCTAAGAACCTAATCTCCTAGGGTGTTGTCACCAAATTTTATACTATGTATCAGACTCCCAAAGTTTAAGATTTAAACCATTTTATTTATTTAACCCTCATGTTTCCTTACCCTATTCATTCATGACAACAAAAAGTTATAGTCTCACTCTCAGCTTAGTGGTTCTGTATTCCACCTAATACCAGAGGGTACTGGGAGGAAATACCAAGCTCTGTATGGTTCTCAGAGAATAAATTAGCTATTCTACTCCCTTAGCTCTAGCCTTTTCTGATTTAAGCATGTCTTAAACTTGCATCCGCAAACAATTTTTTTGGTGACTATATTTCTTTTTTGTATCTACACTTCTTTTTTAAACTATATTTCAATATGATTGGTTTCCTTTGTAATCTCATGTATTTTATTTTATTTATTCAGAAACAATATTCTGAACAGGGATCTATTAGCTCCTCCATTAGATTGTAAATTCCTTGAGGACAGGGGCTGTCTTTTGCCTCTTTTTGTATCCCCAGCACTTAGTATAGTAGTTGGCAAATAGTAGGTACTTAATAAGTATTTGATTGATTTATTCTTGAAGGATTCCCATGGCATAAAAAAGGTTAAGAACCCCTGATCTAGCCATATAGTGTAGGGATTTAGCCAATGATTTCAAATTCAATGACTTCAGCTACCACCCACTGAATG
Source organism: Phalanger gymnotis (assembly GCA_028646595.1). Classification (NCBI taxonomy): domain Eukaryota; kingdom Metazoa; phylum Chordata; class Mammalia; order Diprotodontia; family Phalangeridae; genus Phalanger; species Phalanger gymnotis. The sequence goes on along the minus strand of CM053622.1, from coordinate 231,294,481 downwards.
GGGTGGTAGCCTAAATTCTTTAGACTTTCTGAATGCATTTCAATGCACCCCAATAACATGAGCAGAGCATAATGGAGTTAACCACACAAATCTGGTTTGACTGTATACAATTCTTTATTCTCTAAGCCAGAATTCAATGGAATAAAGTCCAACATATTAAAAAGAACTACTATATAGGTCATACGCTTTTAGTATCTCTGAGACTCAGGCAACACTTAATTGGTGAATAGGGAAACACCAAAGTCCAGGAGTTCTCAAAGTTCCTAGTTCTTCATACATCTATACAACCACCTATCACCATGAGTCTTTCCTGGGTGAACTTCACATAATCCCATATGGATAGAGCCTGGGGGAAGGCCCAAGACTGTTGCTTTGGGGTAAGAAGAGTGGAAGTGCCATGCCAGGGTTCTCTGTCCTCACTCTACTCCTGCCCACCTTGTGCCATGGGTACCATCCAGTCTCTCAACTGAATTTGTCTCTAAAAAGTTGATTTGAGGGTCTGTTTTATATCTCTTCCCATAGGAGCTACTAATTAATTTCTACTCCATAATTGGATAGTATTCTTACCTTCTCATCTTTAAATTTGTCTCACTTCCTTTATGGGATAGTCTCTACGAAAATGGTTAATGACAAGAAGCATTTAAATGATGTATTTACTGTAATGGATCTTATGAAATTTTACTTGTGATTATGACTAATTTTTCCAGAGAGTGTAGGTGAAGATGATTTCCACAGGTCCAGGCTAGAAGGAAGATACAAAACATTTGATCACAATTTTTCACTGATCCTTACGACATTGCTAAGAGATTGAAAGCCTCTCCATTCCTGCTATCCCAAAAGAAACAATAGGGCAGGAGAGTTTAGTCAGACTATTTAATGGTTTTGTGGCCCTCTTCATCTCAGGAATGTAGAGTGTCACCCTAATGTATGAGAAAGATAAGGAGGGCTTTTAATGATTCCCTTTCTTATTCTTCCATCTCACCATGATGACTTATCTCACATAGCATATGGTGTTCCTTGAAACACTATTCCAAAATTCCATCCCATTCCAAACACTATTCCAAAAATGTAGACTCAAAAATAAAGGTGATTCTTGAGAAATCTTTTGATACCACTTCTACAGAGCTCTAAGATTCTGTGCGAATATGAGAATTGTGGTTGGCAGTTTGCTAAGCATAAAACTCATTTCCACAATATCCAAGATAATTAAAGTTTAGTATGGGAAAAGGAAGTTTTGGTTGAGTCACGTCTGACTCTTTTGGACCCTGTTTATGGTTTTCTTGGCAAAGATACTTGAGCAGTTTGCCTTTTCCTTCTCCAGCTCATTTTACAGATGAGGAACTAAGGAAAACAAGGTTAAGTGACTTGCCCAGGATCACACAGCTAGTAAATGTTTGATGCCAGACCTGACCTTAGAGAGATGAGTCTTCCTGATTCTATCCACTGTGCTATCTTCTTGCCATGGGAAAGGGAAGTAGAGATTTTCAAAGCTTATGGTTTGTGAGTAATTATTTCACATATATATATATGTATGTGTATATATACGTATATATATACACACATATGCATATGTGTGTACATGTTATATATAGTATATACACACATATACATACATACGTTCTATTTTCCAAACCTTAACAATGCTTACTGTCATTTAAACATTATTCTGCCAAGGCCAGTGATTTCTCTTTTTTCCAAATTCCTTTGGAAAAAAGTTCCTTCAGTCCCAATTCTGTAGTCAACATTAAAATCAATAATAATTGATATTTATGTAGGGTTTTAAGATTTGTAATGCACATTAGGAATATTACCTAATTTGGTCTACTCATCAACCATGGGAGATAAACATTTTTTTTTAATCTCCATTTTACTGATGAAGAAACTGAGGTTTAAAAATGACTGACTGGTAGTCACACATCTGGTAAGCATATAAAGCTTGTTTTGAACCCAGTTCTTGCCTGCTTTCAGGACTAGCATACTTGTCACTATACCATGCTGAAATATAAAACCCAAAGTGTTTTTGTGACTCTAAAATCTTTGATATGAAATCTAGTTTTCTATCAGGAGAATGAAATTGGATGTTCAAATAAAAAATTAACCAGAACCGCATTTCATTCTGTGGTTTGCACTTTATGACTACTACACAAATATAGAGATATTACTCTGCAGGCCACAGTTGTTGAACTTAATCCACACATCATGATGAACAATGGCTCCAGTTTGATTTAATATTGAGTAGCTGCAGAAGCAGATTTGAAAAATTATCCTAATCAGAAAAGGTAAAATTGAGATAATCTAAAAGGACATGCATCCACAATATTTACTGAGATCTTCCACACAAATAAAAATCAAATAAAAAAGAAAATCTTGAAAGCAGATGAGGGTGCACATGATACACGCATACACACACACAGGCTCACATACACACATATAGATCTGAGCTGAAAAGGCAAAGAAGTATTAAACCAAAAAGCTATTTGGATGATGTTAATATCACACTGTCTGATCAGCATTAGAACTGGGCAGAGACGAGAGACTGAGCATGTCAGCACTGAAACACATTTTTACTTCTTCCTAAGTTCAATCAATCAACATTTGATAAGCGCCTACTATGTACAAGGCACCATGCTAGGTGTTGGAGATATAAAGACAAAAAAAAAATGAAAGTGTGACTTTCTGTCCATAAGAATCTTCCATTCTTCTGGAAGGAAGCAATATATTCACAGATAAGTAAAAACAAAATCACTTTGGAGAAAGAGAGAAGACTAACGTCTGAGGGAATCAGGAAGATAATATTTGAACTGAATCTTGACGGCTATTAGAGAATCCAAGAGAGAGAGCATTTTGGGTGTGGAGGATGCTGTGCAGCCTGATGTGGAGAGGAAAATAAGATATCATGTATGGAGACCAGAGAGTAGGCCCTTTCAGTGGGAACAGCGTAAGTGAGAGAGAGTAATATGGAATCACTCCGGAAAGACAGACTCGTATCAAATTATGAAATATTTTAAATGTCAAATGGAGAAGTTTCTATTTTATAGTCGCAAAAACAAGGAGTCACTGAAACTCCTCCACCAAGGGAAAGAAAAAATAATTACTAGATGCTTTCTCTATTCAAGATGCTATAGGAGATGCAAAAATGAACAATATTCCTGCCCTCGTGGATTTTGCAATCTAGCAGTAAATAAAGAACATATGGCAAATAGCTCTGAAACAGATTAGAATATTATGTTTATGTAATAAAAGTACAGCACAAACTACTCAGAGTTCTAAGGAGGGGGAGATTATATGTACTTAGAAAGCATCTATAGGGCAGCTATTAAAGCAGGTAGGTGGCACAGAGGAGAAAGCATAGGCCTGCAGTTAGGAAGCTCTGAGTTCAAATCCAGCCTCAGAACTTACTAGTTGTAACCTGGACAAGTTACTTAACCTGTATTTGTCTGTTTTCTTTTCTTGAAAATGGGGAAAATAGCACCACCCTGCCCCAGGCTTGTTTAGAGGATCAAATGAGATAATAACTGCAAAGTACTTAGAGTAGTGCCTGCTATATAGTAAGTGCTATATAAATGTGATTACTAGGTATAGATTACTGAATTGTCTTTCTGAACTGCATCATTTTTCATATGATATTCCTGTGAAAAGTATCCCCAGAAACAATAGACTTTTAAAAAAATTATTAGTTGTGTTTGTTTGCACATACACACACATTTGCACTTAACTAACTAGCTGTGTAACTATAAATAAGTCAAAACCTTGTTGAGCATCAACTTCTTAATTTGTAAAATGAGCACTTTGGACCAGAAGATCTCAAAGATCACTTTTGTCTCTATGCATGTATATTTGAACCATGGGATTTTAAAATTTATTTTATGAGAAGAATTCACTCAGATTACAAGAAGTCAATTGTAGCTTCCAGTTCAGAAGACAGGTCCCTAGAGATTACATAGAAATGCATTATTTCATAGACGTGAACTTCTTGCCAAAGCCATATTCCAACAGCAATCAGATTAAATAAAACTCCATTTTTCTCCTAGCTGTTAAGTGATCACCTTTTGGTCTGAAGTTGCATTAGTTAAAATAATGAAAAAGTGAAGAAATGGGGATAGAAACTGAGTGGTATTAACAGATGTGATCTCATCAGGGTTCCATTTGTTAAAGGAAAACATTGAATATTAATTAAAAGTTAATTAGAACTAATTGCCAATTAGAAAGAAAAAGTAATTTGAAGCTACCAATAGCCCTTCTATTATTATTACCTTTGAGATTCCTCCATACGTAAGAAGGTCCCCAAGCACAGTATTTTACTTTCCTCCTGCATTTCTATTATAACTTGTACTGTTAAAGTTTGTTTCATGGTTCAGGATTTTCAAGCATCAATGTTGGGTTTAGGGTTATCTGCCAGTGCACATCAAGGAGAGGAGACATAAGGTCAATGAGAGGGCGCTCTTATTGTTAATTTTTATAAATGCCAATATTTTTAATGCTTAAGATGTTTTCTTCCCTTAAGATTTTTTTTTTGTTTTCTGATAATTCAAGTAGTATTCATTATAGTGGAATCTGGAAGTCTCTGGTGGACAGTAGCACACAGTGAGATAATTTTCAAATGGGTGTGTGGGAGGGTAGTTGGGGGAAAACACAATTTTCTAAATTTGCCTGGAGCACTAAAAAGACTAGTCCTCAGCTTTGCATAGCAATACACACATCCTGTACCTTAGCAAAAGGTATACTCTGCACATTGCTAAGAGGCCATATCAGACATTGAAAATGACATCAGAAGCTTTGAAAGCAATAAAGCATAAAATTATTAGTTTTTAAAGTATCTTCTGCCTTGCTAAAATTCCCCCTGTATTTATAGGACAGATGTTGCTTGAGAGGAGGTAATGCTAGTTTTCATTCTGTCAATATGATCTCCTACTGTTTGGGAAAAGATCACCTTATGAGGGAGAAATTAACTCCATTACTTACTTGGGATTGGGCTTCTGTTGTCAAAATGGGTGCAACATTTGGTGAAATTTCAAGAATTAAGAATTGCTTTTTATAATTCAATGCTAAACTTCAGTCCAATAATTCATTTCCTATACATTAGATCACTGATCCATGATGAACGTTTGTTTGCTCATGATCTGGACCGGGTGAGAATCATCCAGCTGTTATAAGTAGTATCTCTCACCCCCATATCCAAAAAGATTTCATGCTTTAGAAGACATAATACTTTGGATTACAAACCTTTTTCTCCCCTCCCCCAATTTGTGCCCTAATTTTAAAAGGAAAGAATGTATGATTGAGTTTAAAAAGCATTTATTAAACACTTACTATGTGCAAACATTGTGCTAAGTGCCTGGGATAAAAATACCAAATAGATGAAAGTCTTTGCCTTTATGAAACATATGTTTTAATAGTGAACTGTAACCTTGAATTAAAGGAGATTTGCATGGGAATCGCTTTATTGGCAGAGACTGATTACTTAATGCCCCTTGCCTACAGAAGGGGAAAAGTTACTAAGAGCCTGAGAAGGAAGACAAATTCTGGTCTTAAAACTTAAAACTTAAAAAAAAAATTCACAATTTCAGACTCTCTTCAGGTCCTTGAAAGGAAAAAAGATTTAGGTAAAAAGTCAGAATATAGAAGGTCTGGCACGTTGATCGTGTTCTTGTCATTAGCTTACCACACAAGAGACTTCACGGAATTTCCTCTTAGATGACATAGGACTTTCTTAGTGGAGCTGAGATATCTTTCTCCCAGTGGGAAAGCTAATTCACTTTGCATACGGTCCGGTATATTCTCACTTGCTATATTTTCACCTGTATAGCTTTTCTGATTTGTTTGCTATTTTCTTGGATAAATGGATTTATTTGCTATTCACTATCTGTATTCTTTCTTTAATTGGCATCTGATGGGAAGAGTCAAACATTGGAAATATAGCTTGGAGCACTTCATCCCTGATAAGGGACCATGGGAACTCAGCTTGCACCTGAAAATTATTATCTCCAGGTGTGGCCTCCCCACCTCTGTCTCTAGGCTAACCAAATTGGAAGGGCGATAGATATAATTCCAGCCCAATACCCTCTGTCTCTGAATGGAACAGTAACCAGCCTCTACCCCCAAATTCCTGCCAATTCTTCTGACAGGAATCAAATGCTCCCTTGTAGAAAATTGGACGAGGAGACTACAGATATTTATATCTTGACAGACCCGTGTAGAGATATAAATCACCATGCATAACACACAATACCCATTATAGCGAAAAAACATATAGGGGGCTGGTGGCTAAAAAGTGATATTTTGGTTTGGAAAGTAACAGGGATAGTGGGTGGAGCCTTAGAGGAGTAGATTGGCTCATCATTTCCATAAGCAATGTCAGTATTGATTAAATTATGATTCCACTCATAGTCAAGTTTAGAAAGGAGAAGAGATACATGCAAGGCATTTGGAGAGATCATCTCCAGGGACTAAAGATGGCTGGGATCGGTCCGAAATAGCAGGCATTCTTCAATTAGTTTTGAGATTCAATTCTAAAGGTATTATATAATCAAGTTTCTACCCATAGAATTGGAAACTTATGAAAGTTTTAAACTGCTGTCTGTGTAAAATGCGATGCTAAGCAGCCAATTTGGATTTTTCATCTTCCAAATTTCCTCATTTTTTAGAAGTTTTACTTCGGTCTTCTTACTGAGCTCATGTTTATACCATTGTAAAGTAAGTTGTTGGCCTACAAAATGCATGATCTAAGATTGATGCTCTTTTAGTATATTAAATACCCGTCTTCACAACCTAATTCATCCTACCCAACTCATGCTCAGCTGACCAAATCCAGCCATGCTTTTGGTTATCTCAAAGAAATATTTCAAGTGATTTAAAACCCTTAGTTTAGTTTGCTCAACATTATAAAAAGAACACTTCTTACAAATTCATTTCACCTCCATGAACCACAGGGTCCTCATTTATGAAATGGGAATAAAAATAATTGTATAACCTTCTTCACAGTGGTACAGTAGGAAAACTCTATAAACCATAAAGTGCCAAAGTACTATGTAAATGTAAATCATTACATTAGAGAAAATGTGGGACTGAATTTAGATTTTATAGAAATAACCACTAGTATCCTGAGGATATAAAGGGAACACAAAGGAAAGCTACCAGAACATTGGGTAAACCTTCTGCAGTGAACCTATGGGAGGGCACGGATAAGAATCTCTCACAAGATGGGCAATAATAGATGACTTGGGACTTCCAGTGTTGGATGAATGATGAAGTCTCAGATACGTTGGTGCGTTGGAGAAATAATGCCTTTGTGTATTCAATATCCAATAGAAGTAAAAATAATTAGTACTTTTCCCTGCTCATGCCCCACCTCCCAAATCCTCACATAACAGAAGTAACAAATACTTCTGAAATACATGAATGTTTCTTTTTTCATGGACTAGCTTTGCACTTCTTAATGTGAGATTCCTGTATTTAACTTAGAGTGAGAAAAAAGGAAAAAAAATATTTTCCTTTTCAAGTACATTCAGCTAAAATCCTGGACTGAATCCATAATTTTAAAAACTTGTCATTTATAAGTATTGTTAGTATGGACTGACTGTTAGGTAGTTATGAAAAAGTTATACAATGAAGGGCAATTCACATTACACAATCCAGAAATTTCACCCTGACCTAAAAGTGTCACCAATGCATTTTAAATATAGTGTAAAAAAAGGTTGCTCAGATGTTAATACATGAATAATATTTTTTTTTTGCCTTGGAGACTGTAAGAAATAATTACTATTTAACTTGTAATGAATAAAGGAAAGTAATCCTTCCTCTCTCCCTCCCTCCCATTTTAAAATCTTTATCTTTTGGAACAGATTTCAAGAAACCTTAATAATGTGATTTCTAAAGATCTAACCTTTTCTAATTTGGGGTTCTCTCATCAAAATAAATTATTCTTTAATAGCCTGTGCACAGGAGGAAATGAAATGACAAGTAGCCCATCCAATCCCCATTCTGGAGAAATCCCCCCTGGAATTCATAAAGAAAGAATATGTTCTTCAGGATATTTCCCAGTGGTTCAAGATCTGTAGTTGGAAGTAAATGTCTGAAATTCAGTCACTATATAAGAGGCTGGAAAGTCTTAAACTCATGTAGAATTAAAATTATTTAATGGAATATAAAACAAGATTAAAAAAAAAACAAAAAAAAATCTTCATCACCAAAGCACATTTATTAACTTGAAGGATTTACAGAAATAGCTGGAGCACATCAGGTCTTATGACATGACAAAAAGGTAAATGTGCCTGGACAATGTTGCTATCTGATTAGGGCTTCTTCAGTCAACTTAATCAAACATTGCTCCTGATCAAGCCACTGCCACTGCATGTTTTTGGTTTCTCTTTTCATCAATGCATTTTCAGTGCAGTAACCTTTGCAAATGTGCTTTTAACATCTTAATTCTTCTAGCTTCTTATTTTTTTCATGAATGTGTTTCCTTCTTTTGTTATCAAAAGCAGTCAAGTTCTGATTTTCCAGGTTAATGGAGGAGAATAGTGACATAAATAATCTATTCACAACAGATAATACCAAAGCCATTTATATTTATCTTTGGATTGCACTTCCTGTGTCGTTTTTGTTTTTCCCAGCAGATTTACCTTCCTAATTATGTTTTATTCAAGCCAATATTTGAATTAATCTGCAGTCCCTGAACACACAACAACTGAGGTGGCCCAGAAGCAGGCAGAGTGGCAGGGAGAAATTAGCTCAAGATTAAATATCTGCTGCATACAATCTACAGTGGCTTATATTAATTGCATACAGTTATAGAACACTTTACACACATTATATCACTTGAGCCTCACAACAGCCTTATAAGGAGGATACAGCAAGTACGTAGAGAGATTGTTCATTTCATCTCCATTTTGCAGACAATCAAACGGAGGCCCAAAGAGACCTCTTGAAGGTCACACAGATAGCAAATGGCAGCATTGGCTTTCCCACATTCTTACTTTGACTTCTAAACCATTCCTCCTTAGATCACATTACCCTAAGAGGAGAAGTGTTGCATAGTGGAAGAAATTTGAAGTTAGAAAGTCTAGGTTACTATACTTACTAACCCCGTGACCATAAACAGGTTATGTTCCTTTTCTGTTACTTCATCTATGAAGTGGGAGTGTTGTACTCATACAGGGTTAGGGTTTGAAGTAGATAAGTCACTTTTAAGTTACAAAGCACTGAACAAATGTAAGATGAAACTATTGTTATAACTGTTGTCATTTTTATTATTCTGCCTTCTATGTGTGAATAACCAAGAAGTAATCATAATTATTTTTAGATTTTCCTTGGATCCTTCCCCTCCATAGACTCTTCTTATACAGTACTTTTCCAGTGCCTCTACATTTACTCTCCCTCTCCTTTATATCTGTCTTTATCATTTCCATTAGCTTTACTTTACTTTGAAATTATTTTTCATTTTCTTTATGTTTCACTTTAGTGCCAAATTACACACACACACACACACACACATACACACACATACACACACATACATCACATACATACACACACAGATATCAGAGGGGAAAAAAAGTTCATTTTTTACAGGAAGTCGTGACCTCTTTTTTAATGATCTTTTTTGGTTAATTTATTGGTTTATTTGCCAAGAAGAGACTAGGATGGCTAATGGCATGTTAGTGAGACCAGTATTTACACTTGACAAAGGAAACCATAATAGCAGAATATTTTGTTGTTTTGTTTTCTTTTTGCTTTCGTCCCTGTTTTTGACACTGGGTCTTCCTATTTCATCCAGTCTGGAAGTACAATGGCCAGTCACGGCCCAATCTCCCTGCCTATTGGCATGGATGCTTCGACCTGCTTAGTTTCTTATCTGGGCTGACTCACCCCTCTCTCGGCTGCTTAGTGGCCCCATGCCCCTGAGGGTTTATCATACTTGTGCCAGACTTAATGTGGACACATGATTGGATTTAGCCCTACTGCAGCTAAGAACTCCTAAGCTCAAATGATCCTCCACCTCAGCCTCAGTAATAACCAAGAATAAAAACGTAATAATACACATAATATTTTCTTGCAAATTTCAGGGTAGCCCCCCAAACAACCCATGGTTCATCTGGCATTGAGGACTTAGCTTCAAAATATTCATGTTCTAAGGTATTTATTAGTTTATCAAATGGTTTGTATAGTAAAAAATTATTTCCAGAGTTTATATTAAAGTATTTAATAACTCAACAAAGACTATTCCCTAGAGTTGATTGGCCATTTCTGCCACTCATCAAAGCATGAAAACTCTTTGACTCAGCACTTTTGTAAAACCTGATGGCATAGTTGGCATTTGCCTTCTCTCTTAAGAAATGGGTTGTAGTTTAAGCAGATAGAGTTAAGTGTGGGTTGGAGAGGATCTTAAAGAAAGAGAGGACAATATGAGCAAAAGCAGAATCAAGGAATGTAGTTGGCAACAAGTCATCTACTTTGGCTGGAGTGGTAAAGAATCATGTGGAAAAATTATAAAGTCATGCTGAATTCTGAAAAGCCCAGAGTGCCATGCTGTGTTTATTTTGTAGGCAACATAGAGATACAAAAGTATTACGAGAAAAAAAATTGTCTTCAGAAGGAAAATAAACTGAGCATGAAATGAGAGACTTTAATGACAAGGTTAGGTTGGGGAACTTTCAGGTGCCAGCAGCATATTAAGATGGAAATGGTAGACATACAATCAGATGTAGGTCTAGAACTCAGTAGAAAGGTTAGACCTGGAGATAAAAATTGGGGAACTAAGGTACAGAGATCATAGTTAAATCCATAGCTATTTGTATACATATTCATGTATTTCAGTACTACAATGGATCCATGATCCAACCAGAGTGGGTACTTACAAATCTCAACTCATTCTTTCCTTCTCATCATGGACTTTTCTTGTCCATGTCTTTCATCAATCACCCACGAAGCATCTGGCTAATGAGTGGGGAAGCCTTCTTCCAGGATTTTGATTCTTTTTAAAAAATATTTTATGGGTGTAGCATTCCTTCTCTGATGCCTCCCTGTGCTTTTAAAAAAGTATTGTGAACTCTCAAGTTACAAGTTATAATGCAAAACCACCAAAAGGGGAAGAAGATTTTCCATATAAGCAGCTAGGTGGTGCAGTGGATAGAGCAGTAGACATACAGTCAGGAAGACGGAGTTCAAATCCAGACTGAGACATTTACTATTAACTATATGACTCTGGGCAAGGCCTCAGTTGGCTGTTTCCTCAAATGAAAAATGGGGATAATGATAGCACCTAACTCCTAGAGTTGTTACAATAACCAAATGACATAATAATTGTAAAGCATTTAGCATGGAACCTGGCATGCAATTGGCACTAGCTAAATGTTAGTTGCTGTTGTTAACCACAAAATCCAAGAGGCAATAATAGAAAAATACTGTTCAAAATAACTATAAAACACATAAAATATTTGATTATCAGTGCAAACAAAACACACTAAATATTTGTATATTCTTGTGTATATATATTCTACTACAAAATATTCTTTAAAGAAATACAGAACTAATTAAATAGGAGGAATAATTGGTATTCAAAATTGGGCTATGCTAGGATGATAATAATAATACCAATACTAAGTTAATTTATAGTTTTAACACCACACCAATTAAACAACCAATAGAATAATTTAAAGAACAAAATAAAACAATAACAAGATTCATTTAGAGGGGGAAAAGATCTATAATATCAAAGGATATAATGAATACAGAAGGAATGGAATGTCTAGACCTCAAATTATATTATAAAGCAATAATAAAAAGCATTTGGTGCTAGTTAAAAAATAGAGAAGCATATCAATGAAACAGACTAGACAACAGAGAATAAAAAATAATGGAATTAAGTAACAGTGTTCAATAAAGTTGCAAACATAAATTACGTAAGAAAGAACTCCCTATTTGATAAGGACTATTTGGAAAACTGAAAAGCAGTCACTCATAAATTAAGCTAACACTGACATCTCACACCATATTCAACAATAAATTCAAAATGGATATGCTACCTGAATATTAACAATTATACCATAAAAAACTGGATGAGGAGCAAATGATATACCTTTCATGACTAAAAGTATGATATGTATTCTTAATGAAACAAATAGTAGAGAGAACTACAAAAGATAAAATACATGATTTTCATTACTTGAAATAGAAAAGTTTTGCAGAAACAAAGTTAATCCAGGATAAAAAAGTAAGACGTTAACTAAGGCAAAAGGGAATATTTTTTATCAAATAACTCTGATAAATGTTTGGTATTGGAGTTATATAGCCAACTTAGAGAAATATATAAGACCACAGACTATTGTCTAATAGACAAGTAATCAAAGGATATGAACAAAGGAGATAAAAAATTGCAAACTGTTAACAGCCATGTGAAAGAGTGCTACAATTCAATAATATTAAGAAAAATACAATTCAAAGCAATATGAGGGAGTCAAAGGCACACTTATGCATTGCTAGTGGATGTATAAATTTGTACAACCATTCTAGAAAGCAATTTGGGATTGTGTAAATAATGTGGCTAAATGTTCATGTCTGTTGACTCAGAATTTCCACTGCTAAATATATAATTCAAGGAAGTCATTGACAAAAAGAAATGACTCATACACACCGAAATATTTTTAGTAGTTCTCTAATGGAAGCAACCAACTGGAAATAAAGTAGATGTTCACTGATTGGGAAAAGGCTAAACAAATTGTGGTACATGAGTGTAATTGAATATTACCTTGCTATAAGAAGTGATGAAAATGAAAAGCATGAAAAGACATTAACTGATGCAAAAAGCAATAAGAATAACCAGGACAACAATATTCACAATGACTCTAGCAATTTGAATAGAAAGCGTAATTACCACAAAACAATCAAAAAGGAATGCTGCTATCAACAACCATGTGAAAAAAAATTCTCCAAATGGTAATAATTTAAGAAATGCAAATTAAGCAACTCTGAGGTTCCATATCACAGCTCCCAAATTGTCATAGATGGCAAAAAAGGGAAAAAGAAAATTTTTAGAATAGCTGTGGAAAAAGACACAATGACGTATTGTTGATAGAGTTGTGAACTGGTCCATCTATATTGTTAAGGAATTTGGAACTATGTGCATATAGTCATCAAATTAAGCATACCTTTTGACCCACTGATACCACTAGTAGGCAATTACCCTCAAAATGACGTTTTTAAAAATACATACATATATATGTGTATATACGTGTGTGTATGTATATATGTATATATATATACATATACATATGATAAGAAGTATGAAGATAGAATCCAAGAACAGCTTATAAAGTAACAATATTATTTAAAAAATTGAAAACTTAAAATGTGACTGATACAATGACAATACATAATTCCAAAGGTGGGTGATGAAGCATATCACATACCCTCTTGATAGAGATAATCAACTCAAAAACAGAAAGGAATACATTTTTGGAGGTGGCCAAGGAAGGAATTTTCTCTGACTAAAACAAAATAATAGAATTGAAAAAAATATGTTTATTATAATAATGACTCTCTGAGATAAAGGAAGAGGATAAAGGAGGGAAATCTCAGTGATATAAAATATGATATCAATTTAAATTGATATAACAAAAATTATAGTGAATTGAACAAACAACTAAAAAAAAATTTCCATGTAAAAATAGAATAGGAAAAAGGGATTATATGTACAACCTTACTTCTCTTGTATTTATAACTTGGTTTTAAAGTATTTAATAAATTCAACATTTTTTTCAAAGCTGACCTACTTTGTGCTTCCTTCTGGTATCTTTTTTGAATTATATTTTTAAAAAGTTTATTTGAACCTCTTTTTTTTCTTTTTCTTTTTGACAACTTTATAACTAACAATTCTTCCTCAATCTCACAAAAAAAGAGAGAAAGAAAAATCTATGAGAGAGAGAGAAACATAATCATTGTAACAAATAAACATGGTCAAAGAAATCAAATTCATACAATTTTCATGTCCAGAATTGTGTCTCACTCTGGACCTTTAGTCTGTCGCTGTCAGGAGATTAGTAGCTTGCTTCATCACTGGTAATTTATATTTGTGGTTCAATGTTTGTGGTTATTGCTACGATACTAGATCTCAAGTTTTTCAAAGTTGCTATTGTAAAAATTGTCCTCCCAGTTCTGCTCACTTCACTCTGCATCTTATTTATTTTCCTATATTTCTCTGAAACCATCCCTTCTGTAATTTGTTAAAGCACAAAAATAGTAAATTACATCCATATACCACAACTTTTTCAGCCATCCCCCAATTGATTGGCAACCTCCCTCTTTTTTCCAGTTCTTCAATTCAGGGGGAAATAAAAGTCCTATAAATATTTTTGCACACATAGATCCTTTTCCTCTTTCCTCAATGTTTTTGAGGATATGAACAATTTAGTGACTTTTAGGGGATAGGTCCAAATTGCTTTCTTGAATGTCTGGAGTAAGTCACAATTCCACCAACAGTGTACCAGTGTCTGAATTTCTATAGCTCCTGCAAAAATACTCATTTTCCTTGTCATCTTAACCCAATTTAAAGGATATGAGGTAAGCCATCAGAATTGTTTTAATTTACATTTTTTTTTCTAATTACTAGTGATTAGGAGGATTTTTACTATCACTATTGATACTTTGGATTTCTTGCTTTGACAACTGATTATCCATACTTTTGATCATTTATTAATTGAAAAACGGCTTTTATTCTTATATATTTGAATGAACTCCTTATAAATCTTTGATATCGCTCCTTTATCAGAGAAACATGATACAGAGATTTTTTCCTCTTTGCTAATTTTTGGCCTTCTGATTTTAACTGTACTGTTTATTTTTTATAAAATAATTTCAATTTTCTGTAATCAAAATTGTCTATAGTATCTTCTAGGAACCGCTCTAACCTTTCTTTGTTTTTGAACTCTTCCTTTATCGATAGTTATAAAAAGTTTTTTTTTCCCCTGCATTGTACCTCTACTTTATGAATTGGCCCTTTACCATTAGGTCATTCATCTATTAGGTATTTATTTTGGCATATGGTATGACCAGTTGGTATAAACCTAATTTCTGCCAAATCGCTTTTGAATTTTCATAGTAGTTTTGTTAACAAGTTAGATAATAGTTAAATAATAGATAATAGATAATTAAACTCTAGTAGATAGGGTTGTTAATTTTATCAAATACTATGTTAATTTATTTATGTTTTATATCTACTCTGTTCCATTGATCAAATCTTCTCTACTCTTTAACCATAGTTTTGATGATTACTACTTTTTATTAGAGTTTGCACTTGGGTCATTCTAAGTCTCCTCCCTTCTTACCTTTTATTATTATTTTACTTAAGAATCTTGACCTATTCTTCCCTTCAGATTAGTTGTTTTATTATATTTTTAAATCTATAAAGTAATTCTTTTGTAGTTTGATTGGTATGACAAGGAATAATTCAAGTAATTTGGAGAGCATTGTCAGTTTTATTATATTTGCCTTGCCCAGCTATGAGCAATTAATGTATCTTCACTTATTTGTCTGTTTTTATTTTATTAAAGAATGTTCTTATGTGTGAATAAGTAATGGACTCCTAAATATTTTATACATTCTATCAGTAATTTGAATGAAATTTTTTAAAAAAATATTTTCCCCAGTGTTTTCTAAGTAGATTTCATCATTCTTAAAAGCTAATAGCTTTTAAGCTAAAAGTGAAAAGTCTTTAAGTTTAAAAGAGCAATAAGAATTTTGGGACAATGTGTATATTAAGTGATTGTTGATTTTTTTCCTTTACTTCATATTCTGCTATTTTGTTCATTTTATTATTTTGATTAATTTTAGTAGGCTTTGTTTTCATAACATCAGAAAAATATAATAATTCCTTTTTTGCTTATATTTTCTCAAGTCCTGAACTATCTAAAATAACAGTGGTGATAATGCACATCCTTGCTTTACCCCTGATCTTATTGGAAACTCCTCTAGTTTATCTTCATTACATATGATGTTACCTCTTGGTTTTAGATTGACGATATTTATTATATTAAGGAAAGGTCCATTTAATCTTTTGTTTTGTTTTTTTTTTAATTTAAACATAAATAAGTATTGCATTTTGAGCAAAGCCTTTTCTAAATCTGGAGTCTGATCTCTTAAAGGCAATGCAAGTAAAGCCCAGGGTTTGGCAAGTTGTTTCTAGCTTCAAAGGATTCAAATAGGGACTCACTAATAAACTAAGATGAGTAAGAACATACCTACCTAAATACAAAGATACTTATCATTGTAAGGCTGGTCACTAGGTGGTAAATTCTTTGACCACATCTCATACAAGACACATAGATACATATCTTTTAAATAGAGCAACAGTTAATGCATAACTGACATCATTTATCTGATGACTTTAAAAAGCAGGTATATTAACAACTAAATTTATTTAAAAATCTCATGTTATACATTCAAGGTTTTTTTTTCTAAGCTAAAATTAGTACTAATACCACATCATTTCCAATTTCAATGTTTTATGTTTATTTTGTCTCCTTAACATTTTGCTGCATAAGCAATAAATACTTTTAAGCATTTTTATTAGATGTCTTAAACACAATGGTAAACAATTACCTTCATACTCAAATTATTATCCCCATTACAAATACATAAACTCAGAAGCTCTGAAAATACAAGCTTCCATTTCCCCTCAGCTCCTCCCCCATTGTTGAAAAACTGAGTGTTTTACAATAGCAAAACCATCCTCTGTTTCTGACAGAAATGGGTTAATCATACCACAGCCCATCTAGAACTTGTTTCTCCTGTAAGAGTCATAACATGTGCTAAAAAACAGTCGGGGTTAGAGGTATATAGAGTGAAGAATTGTGATTAGCTGTATTTTGAGTTGAAGAACGTAATTTCCTATATGCAGTAAGTTTTACTCATGAATCTAAGAGATAAAGAATATAATATTTAGCTTAGGCTATTTCCAAGTGCTATGTATGTATAGATGCAGATGTGAACATATACATATATGTGAAGGAGTGCATGTACATAGGAATGATATTTATGTTACTCATAGACCTTTAGGGAAGCAAGATGACATAATTTATTTTCACTGCTCTGATTTGTAGCATCGTTACATCCAAAATTAAACAAAAGAAAAATGTAAATGCTCAGCTATCAAAATAATATTACCACTGAAACAAAAGACAGACTCAATTTTGTTATTCTCACTCAGATGAAATTCTCATTCTGCAGAGGAATTAGAAGCTTTCCTATTATTATGAAGTGCCTTCCATAACTTCCTTATGAGTGTAGAATTTTTATAGTTTATTTTGGATTCTGACTCAGGGGAATAAATTTGGCATTTTATAGCCCAGCATCAGATCAGGCTTTTTTTTTTTCATTCTTTTCAGAAAGTCCTTTGGAGCTCTCAGATACATAGGTAGATAGGCTACAAATGTTATGCTTTTGAAAGCGGGATGTACAAAACACTGCCTGAGGGATAACTAATTGACTTCCATTGTAATGCACTGCCCCAAGTGAATTGGTGTTCTTTCTATGTCTTAGTCATTTTTAATTTTACTTCTTCATGTTTCAAGAAAAGGTTATTTCTGTCTGCTTTAATCATGCAACAAGGAAAAGAAAACAACGCAAAGGATTTTCAATCATAGATACAGACTTAAAATTGAAGAGGGTTCTAAGAAGATGAACACAACATTCAAATCAAATAATTCACTCCAGATTTTGGGACAATTACAAATATTTTCTGGAATATTTGATTTCAAGCATTATACTCTTCACTATGGTTTAAATTTCATAAATTAAATTGCATAGCACACAAGTATAGTTACTCTACAATTAATAAATACTGCTTACTTATTATAATGATTCATTGTTTACCATCTTGGGCTATTAGTTTAGCTTAGGGTCTTGAGCCTAAAAGCACTGTTTTTGCAAAACACTTAAGGCAATCATAAGTCCATAGAAGCCTTCTGTATAACCTATTTTACTGACAAACAATTACATTTTAGATTGAAGAGGTGAAATGATTAAGAATATTTGACTTAGTTGCCATGACAGCATGCATTTTTCATCAGGCACAGTGTAATTACTACAATTTCAATGATGTAAAATCAAGAAAGATGATAACAAACAGCAGAACCATGGAGATATTGCCATTGCAACCAGGTTGCCATAGCAACAGTGATAATAATCCCAGTGATAGATGTTTTCTCTTGCTCTTTCCATTTTGTACGGTTATAACATTCAGAGCCAGTTTTTACCACAGCTTTTTATAGTTTATTAGACTGTCAAAATAGTTTATGAGATGTTGTTGCAAAGGAAATGACTGAGTTCCGTAGCCTAATAAAAATGCCAAATACTCTGTTTACATACTGCTCCAGCACTTAACAAACATTAAAAAATTGTATGAAAAATGATTTGATATTGTATCTGTATTAATCAATTTGCAAGGCATAAGCTTTGTCACTGAAGGTCAAATGAATGCCTTCAAAGCACTACTCTTAGAAGGTCCTTTGCAGTTGAGTCCTGATACCACAATACCAACCCCTTTTACCTGAATGTTAGTGCAAAGCAAACAACCCACAGGAAATACTTTGTAAGGCTACAAGATAAATAGTTATAGAAGGTCCAAACCACACGTGTGTTTTAAATAGTTTGGTGGAAATATTTGAAGTGGAGAGCCAGAAAAATTGGAATTGAACTTTTAAAGAAAACAATTTCTGGAGACAACCAAAGATACAGACTAATAATTCCAGACATTTACAGAATAAATATAGTATATGTGTTTAGGAAGAAGTCAAACATATACAATGGTACGTTGTATGCATGTAAGAGGCATCTGAAGGAGAAACTATATTGTACAAATTTGCATATATAAACTCAGGAATATGAGGTCAAGTATGCATGGACATACATAATCAAATATCTTACAGCAGCTATTTCCCCCTTTAAATGAAAGGCTCAAGGTAGTAAATATTCTTGTGGTTCATATCTATGATGTTGTTGGTGTGAGGAACTCTCAGTGTGAAAACTCCCTCCACTGCTACAGATCTGAAATTTGTCTAGTACAACTTAAAATCAGCTTCCTGAGAGCACTGAGACATTCATTGACTTGTCAGAAATTCAGTATATGTCAAAGGAGAACTTGAACTCTGTTCTACTAGACTCCAAGACCAGCCGCCTCACCACTTTATCCTGATGCTGCTCATCAAATCTACTTCCACATAAATCTACTAAGTATTTTATTCAGTAAGAGAAGCTTCCTTGAAGAAAAATATGTCCATATCAAGACTCTATCCATGGTCATTTCACGTTTGGCTTAACTTGTTTTCTCTACTAACTTCTGCATCTTGTCAACAGCAGCCAATCCTCCTCCCCAATTCTTCAAGATCCCTTTTATGTATTGTCTTCCCCTATCAGGAAGAATATGAACTCCCGAAAGGTAGATACTACTTTATTTGTTTATATTTGCATTCTCAGCATCCAGCACAGTGCTTTACACATATCAAGTGCTTAATAAATGCTTTGTTTCTATATTTCTCCATCAAAAACAAACAAGGCACAAACTTTGTAAAGGCATATTCGCTATTTCTGCTGGACACTCAATTTGCTGAATAATTTCCATCAGCACATTGACCAATTCATGCCTCTACTTACACTAAACTATTTCTTTATAGTGAAACCATGCCACTATTGCTGTCAAAAATGCACATGTATAAATTGTGGCAGTAGATAATAGAAATTTCTGAATGAAGAATTATATATTTAAAAGATTGAATCAATAGCAAAAATATTCTAGCTACCAAATTTTGATTGGCCAAGGGAAAGTATGAGGTAGGAATAAGAACTTGATCTGCAATTTCATTAGTAAGAAAATTCTCTAATGAAGACTCTATCAATGCTATTTGGCCTATAACCATCTATGAAAGCTGGCTGGCCTGGTACGAAATATAATTCCATACCTTATCATTATACAGAGTTTCAAAGAGGGTGAGAGGGTCCATTGCCCATGGTCCTTAGCCAGTATAAGTGAGAGTCAGAAATAGAACCCAGGTGTTCCTGACTCAAATGCCTTCTTTTATATCGTATGTCATGCTCCCTCTTCGAAATATTGGGGTGAAAATGGGGTAAAAGAGACAAAAGTCACTAAACTAGTTGTTGGGGGATCTGTTCTGAGCTCTCTTTCCATCTAGCTGTGTGATCTTGAAAAAATAACTTCTCTGGAGACCTCAGTTCTATTATCTGTAAAAATAAGTGGCAGATTAGATGACTTCTAAGGTCTCTTCAAGCTCAAAAATTCTATTATCTTGAAGCTTATTTTTAGGAGTGCTTATCTTTTAGGCACAAATACGGAATTGAAAAACATTTCACTTCTCTACTTGAAAAGATTGGTGATTCCATCAGGGTGGGTACTCTACATGTATGAAGATTGCAACCCTTCCATATTTTTGTAGATGAATTGTTATAGCAAGAAATTTTCTGTACCAAATGTAACTATTAGGCAACTAGTCCTAGCAATTAACTAGGCTAGCCCTTGAACAACAATCTATTACTGAATATCTAGTCAAAGCTTTTCTAGTCTAGTAGGATCTGTCAAACAAGTGCCCATCTTGTATAGCCTTCAGGAATAAAGAGTCACTGCCTATGCTGTGATATAGGAAATGAAATAGGGTTTTAATGGAGTAAGTCTCAGCTCTTCTAATCAATCAACAAGGATTTACATGTACCTGCTGTGATGCAAAAACTATACTAGGTGCTGGGAATTAAAAAAAAAAGACAGTCTTTGCCCTTGAATATCTCACATTCTGTTGGGGGAACAAGATAACATATAAACATGTAAATATAATGTATAGCCCAATAAATATGTAGTACTTTCTGGTGGGGGTAGTTATTATTAGAATCTTTGGGGTGGGAGGAATGGTTTTATATAGAAACTGGTAATGAGCTGAGGAGCCTAGGGACCTAGGGATTCTGGGAAATTCCAGGCATGAGGACCAATCTATGCAGAGGTACAAAAAGAGGACCAGTAAGCTGGCCAATTTAGCAAAGCATAATATTATAATAACTCTAGAGTATATATAATATATATATGTATATGTTATATATGTAAACATTATGTGTGTGTATTTTACTCTAGACAGGCATGCTGAAATCAGGTTGTGAAGGGCATTCAATGCCAAACTGAATACTTTATTACCCAGAGGGAATAAGAAGGCATAGAAGCTTTTTTTAAGCAGGGGGAATGACACAGTTAGAACTGTCCCATTAGAAAAACAATTTGTCAGCTCAAGGGAGGAACTTAAGTTTTTGGCAAAATTCTGAATTTGGATGCAGTCTGAAAGACAAGGTTAATGTCCATCAGCAAATTCAGTAGGGATGGCAAAGAACCAGAATAGCTTCATTAAGAACAAAGAACACTAGAACATTTTTTGACAGGTCTGCTAGACTGACTCCATGGAAGGAGATAAATAGAGTATGAGAGAGTTTCAGCAAAGCATTGGGCAAAGTGTTGCATGTTAAACTTTTGGCTAAGATTGAGTCGTGGAACTTTTTTGAATGACTGAATCCAAAAATAGCCACTAATGGGTTAATGTCTGTATCAATAAGGCAAGGTTCATGACCTCAAGGATGACCATGAACATGCCTGTATTGTTCAGAATCACAAAGTATGGAAAACTCTCTAGGTAGAAGGCAGAGGAAGTATAACATTTGCTTAGACACCAGAGGATCAAATCTCAAGAACAAAACTCCAAATCGATATAGCAATAATTATATTCCAAAACCAATAAGCCTACCCCAATGTAGCAACAAGGAAATTATAACACAGTATTATAGAAAGGAACTGAGTTATCCTGTAACCTTCCCCTCTGCTGGGACCTCGCTGTAAAATCCTAAGTGTCTTCCTCCCTCAGATCTCTGGTTTCTGCAGCTCCCTGATTTCCACTCTCTGATCTGCACTCTCTCTGCTTCTTCTCCTTGGGCTGAATTATGACTTCTGAATTCTCTGCAGATTCTGAGTTCTATAGCTATCTTCCGGTACATGTATATACTCTTTTTAGGGCCCAAGGCTTTTCACACCAAGTCATCAAAAGGATGTAGTCCTGGGGCTTAGCTCCTGGTGAGCAAGGGCTTGCCTACAAACAAACTTCTATTAACTGGCCCCACCTGAGGCCCATTGAATGGGGCAGGAGGGGTGGGAAGGGGAAGAAAGATCTTTAATCACATTATCATCACAATGTCAAACTAGAGAGATGTTTCACTGGGTTGTCCTGGGATCTCTCCTTGATCCCGCTTCACTCAATATTTTTATCAATGATTTGGAAGAAATCATATATTATGTACTTAGTTTTGCACTTGACCATAAACTGACTGTTTAGGTGATAATCCTTTTTATGACAGGATCTTAAGGATGTCAACAGGCTAAAATGATAGACAAAATCTAAAAATATAATATTTTTAAACAAGGATGACCATAAAGATCTACACTTTAGTTCAAGAAATCAACTTTAAAAATTCAGGAGAAGGGAGAAGTAGCTCAACAACAGTTCCTGTATTAAAAAAAAAAAACCTCTTTGATATGCAGCCTTGATTTTAGGAGGAATGGTTTCAACAGCTACAGAAAAAGGAAGAAGCAGAGTTTAATAGCCTATAAGGAAAAGAAAGATAGAAATCTGTCAAGAATGAAATTCTAAAACAGAAACAGAAGCAATTCCAATGAAAAGAAAAAGAAAAAATGAGGAGAATCCTAAAGAGGTGGCTCTTCATGGAACCTGTCAGCACACTTAACCTTTTAAAAAAATGTATAGTCAGCCTCTGGGTTCAACTCTTGCCTGTGATACATATTTATTATTTGACCTTGAATATGTTCCTTATCCTCTCAGTACTCTAAAACTGAAGTGCAGGTAAGTTGCCAATTCTATTCAAAGAGATAGTTTCTTCATCCAAGAAGCTCCCTAAACCAATGAAATCCCAGTCCAATACTCTTTGTAAAGAATATAAAGCAACAGTAGACAATCAAGGTTTAAGTAACTAAAGATGAATACAAAAAGAGTATTTTAGGAATCATTCCCTAGATACTGAAGCCCATAAGGCTGCTGCTGAATGGTCAAATGAGAAAAAAACTGTGAGACTGTTTTGGCTAGGCTAAGACCAATGGGAGGTTCAAAAATGGGAGATGCTCTCTGATCATAGTAGTTGGAATGATAACAGTAAATATCACACAAAAATATGAAAAGACAGGACTGTTTTGTTCTTACTTTTCTTCTTTTTAAGAAGGATTTGTAATGTGGCAACCCAACAAAGCTTAGGGTATATTTATAGAATTATAATGTTTAGAAATAGGAAGGTGGTGATCCCACTATGCTCTGGTCTGACCAGACTGTATCTAGAATGTTATTCACAGTTGATAACTAACAATTAAAGAAAAACATTGGCAAGACAGTGGGCGACCAGAGTATGAACAAGATGGTGAAAGGCCTAGAGATTATGACTCATAGTCCTCAGTTGAGGAAACTAGGTGAGTTATCCAGCAAAAGAGAAAGTTTGGGATCTTCAACTGAAAGATTATGTGAATGACTGGAAAAGAGGGGAAATAGAAGGGAGGTAGATTTGGATTTGGTTTGGAGATGGGCTTCCTAAAAGTTGAAAATATGCAAAGGTAGAATGTAATGCTATAGTATGCGGGGGATTCTTGTTAAAAGTGTTGATTGGACTTTCATATGATTCAAATTCATGTCCTTCTTGACATGATGCTCTTCTTCTTGTCCCTCTTTCACCTATGACTTTGCCATGCAACTCAACCAGTGACGAAACTTATGTTCAACTCTACTTGGGAGAAATAGCAGAATTCTGAGCCCTTGAAATATTATGTGAATCCTCTTCATAGTAGCCAGCTTAGAAAAACTAAATGAAACTTTCTGAGAATGGGAACAGGATTAAAATCTGAGTGACTGAGAAGCAGAAAGTGGGAAGGTTGTTCTTTAGAATGGTCATAGGTCTAAGATAGGGTATATATGTAGCTCGCTGAACTAAAGGATTTCATCATTGATCCAAGTAAAGTTACCACCTTCTTCTATACTTAGGAGAATTCTCTTTATCTTTGATCCTAAGAGATTACTCTGTTCAAATCATAGCAGATTTTTCTTTGTTCTAGGAAATATTATTTGTTTCTTAATTTGGATTAATTTGGTATATGATTATGTCATTGTATGTGATTTATGAAATGACTCGTGATTAATTTGCTGTATGATTACGTCATTCTATGTAATTTATGAAATGACTCTGTTAGGATCCTCATTATATAATATCTTAAGAACAGTAACTCCAAATTCTATGAAAATATAACAATAAAAATGAATATAGACCAAACAGATTAGCATATATTTGGCTTTGTTGCTACAAAATACTGAGTTCACAGCATTTTGAATTTGGGTGTCTATTTTACTCTTCTATGTGTACAAATAATTCCTACTAAAAGTTCAGATTATAATTAATTGAACTAGGAATTTCAAATTTCAGTATATAAAAATTTTACTTAAATTTTTGGTCAAAATTATTTTAAAGCCTGAGGTTCGTTATGTCATACTGAAGACTGATTTAATACCATAAAGATGAAATGGAGAATTAAGAAAAAGGCAATGATATTTCAAACTCTACAGTCTAACATATATACCTCTCAAATAAGTGGATAATTCAGAACAACTCACTGTTCAGATTGCTGGTTTAATCTGAGTTTTCAGTTTGGCAGACAAAGAAGGAGAAAAAAAGAATAAAGAGGTCATTTATTAAATACTTACAATGCACTAGGCATAGTGCTAAATATAAGAGGCACAAATGCAAGAAAATAGGCAGTCTCTACTCGCAAAAAGCTTACATTCCAGTAAGAGAAGACAAGCATAAAGAGTAGCAGGGAAGTGGGGGAGGGAAAAAGGAGGCCTATATTGGAACATGAATGCTGATAAAAAGGTAGAACAAGCTGGAAAATTATTTGAGATGGGAGAGAAGTGAGCATGGCAAGGGTAATTCTTGAAATGGTGATTTTGACCAGTGATTTACTGATCAGGAGCACAGGCCACAGGATAGAAGTAGATTGAAATGGGTGAAAGTGAGTTGACCTAGGAGTTAATCTGGTTAATCTATTTATGTAGGATTTTATGTTTTTATAACTATCACTTTTATTTAAGTTTTTAAGTTGGTTGCCATTTGATTAGATAGTTTCAGTTTCCTTCATTTTTTTTCTTAATTAATGAATTCTACTTTTTTGTCTTGAGAATCTGATATTTTTCTTAACTTTTAAAATCACATTATATAATGGTCTGTATATTTTATTAGTCTTTAGGAAAAAGTAGTATATCTTTTTTAAAACTTTGCTTATTTTATTTTCAGAATTTTTGTGCATTGATTTGGTTTTTTTTTAACCTAGTTGTTTTCCAGGATTTTTTTTAGTTGTATTCTTGATTCATTGGTTTCTTCTTTATCTTTTGTTAATAAATGTGTTTTGAAATATAAAATTTTCCCCAAAGATTTCTTTAGCTGTATTTCAAATATTTAGATATGTTTCAGAAGTATTTTATTTTAATTTGTTAACGATTTGTTCTATAATCTATTCACTACTAAAAATATCATGGTATTTAGTCCCCACATAGGTACAAATTACCCTTACTGGTGATAGCATTTGTTGCTTTCAAGTCTATAAAGGATTTGTTTGAATTTCTGTTTCCCTGTATTTCTTTTTGAGTTCTTTATGCCTTGTTTGATCACATAAAGGTGCCTTACAAAGTTGAGAACACGTTTAATTCTTATGCTTACCATTCAGCAACTACCAGAAATCTATTATATTTAGTATTTTTTTCCAAAATTCTATTTTAACACTTTGTTCTTTCTTTTCTATATCTCTGCTAGAGTTGTTCAAGTCTAAAACAATAACATCTTTAATTGTCAAGAAATTTTTCCTTGCACCTAATTTAGATCTGCCTCCCTGAAACTTCCAATTATTGCAGCCCTCTTTGCCCTCTCTCACCAAGCAATTGAATTCAACTCAAGTAAACTAACATTAAGTGTCTATTTCAAAGTCACTAGTCCATGCACTAAAGATAAAGCCAAAATAAAATTGTCACTGCCCTCAAAGAGCTTGCATTCCGATAGAGTGGCATGACCTATGCACAGTCAAGTATAGTAAAAGATAGACAGTGAAAGGGGAAAAGGAGAAATCAAGATGTTCTTGGAATATTTAAGGAGGGAAAGAATACTAATATCAGGTGATTCGAGGATTTATAGAGGACTTAACAAGTCTCTATTTTGTCCTCAAGGGTGATACAACAGACAATTTCAAATGCATTGCCAATATCCAGCTAAACTACGTCCATTCCAATTCCTTGACATAGTATTTTAGACACCCTCTCAGATAAGGAAATGAAGTTAATCCAGCATCACTTCATCTTACTTGACATGACTATGCCCCTTCTGGCTCTCACTGATACGTTTTCATGCCTTGGATACGTACAAACTGTCTCTTATTATATGTGATGAATTTTTAACCAGCAATCAATGTCAAGCTCACTGGCTAAAACAGAACGAAGTAATTAGCTGCATTACGTTTTAGAACATCTGAACTTTCCTGTCTCCACTTCCCAGCTACCTCTTTGAATAGTTTTTCAACTGTCTCTCCCAGTGGACCTGCACGAAGTTGTGCACATTCTTTCAATTCTCTTGAACGTAGTTGATTTCAGCTAAATGATTTGAACTCCTTGGAGACAGTGAGATTATTATTAATTTCTCACTGAATTTGGCTTTCAATTTCCTGTTGTTTTTCATGTTATTGACATATTTTAACATCATTTGCATTTCTCCCTCTGACAATGATACCCCTATAACAAAGAATAATAAGTAGAGGCAGAGTGGGAAGCAGTTCATCGAACACATAAAAAAACCCCTTGATATTATATACTGTGTTTTATATTTGATCTTCCCTCCCCATCCAACCCACATTGATAGTGACTTCCCTCCGGGATTACCTCTCATTTACAAGGTATGTATATTGAGGGGGGAGTGAGTGGATGGATGGATGGATGAGTATAGGTATGGGTATGGGTGTTGGCAGCAGGGTAGTGTGTGTGTGTGTGTGTGTGTGTGTGTATGAATAGTTTGTTGTTTCTCCCTTTAGAATGTGACTTCCTAGTGGTCCAGGAATGTATTTTTATCTTTCTTTGTATTACTTACCACAGTGCCTGAGGGCACATAGTTAAGGTCTTAATAAATGCTTCTTGAATGACAATGATTCTATCCCCAAATTTCTCTACCTCTGCAAAGAAGGATGTATGTCTCTTCCTTGGCATCAGGTTTGGCTACTATACTTCTGCAGCATTGTTTCAATTGTTTTGTTGGCGTCCTTTCCATTGCTGTAATTATTGAGTATATTTTTCTTGGTTCTCCTCATTTCATTTTGTATCAATTCATCTGAGTCTTCTTCCAATGCATCTCCCTATTCATCATATTCCCAAGTTCTTATAACATTATTCCATTACATACATGTATCAGAGCTTTTTTAACCATTTTTTAATTCATTGGAATCTACCTTGTTTCCAATTCTTTGCTAATACAAAAAGTGCCCCTAGATACATGATGATGCAGATATGGCCTTTCTTTTTATCATGGTCCTCTTTAAGGAATACACCTAACAGTGGGGTATCTGAATCAAAGAACATAGAGGTTTTAGTTACCCTCTTTATAGCAGTGCAAATTCTTTTCCAGAAAGATTGGATTTGTTCACAACTCCACCAATAGCACATGAGCGTGCTGGTCTTTTTTGTAGTCTGTTTTCCATTAGCTATTCCCATTTTTGTAGTGTTTACCAATATGCTAAGTATAAATGAAATTAGAGTTGTTTTGATTTTCATTTCCCTTATTATTAGTAATTTGGAACATTCTTTCTTATAATTGAAATAGGTTACATTTCTTTTGAGATTGGCCTGTTCAGAATCTTTTATACCTTATCCAATGAGGATGAGCTTATGTATTTCTTGTTGATTGAGTATATATCTTTAGCATATACTTATGAGAAAAATTTGATTCAAACATTTTCACCCAATCAATTGCTTCCCTTATTCTAGTAGCATTAATGTTGATTAGATAAAAATTTTCAATTTCATGATCAAAATATCTATTTTATTTTGTGTGATTGATTGACTCTATCCTTCATTTGGCTAATTGTTTAGGAATTCACATATTCCATTCCATCAGTACCACTCCCACCCCCATTCCTTGGTCATAGTTCCGAAAGGTACTTGATCTGGTTCTTTTATGATTTTTTGTAATTAATGTTTTGGGTCATGGGATGCATGGTCATAGGAACTTTATTGTGGTAAATTATATAAGTTATTGGTCTAAACTTAATTTCTGCCAGACTACTTTCCTGTTTTGTCCAAAGTTCATGTCAAATAGGGAATTTTTCACCATGTAATTTTTGTCCTTGACCTTCTTGAGAACTAGACTGTGGAAATTCCTTTTCATCCTCCTATTTAGTGTATTGCATTTATCTACTATTCTATTTTTAACCAGTACCAAATAGTTTATATGTTTACCCCTTCGTAGCATAATTTGAGGTCTGAAAATGTCATTCCTCTTTCATTCCTATTTTATTTTTCTCATTGTTTCCCTTGAAATTATAGATCATTAGTTTCTTGAAATGAATTTTAGTATTAGTCTAGCTCTATAAAATATCCCCTTGGTAATTTTGTTAGTGTAGCCTTATATCTACACATCAATTTAGATAGTATAATAATTTTTATTGTATTGTCTTGGCCCAACATTAAGCATTGATTATCTTTCCAGTTATTTGTCATTTAGGAACATTTTTCTGATTGTTTCTATAGCAGTCCTGGCTACACCTTATCTAGATTTTGCCAAAGAGATCAAGACACTAGTGATGGCTAGTTCCTATTGTAAGAAGAATTCCCCCAACTTTCACCTCCTTGACACTCACTTCCCCAAGGGAGGCTTGCTCTGACTATCTGCCCATGGAGGGGGCTGCTTTTGACTCATAGACCTTCCCCTCTTTTCTCTTTATTTCCTGGACTAAGAGAACCTATGGGAATCGAGGGATGCAGAATTATGGAAGACATGCTTAGCATGGGACAGCAAATGGGAAGTGAGCAGCACCTGCACCAGTCCAAGCGGAGCAGATTCTGCACTGCCCAAATCACAAGCTGAACAGAATTTAGTGTCCTCTGTTCCATTTCCCTTTTATTCCCAAGAGGATGAATATGTGTTTCCAAAACTGATGTTTCCCTAGGACATAGGAGGCATTATCCATGTGTCTTAAAAGTTTATTTTTTTTCTTAAATGATTACTTTATTTCTTAAACCGATGCATATAGTAAAGTTGCTGATTGATGAATTGTTAAACTGGATGTGCTGTTGCTTGAATGTTGCATTAAGTGGATCCCCAGGGAGAGTAGAGAGATAGATTTAAAACTGTGGAATTTGCCAGAGTGAGATTTCTGGCTGAGGGCTTAGAACTGAAAAAGAATTATTGATTTATTTTGTTTTTACAACATCCCAGGACAGGGATAAAGTATATATTCACCAAGGTCTCTCAGGGCATATGAGTCAGTAACAGTGGCAGCTAAGTGGTTGCAGTTGACATTGAAGCAGGCATCATCCATACCATGGCTTGAAAAGGAAAACCACTCCTCCAGAAGGGACAGGGCAAAGGAGTGGCTTTACTTTCAGTCCAGAGAGACACTAATGCCCCAAACTGAAGACTATTACAGGTCACAAAAACGTCCAAGGAATAGAGTGGTAAGAGTTAGCTGACAGATTTACTTGCTTACTCACAAGCTCAGCACATACCAACACCAATACTTCTAGCAATATAAGTCTTCCATGTGCTTTAGTAGATTGACACCCAGGTATTCTTACGGATTTTATAGATATTTTAAATTGGGCTTCTATTCTTGTTATCTACTCCTGGGTTTATTTTTGTTATCTAGAAGTACTGTTAATATTTGTGTCTTTATTTTCTTTCTTGTGAGGCAGCTAGATAGGGCAGCGTGTAGAACACCAGGACTATTTCCTGGTGTCAAGAACACATGAGTTCAAATGTAACCTCAGACATTTAGTAGCTGTGTGACTTTGGGAAAGTCACTTAATCTTTGTTTCCCTCAGTTTCCTCAACTATAAAATGGAAATAATAAAAGCATCTCTCTCTACAATGGTGGTAAGGATCAAATAATAGAATCTGTAAAGTGTTTAGTACAGTGCCTGACATATAGGAAGTACTACGTCAATGTGCTCTATCATTATTACTAATTATATCAATTAATCACTCTGCTAATTCTGTAGGATTTGTAGGTAAAGCATCATGTCTTCTCTTCTTTTTACTCACTTTTATGCCTCTAATTTCTGTCTCTTGGCTTATTGCTCTTGTTAGCAGATCCCAATAAATAAAAATTGGGAATTGAGAAGTATAATAGTTACTTTCTAACTTTGACTTAAAATATTCTATATTTCTTTAAATATTTTTCTCATCATAAACTCCAAGTCCTGTTTATTCTGTGTTCACTGTAATTCTTTGATATTGCTTTTAGCATGTTCGAGAATGAGAATTATGTAGATTCTCTTAGTGAAGTGCTTTTTCAATTTATATTGATTTGTAATACCTGTCAACTAGCTAGTGATGATAGGTCAGAGGAAAAAAAAGAGAAACAAAGTCTCTATCTTATGCGTTATTCATTCATTCATCCATTTATAATGCAAAGACTTATTAAGCACCTACTATGTGCAATTTACTGTCAGTCATTATTAAAGATGGAAGAAAACTATAGAAATGGTCCCTTCCCTCAAGTGGTTTATATTCTAATTAATAGGAGGCATGGTATATATAAATATATGCATACATATGTATATGTATGTATATAACCATAATACAAATTAAAATGCAAAAAGGAGCTATGTGTGTAACCATAACACAAATTGAAATGTGAAAAGTAGATAAAAATACATATTAGTTTCATGAGTAGTTTCATGAGTGTTCATTAGTTTCATGAGTTTCATGAGGTCCTAGGGGACCACTTCAGGTGAGATGATCTGCACAGATTTCATCATGATTGTGTACTAGATGTTCTTTGAGGGAAAGATAAGATTTCAACAAATAGAGATGAGGGAGGGCATTGGAGCCTTATGAAATAGTATGAAAAGACAGCTGTAAGGAAATTTTAGAAAGGTTAGCTAGATAGCTACTTCTTTCTCACCACCTTTGTCTCTATCAAGATGGTCAAGGGGACAAAAAAAGAGAAAAGTATAAAAGAAAGAGAAAGGGAATAAGCATTTCTTTACTAACTGTTATGTGCCTAGTACTATTCTAAGCACTTTACTGGTAGTATCTTATTTGATTTGCACAATAGCTTGGTGAGATAGGTACTCTTATTGTTCTTATTTTACTGGAAAACTGAGGCAAGTTTAGAGGAAACTGAGGCAAGCATAGATTAAGTGACTTGCCCAGGGTCACACAGCTAGTGTCTGAGGTCAGATCTGGACTCAGATCTCCCTGACTCCAGACCCAGTACACTATCTACTGAACCATCTGTAAGAGTATAAGATAGCAGAAAATAGAGAATTAATCATAACCATGAACATGAATAATATGAATTCGTTAAGCTGACAAAGGTAAGAATGGCTTAGAAGGCAGAACTGAATAGTATTTTGCTTATTTAAAACACTGTCTGAAACAAATTTATGCAAAGTTAAAATAATAGGCTGTATCAAAACATATTTTCCTTCAGGTGAACTGAAAAAAATTTCAGGTAAGTAAATATGTGCTTAGATGAGGCAACAGTAAAAATAGTCTAGGAAAAATACATTCTATGTAGGAACCGTAATTAGTAAATTAATATCAGTTTAGTACCAAATGGCATAACAATTAAATTAAAGAAAACATTAACTGATCATATGAAAAAGTAGTCAGTTAAACTATAATAGTTGGGAACCTCAAAGTATTTTTTTTCAATACCACTCACATCTGAAAAGGGGGGCAGGGAAGAATTCCTGGATATGTGTAATCACCAAGGATCTCTTTTGGGCTCTGTTCCTTTTTCCCTTAGAGATCTCATCAGATTTTATGGGTCCGCATCTCTAAAAACAATGTTTATCAGGTCTATGTATTCAGCTATAATCTCTCTTCACAGCTCCCACATCACCAACTGTCTTTGAGACATCTTGAACTAGATATATAATAGGCATCTAAAACTCAACATGTCCAAAATAGTGTGCATTATTTTTCCCTGAATTCCTTTCCTCCTCTGAATCTCCTTTTTACTGTTAAAGGCACTACTATTCTCCCAATCACCAAGCTTCCAAACATCAGAAGGAAAATTCTGAAAATCAAAGAACTTAACAATACTAAAATCAAAACAAAAAATTGAATCGATAAAAAAAAACCTACTAGCTTTTTTAAAAACACAAATATTAACATAAACGTCATTACTTAGTCTTATTAAGAAAAATAAAGTAGAAAATTAAATTGTAATTATAAAAATAAAGAAGTTGCAAGTGAAATAGAAATGAAAGAATTTATTATAATATATTTTGCCCAGTTATGCACTAAAAACTTATAACTTAAATGAAAAGGACAAGATATATATTTTAGTATAAAATACCCAGATTAACAGAACAAAGCATGGAGAGCTTAAGTAACAAATTCAAAAGAGAAATTGAAGAAAGTGTAAATTAAACCATAAATAAAAAATCTTAGGCTATAGAAGATTTGCACACGGATTTTTTCAAATGGTAGTAATAACTGACATTTATACAGTACTTTAGTTTACAAAATATTTTACAAATAATTGAATTTTCATAATGACCCTGCCAAGTATGTGCTATTATCACAAGGTTAAGTGACCTGCATAGGATCACAAAACCAGCTATTATCATCAGTATTATTATTATCAGATATTCAAAAAACAATTGATTCCAGTATTATATAAGTCTTTGACAAAAATAGTAACATAAGGGATCTTGCTGAATTCTTTATTTGATATAAATATCTTAATGCCCAAATCAGAGACAGAGAAAGAAAACTATAGATTAGTACCCCTAATTAATATTGGCACAAAATTTTAAACACATGCAAAGAAACTTTTATAAAATACATAAAAATGATTATGAATTTTGACCAAGCTTGATTTATATCAGTAATGGAGAGCTGAAAAAGATATTAGAAAAACTAAAAACATGATAAATCATATTAATAAAAATAATCAAAATCACATGATTTTATCAATAGTTTCAGAAAAATTCCTTGAAAAATGTCACACATTTCCATTAAAAAAAATTTTAAAAGCATACAAATAAATGGACTTTTCTTTAATATGATAGATTCTATCTATGTAAATCCAAGACCCAGAATTCTATATAATGTAGGTAAAATAGAGGTACTTAGAATAATATCAGTGGTAAGGCATGGATATAAGTTATCACTATTATTGATATGCTACTGGAAATGGTGGTATATCAATAAGAAAAGAAATTGAAGGAATACACACAGTCCAAGAAGAAACAAAATTACATCTTTCATAAATGACATTTTGTTTTACTTGGAAAACTATAGACCATAAACTAAAATGAGTAACTTTAGCAAAGTAAGGGGACGTAAAATATACCTACATAAATCATTAGCCTTTCCGTGTTTATCACCAGGAGAATCGAGCACAAAATTATATTAAAAATTATAGTTAAAAGAAGCTTAGAAGGTATAAAATATTTAAGAATCTATCTACTGAGGCATGTAAAGGAACTATATTAAAATAATTGTATAGAAATAAAGACCAACCTAAATCAGTGCAGATATTCATTGATCATAGTTCAGCCAAGCCAAAATAATGAAATTGACATTTCTACCCAAAGGAATTGATTCATTCAGTGTCATATCAATCAACTACCGAAGGATTACTTTATATAGTGAGAAAAATTAACAAGAAAATTGCCCTGGAGGAACAATAGGTCAGTATTCTCAAGGGAAAATTTAAAAAGCAGAAGGAATGAGGCCTAGCATTACCAGATCTCAATCAATACTATAGAACAGTAATCATCAAAATTATTTTCACTAGTTAAAGAGTAGAGAAGATGATAAATGGAGCAGAGTGGGTTCACAACAAATGAACATACTAATATGTTGCTTGTTATAATGAAAGACTGCACCTATGGAAAGTATTCACTTGATTTTTTTAAAGGTAGGAAAGCCGATTAGCAAGCTGGCAGGAATTAAAATTAGAGCAACATCTTACATTATAAACCAAGACAGACTGCAAATGGGTAGGTACATCAATTATATATGAAAGGATATAGTATGGACAAGTTAGAGGAGCAAGGATAACACTGGATAGGAATTTATGACCAAATAGAGTTTAGAGAGGATCACAAAAGATAAAATGGACAAGTTTGATTACACAAAATGTAAATGCTTTTGCACAAACAAAATTATTGCCATTAAAATTAAAAAGAACACAGTTAATTGGGGAGGAATCTTTGAAACAATTTTCTCTGATAGAAGTTTGATACTTGTCATACATATGGAATTGATTTGAATACATAAGAACAAGAGCCATTCCTCCATAGATAAATGGTCAAAGGATATGAACAGGAAATTCTCATAAAGAATATGTCAAGCTCTCCATTTTGTTGGTCACGTGAACCACAAGTCCACCATGCTTTCTTTCAAGGTGAGCTAGCCCCATGACTATGATTTCTAGTCTTAATTCTAGTCAATATTTTGTTGTAACTGTTCTTAGTTTCCACCAATTTGCCATATCTTTTCCCCAAATCAAAATTCATGGGATGATAATAGTATTCCTTAGGCAAAGTATATGTTCTCAAGTAGGCATAGCGTTGTGGAAATGAGAGATGAGAATTGAGTCAATTCTAAATTCCTGTTATCATCATTCTTTTGCTATCTTTCTTATGAGATTGAAATTAGAATATTAATTTTTTCTTGTTAAAAATTCTGTACTCTAACTACCAAATAAAAGGAACATTAGAAAGTAGAACAGAAGAAGAGCACTGACTATACAGGGAAACAAATCTCTATTATACATAGTCTATATTTCCTTCTGTATTGTGTAAATGTATTTATATAAAACAATATATTCAGAATATAAAATATCCACAGATTGCTCATTAATTACATAAGAATAAAAATATGTTGATGAGGAAGGAAAGGATGTGTCCTTACATTTCTTTAAACCATTACCTATTTCCCACTATTGAGTTCAGGCAAAAAATGAGGTCTTCCACAAATACTAATAAGGTCAAAAACAGGTACCTAGGTTAGAGGAGAAATGAACAATTATGGGCTGGTCCAGTTGTGAGAGAATATTTCCAGGAGGACAAAGTGTGTACTCAGGAAAGGGGGACAGAATTCCAATAGGTTCACAGAATAATAACAGAGGGGCCAAACTAGGAAGTCTGATATACAGAGACAGAGAGAACCTCCTAGAACAGCATGATGAGAATGAGAGTAGATGGTAGAAGAAGGAGATAGGGCATTTCAGAATCCAGGAACAGGCTGGAACAAACGAACATAAGGGCATATTATGTTGTGAGAAAATCCTTAAATAAATCAGATTGCCTAAAACACACACACACACACACACACACACACACACACACACACACACACACTCACACAGTTAGCAATCTGTGTTCAAGGTAAGTCCAAGATTTAGAATGATAGGAATCTTTCAGGTGATGGCCAAGGTATACCGAAAGAGTCTACTCTCAGTTTGGCCCACAAAATGCCTGGCCAGAGACACAATTGCCTTTAGTTGTTTATTTGTGCGAGTATTAAACCCCAAAAGAAAACTAAAAAGGAAAACATATAAGACGATATTAGTTATTGTTTCCTTTATTTTTGCTGAACAGTTTACATTGAAACTGCATCTCTGACAATATGAAATGTAATATCATTATGTAATATATTCTGTTGGCCCCAATACCTAATTTTCAGAAGTACCTCATCTGAAATGAGTGCATTTCTAGAACTAGCAGCTGTCCACAGAAGGCTGAAAATGATGTCGCTTAGTCACAAAGGAGAGATAACAGTATCAGGGAAAGTTTCTAAAATTGTTGATTTCAGACTTTCTGAAAAAATACCAGATACAAGCATACATACCTGATACCTATATATCTACAATAACATACACAGTAAACTATCCTTCACATATGTATATGTATATATTGACACATATATGGGCATATATATGTGTATAAATATTATTTGGCCAAGCCTGTTATTTCATCAATGTAGGCAATTTCCAGTGTGAAAACTCCTTCTACACTTTTCAAAGTGGACCAAAAAGGTTTTTAAGACTGCCCTTTGCTATTTTAGGCAAAATTATTTTTATAATGATGATGATTAATCTCTTCCTAAGTACATATCTGTGTATTTTTACATAATAATGATGAAGTAGAGCCCAAAATGTCTAGATTTTTGTACCATATCCATTTTTTTCATTGATATAGGAAGGTCTTGTTTACAATGCTAACGCATTGTCTTAAAGAGTTGCCCAGGCAATAGGAAGTTAACTACCTTGCCCAGTATACCAATTCCTGTATATATTGGAGGCATAACTTAAATCCAGGTCTTAAGAGATTCAGCTTGGTTTTCTATCCACTAGTCTACTTGTGGGAATTTTTTCAATGTTTTCAAAGATCCCAAACTCCTTGACACAGTAATTGTCTATTATTTGTCCATCTAATATAACTGGAAATAATAGGATACAATGGAGTCAGAAAAATTAAAATTACAAATAATTGAAAAGACAATGGGAAGATCCATAGAGAGCTTGGGAAAGCTGCACCAAGTTACCAGCAATAACTTGCATGTAAGAAATGACATAAAAGGCATTATTTAGGTTATGTGTGATTGGAAAAGGATATGGGCTAGTTGTGACATGGTTACAATGAGAAACAACAAATTGATAAGCTAAGGAACACAATAACACCACCTTAGACAAAAGAAAGTCATTCAGTATATTAGGTAAGTATGCCAAGATCTATCAGAAAACATGGCAAAAATAGCACAGAATGAAAAGGCATATAAAGACTGCCATTTGCATGGATAAAATGAATTGTTATCAAGCTGAGTCAGGATTGATGAAGTTAAAGGTAAAAATTATGGCTTATGGATGTTCCTAGGAAGGAATTAGGTTCAACTAAAAATGAAAATTTCTTCTATGAATAGAATTTAAAACAGGACCAAAAGTCTTAAGTTATAGTTTCAACAGGAAGAGCCATGTAAGGAATTGAAATGAGGGTGTTAGTGAGGAGAAGAAGAACATTAATTATATTTTCCCTTTAGATTTGTAATATACAGACACTTTTGAGGGGAAGGGTAAGTATTAATGCCAAATATATCCTATATGACAATTTAAAAGAATCCATTCTACCCCAGGTTGTCTTACCTTTAGTCTATAATTGATGTTCAATTGGAAAAAAAACAGTTACTGCCTTCTCCCCTCCCATCCTTGAAAAAAGTCTTTGCTTCCTCCTCATCCTTTAAACAACAAAATAAAAATAGACTAATAAGCAATTGCAAAGCACTTAACCATGGGAAGGCTAGATAATTACAGCAGCAATGTAATTCGGCTATATTTAACAAAGGTGTTATTTCTTATTGGAAAAATCTTCCTTCCCTTCCTCTAGTATCTGCCCTTCTGCATAAGTGACCCAAGGAACTTTCCAATATGGTTTTGAATTCTCCCAGTTAGAGGTTGCTCCCAAGAAGAAACTTTGGCACTTTGGAAGGCTCATTAAATCTCTCTGGGCCCTTGAGTACCATTGAGTAGACTGCTGCAGTAATTTGCTAAATGTTATCCTAGGGACTTTAAAAAGTTCATGTGCCTCACAAAGTGACTAACTTACTCTAGAAAAGGAATTTACACACTAGAGAACCTGTCTAAAAATCAGTTCTTCAACTGAAACCCATTCTGTGATCTCAGAAGTTGCTCATTTGGATTATACATTAAAAAAAATACCAGCCCGAGTTTACTCTTCTCATCAACTTACTAAGTATGCCCAATGGGAGAATCATATCTTTTAAGTGGTGCATGGAGTTTTGGCCTGCTTTGAATTTCAAATTAGCTGTCCTGGAAATGGATCAGCTGTTTCTTTAAGGCTTAAAGTAGTTTTATAAACACTGTTCTGAGTTTAGGTGAAACTAGAACTATCTTCAAACTCTCAAATGACATAATCTAAATAAACTAAACTAACATCTATAAAGAAGTTTCCATTACAGTAATGGAAGGATGAAAAGAAACATTAAAGTTATGTGATCTTGAGTTTGTGCTGGCTTAATGTTTATGTTTGTTGCTTTTCTCTTTTCTACATATGCTGGGCTGTCTCCCCGCTCCCCCCGCCCCCAACCAAATAAGGTTGAGGGCTGAGCTCACCTAGTCACTTAGTTCTAGAATGCACTACCTCTAAGTTTTACCTAAGTTTTCCTTGTCATGAGCCAGGAGAAAGAACAGTGGGAGAAACTGAAACTTTCAAACTGGGGAAGCTTGGGATAAAACAGGGAAACTAGAATTTGAACTGAAGTCCAAAGTGCCTATGTTCATAACAAAGGCACGATTCAGGGATATTAGCCCTTCATCGGTGCCCTGGCTCATCTGGAAAGTTTTCAAGCTGTCAGATGACAGCAAAAACATGATCATTAATGAAATAAACATGTAAAATCTTTTAAAGTAGGGATTATTTGATTATCTGTATTTGTAAAGTAGTGCAGTGCCTGGCACATACTAAGCAGTTAACAAATGTTTTGTCAAATAAATAATTGAATGAATGAATGATCATGTATTATGTACTTATTCTAAGATATAGCATGGTGCAATGGATAGAGGGTTATCTTAGAAGCTAGGAAGACCTGGATTCAAGTCACACCTTTGATGTTTACGGCCTGCGTGATTCTGAAATCATAACTTAACATTTGATGGATATCGGCAACTCTCTAAAGATCATGAGTTTCATAAAAGCTGCCAATCTGCATTGGTAGAAGGAGTTTTCTCACCTGGGATTTCATTATGTCATTAAAATCACAGTTTAATCCTCATTGCTTATGCTCTGCTAAATACTATAAACTGATATTTTTTAACATTCCTGAAAAATATTTCTTCAATATTCTGGATTATTTTCTGTAGCAGTAGTGAGGGAAGAGAAAGGGTATTAGAAGACCGACAAAAAAAGACCCTAGACCCTAATCCAAATCTCCCCATCTCCAGCATAAATAGACTAACATCTAATCCCCCATGAATTGCTTGTGAATTACCATACTGTTTAATTCAGCTGTAGCAATTGACATGTCTTGTGAACCATTTGCTTTAGAAATGGTAATTCACAAAACAATACCAGAAGTCTTCCCTGGACATCTGTCCATTTGGAACAGGCAAAACTAGGACTGTCACTTTAACTTAAAAATAAATATATAGGATTTCCTTGGGCTAAATTTATTTTGTAAGGTAATTGATAAAAAAGATAATTAATTGGAAGCTTCTCAGCCACTGACAGTGGAAAACTAAGTATTAGTCTGGTTTAAGCCTTCTTCCCATTCAAAAAGTTAGAAATCAGTAGATCTGATTTCTTTATATAGACAAAGTCAAAGCAGATGTTGAATGTAATGGAGTTTAGAGATATGATAGAAGGAAAGCAGACAGTATTGCAATTTGCCCTCAAGAGCCTGTTGGAAGATGTGAACTGTCTTCTTACTTCTTTTTTCTAACTGATTTCTTCTTTTATACTTCTGCTTTTCTCATTCTGGAATGGCAACTTCTTCCAACTTGATATCAAGCTGTTAATAACTACATTTTGGGCCCAATTATTCAAGCATTTCAGAATACATTAATTGAACTATCATCTAGCCCAAATCTCCTCAACTTCTCCATGAGAAGACTATGGGAGGGTTTATCAAATACTTCATTCAAATCTAAAAACAATAACTCAAGAATTCTATCAGTTTAGTAACCTTGTCAAAAACATAAATAAGCTCCATCTGCCATGCCATGCTCATGATGAGGTCATGCTGACTATGGTGATGACTGCAGTGTGTAGTGATAGGGGGCTTCAATTACCCAGACATCTATTGGATCTCTCTCTCTCTCTCTCTCTCTGTCTCTCTCTCCGTCTCTCTCTCTGTCTCTCTCTCTCTCTCTCTCTCTCTCTCTCTCTCTCTCTCTCTCTCTCTCTCCCCCTCCAAAACAGAGTAGCCAAAAACTTCTTGATTTACTTCGTTAATAATTTAATTTTCTGAACATAAAAATAAAGGGAAATTCTCTTCTGGGTCTAATTCTCACTAACAAAAAAAGAGCCAATAGTCAAGGTGAAACGATTGGAATATTAAAGTAGAGGAGATTGCCCATTCCATCCTACAGTTTTTGATGAGAGGAAATCTGGGCATCATCTGAATTAAATCCTAGATTTGAGGAAAGCAGATTTCAAAGAGTTAAAAGCAAAGATAACTAGGATCATATGGGACTAAAATATTTCAGAGAAAGTCAGCCGAGGAAGGATGAAGAATACATAAAAATAAAATTCTGAAGATGTAAAGAACATCAATTGCAATGAGAAGGGAAAATGGGATTTGTTTGAAGAGACTACTGTGGAAGCATAGGGAACTCACCAACTAACTGATTTTAGAAAGAAGTGATCTGAAGGTAGAAACAAAGCAAGGAAATAGGTGATTATACAGCATAGCACAACCATGTAAAAGAGCATAAGGAATATTAAAACTCAGAATGAGTTGAGGTTGGTGAGAGAAGCTAAGAAAAAAGTTTTGGGTTGTTTTTTTTTTGCTATATTGCAGAAAAAAAAGGTCAAAGAAAGGATCTGATATGGGATAGATGTAATAAAGATAACCGATAACAGAGAAAAGATATAGCTGCCCAACTCTTATTTTGTTTCTGTTTTCTCTGCAAAGGTGAATGACCTTTACACTGGAAATGACAGAACAAAAGTGACTAAGATTAAGTTAATAACCAAATAAAAATGAAGGCGTAGTAAGAAGGCACCTATCTTTAATTAATTCAACTCATCTGACCAAGATGAACTACTTTCTTGGATCTTGAAAGAATTGGTAGGTGTGATTACTGAGCCCCTGACAATGATATTTGAAAGATCATGGAAAATGGAAGAGGTATCACTGGATTGGAAAACAAATGTTTTACTGATTTAAAAAAAAGGAAAGAGAAAAGATCCCCCTGCATAAAAATTAGATTGGTGAACTTAATATGATTCTTAGTGGTGAACAACTAGAAAAGGAAGTAGTGATTATAAAGATTCAGTGTGGTTTCATCAAAAATGTGTCATGGTATACTAACTTCATCTCTCTCTTCCTTTCTCTTTTTCATTCCTTCATTTCTTCTTCCTCTTTCCCTCCCTTCTTCCCTTTCTTTGTTTCCTTCTTATATCCTTGCTTCTTTTTTCTCTCTTCCTTCTCTCAATCCTTTCTTTCTTCCTTCCATTCTTTCTGTCTTCTTTTCTTCTTTCCTTCCTTTCTTTTCCTTCACTCCTTTTTCTGTCTTCTGCCCTTCATCTCTCTTCCTTCTTCTCTCCCTTGCTTCTTCCCTTTTCTTTTCTTTCCTTCTTTCTATCCTTCCTTTCTCATTTTCCCTCTTCCTTCTTTCCTTCATTTTTCTCTCTTCCTTTCAGCCTTCCTTTCTCTTTTCCTTCCTTCTTTCCTTTCTTCCTTTCTCTTTCTTCCCTTCTTTTTCCTTCCTTCCATAATTTCTCTATTTCTTCCTCCCTCCTTTCCTTACTTTCTTCATTTCTTCTTTTGTCTTTCCTTCCTCCCTTTCTTCATTTTTTCCTTCCTTACTTCCTTCCTTTCTTCCTTCTTTCCTCCCTTTCTTTCTTTCTTTAATTCGTTCTTTCTTTATTTCCTTCTTTCTTTTTTCTTCCTTTCTTTCTTTCTTTCTTTCTTTCTTTCTTTCTTTCTTTCTTTCTTTCTTTCTTTCTTTCTTTCTTCCTTCTTTTCTTCCTTCCTTCCTTCCTTCCTTCCTTCCTGCCTTCCTTCCTTTCTTTCTTTCTTGTTGCTAGACTAGTAGTTGAGGGGAAAAGCATTTAAAAAAATCTCAGACTAATCTGGTAGAGAAGGTTGAGAAATATGGTAATGCAAGTAAAAAAAACACTGATCATTGATTTTTCAGTCTCTAATCATTTCCCTTTTTTAAGAAAATTGAAAGATTTATTTATTCCAGTCCTGAGGTAGTTCTGCCATTCTCCATGATCTTTCAAAGACCATGTCCAATTGCTTAGCAATAACACCTGTGTGTTCTTTAAACAGCCTCAGGAGTCATCCGAGTCCCTTCATCCAATTAGCCATTTTTGATCTATCCTTTTAGCTGCACCTTGTATATACAAGGCTTTGGCTGTGTAATGAAAAGAACCCAGGACTGGCAGCCAGAATACATAAATTCAAGTTCTGGTCCTATCATTGAATATCATAGGAATCATAGGAATATGAGCTTTAAAACTAAATGGAACAGGAGAGATCATTTAATCTAGTCATCTTATTTTAAATATGAATAGTTTAACACCAAGAGAGATTAAGTTACCTTGGGCAAGTCACTTGACCTCCTTAGGTCTTAATTTCCTGATTTGTAAAATACAGAGTTTTGCCTAGATGCCATCTGAAGTCCCTTCTAGCTCTAAGTCTAAGATCTTATGATGATCTGTTATGATGATCTCTTTTTAGCATTCTTTGAGTCCATGAATTCAGTGTGTCTCTTTTTATTCCCTGATTCAATGAATTTTTCCTTCATACTTTCCTTAAAAATTATTGGAATTTCATGCCTTTCAAATTTTTCATATAAATATTTCATTTGATCCTTATAATAACACTGAGGAATAGATAGAGCAGTTGGCATTATCCTCATTTTACAGAAAAGAAAATTGAGGATCACCAAGGGTAAGTGACTTGCCCAAGACTGTATAGTTAATATGTGAAAGATCTAGGAATGAGAAAACAGACCCTCTGAGCCTACTGTTATTTCATTAGATCA
This sequence comes from Phalanger gymnotis, assembly GCA_028646595.1. NCBI lineage: Eukaryota > Metazoa > Chordata > Mammalia > Diprotodontia > Phalangeridae > Phalanger > Phalanger gymnotis. Next base: position 231,251,454 of record CM053622.1, on the reverse strand, counting down.
TGCTGCCTTTAATCTATAAAACATTACAAACTGGGGTTATCAACCAGGCATTTGAAATATTTTCATTATACTATAATTTTCATATAAAATTATTACTCACAATGGAATGTGGTATGTATTATATTGACATCAGATGATTTTTGTGAACTATTTTATAGTATTACAAATTATGGGCTTTTCACTTTTTAAAATATATTTTAATGAGGTTTTCCCATCTAATTAAAGGCTCTGGTTGCCAGTTCTTTGGATACACTTTTCAAGTGTGGCTCTTTGTTTTTCTTTAGACATGAAGTAGAAATTGTTAATAGATTATTAAAAATCTAAAGTATTATTTCATTTTCACTATATTTTATTATATTTAATTGTCCATTTGTATTTCTACTGAAATATTATTATGATTATACATAAGATGAACACAAGTAGATTAACTGCAGATATGTCCATTGACCTGTCTAGCTAACTCCAGAAATGTTCATCACCACAGTGGTGGTGGGATAAACATTTCTGATAATTATTTCTCATCATAGTGCAGTCATTCCTCTGCTTTGTACCTGCATCTTTATCACCTCTTTGAAAATAAAGAAGAACAAGACTCTGGGATTAAAAGAATTTAAGATTAGAGTAAGACCTTACTGGTAATGTAGTCCAGTGCCTCTTAAACTCTGAGTTGGATATAGCAATGATAATAGTGGTCACAAATGGAAAAAACAAAGTTTAAGAAGACTTATTCTAGTCAAACACCTTTATTTTACAGATTCAGTAACTAAGATATGGGAAAAGTTATGTGCTTTGGTGAAGGTTACATAGGTAGCAAGAGGCAGTCAGGATTTGAAAACAGCTCCAGATCTATCACTTTTTTTTCACTTCTCTAACAGCACAGCTGTTAGCAATAACAAGAAAGGAGAAAACACTTTACTTCCTGCAACTGTAGAGAAAAAAAAGAAAATTACTCCGCATCCTAAATAGAATGTACAATGTTTACATATCTGATGTGGCCGACTGAATACTACCTGCAGTAAAACTGTTCTTGCTCCTTTTATATCTGATTTTCATTGAGAAAAAAAAATGTTAGAGTGGAAATGATGGCATTTATCATAAAGCCCCTATCTTGAGGATCATGACAGAGAATGGCATGTACCACAGATTTAGGGAAAGCAAATTTCTAATAGTTTAGAAAAAAAGAATAGACACAATCCCATGGACAACAATTCTTCAGGGGAACTAGTCTAGGAACTATGAGATGCTTTCAAGACTGAAATACTAAAAGTGATGAATTGCAGTAGTTCCAATATGGATTGGGAAGAATTGGCTAAAGACATCTACTTGGATACACAGAGAATTCATCAAACAACTTGAATTTTTAAAGGTTAAATACTGAAGCTAGGAAAAAAAACTAGCAAAAGAAACAAAATGAATATAAAAGCATACATACCATGGCATTTGACAAGATGATGGAATAGTTTTACATAAACTTCTCCAAGAAAAGGCTGCATTAAAATTAAATGAAAACTTATCCAAATTAAGATGTGCGTATGTATGTGTGCGAGAGAGAGAGAGAGAGAGAGAGAGAGAGAGAGAGACAGAGAGACAGAGAGACAGAGAGAGACAGAGAGAGACAGAGAGAGACAGAGACAGAGAAAGATTGAGTGCTACTACAAGGGGGAAGAGTGGATGGGATAAGACATAGAAATGCAACAATATGGAACTGTGATAGAAAAGGGGCTTCAAATTTGGTTCTCTGGAAGCCCCAGAGTCTCATGAATGACATGTAAAGAGAATACCAAGGGAATGGGAGAACAGAACAATTCAGCATTGACTATAAGATAGAAAATTGGTTGTAGAAAAAGTAAATGAATACATATTAGAAAGGGGTGCCTCAAAAATGTTACTTGAAGTAGAAAGTCTGGGTTAAGGTAGGGGGGTTGTTTTGAGCCACACAGTTATCTGGGCTGGGGAAAAGGATCAAAAGTAGTGTGTTGGGGGAAACCAAAATTAAGTAAATGAATAGAAAAATAAATTAACAATTTAAGTAAATTCCAGGAATTTGAGGTATGGCTAACAAATGATAGGGGAAGTGAACAAGCATTGAAGTAGTATAAGCAGAATTAATCACAAGAACAAAGTGCTAAAAGCTAATAATAAATAAATAAATGAAGTAAAACACAAGCCTAAACTTCAAAATCTTAAATTTAATTAATTTTTAAATCTATTAAAGCAAAAGAGTGACAGAATAAATAAGAAAGTAGCCAAATATTTTTCTTTATGTAATAAACATATCTAAAAAAGGTAGATACATAGATATAAATAGACAGAGCTAGAGATAGACATATATAGATTTAGATATACATGCACAAAATGAAAATGAGAGGCTGGAATACATTTACTATTCACTGGGTAATCGTTTTTTAAAAAGAGAGAGCTAGGTCACACAGTAGATAGAGTGCTGGGGCTAGCACCAGGAAAACCTGAGTTAAAATTCAGTTTCAAACACTTGCTAGCTGTGTGACCTTGAGCAAGTTACCTAACCTCTGTTTGCCTTAATCCACCAAACAAGCAAACCATTCCAGAATCTTTGCCAAAAAAACCCTATGGACAATATGGTATATCAGGTCATGAAGAGTGAGACATGGCTGGACAACAGTTTTTTTTAAAAGCAGGAGTTATAGACAGACTATCAGACAAAGCAAAATTTTATTTTAAGTCACATCGTCAAGAGATAAATAGGTAAACTACATTGTTTACTGTTACTGTAGAAAATGAAGCACTATTAATACTAAATATATACTTGCATATATATATATATATGTGTGTGTGTGTGTATATATATATATATATATATATATATATATATATATATATAAATTCCTAAAGGAAAAGAACTATTTTAATGGAAAAAGATAGCAACAATAATCATAGAAGACAACATATAAAATTTTTGAAGTGGAAATAAAGCCGCCCTTGTGGGAAAATAATATCTTTGAAAACAAAGATTAGCAACATTTTAAAGGTAGATGAGTAAACTGAGGATACAAGTTTTAAACCACAAAACTGGCAAATTAACAAGTGAAATAAACATATAAGAAGAAATTTTGAATGTTAGGGGAGACATGGATAAAATAGAAAATTTTAAGAAACTCTACAAGGAGGAACAAAACTAACCTAACAAAATTAATTTTTAAAAAGGAAAATCAAAGAAAAGTAATTATTAGCTACAAATTAATAGAAGATGAAATTGAGTTCTTAAACAATCCACCTGCAGAAAATGAAATGGCACAAGCCTTGAATGAATTACTGAATAATGAGAAAAATTCTATTCAGATACATACATATTTACAGGTAAATTATATCATGCATTCAGTGAACAATTAATATGTGAAATTAATTAGTGCAACTTTAAGCCATTAAATTTGTGTGCTACACAGATTATTATCAAAAATCAGAGAAGGAAACACTATACCCAGCTACTTTTTAAAGGGCAAACATAGTTCTACTGGACAGTGGCAGGGAACATGATAGACTAATAACACTAAACAAGTAATCAATAAGTTTCTATTAAGCATATATTATGTTACTCTGTGCCAAAAACTTAGAAATTGCCTTCAAGGGGTTTATATTCCACTAGTGAATAATGATGCTAGATCTTTAAACAAAATATAAACAAAAATAAACAAAAGCAAAAATAAAAACCATAGCAATATATCCCCAAAAATTATTCATCTAGTTGTATTAATACAACAAAATCAAGAATGACTCTACGTTAAGGAAATAATAAGCATAATCAATTGCATTAGAACAAAAATAATCCACATAATATTATATAGTTTCAAACATCTTATGAAATTCAACATTCATTTACACTTTAGAAAACCCAAAGCATAAACATGTAGTGTGTGTATATGTATATCATATATGTATACTAAAAAGTATGTATTTAAAACCAGTTTGCATTTTTCATGATAAAAAAACTAGAATTCTTTGCAATGAATTCAAGCATAAATAATTGAAAATGGCTCCTTTCTCCCTTGATTATTTAAAAGAGTTCTAAAAATGCCAAGAAGCACAATAAGAAATGAAAAAGAACTTAAAAGAATAAACATTGGTGAAGAAACAAAAGTATCCCTATTTGCAGACAACGTGATGGTTTACTTACAAAATCCCAAAGAATCAGCAAATAATCAAATTGAGAAAATTAATAGCTCCTACTAAAGTAACATAATATAAAAGAAAACCACAAAATTGTCAGTATTTTTGTATAAGAATAACAAAACCTAAGAGAAAATGATAAAATGAGACAGTGAATTTAAATATAAAATATCCAGGAACTATATCTCCCAAAATAAACTCAAAACTTATTCAAACACAATCATAAAAACCTTCTTTACAGAAATAAAGTTAGACTTAAATAATTGGAGGACTGCTCACTGCTCATTTTCAAGCTATGCCAATAGAATAAAAATCAAAATACCAATCAAAATTAATCTAGAGATTTATTGCTGTACTAATCAAATTCTGAAAGATTTGCATCACCAAGAAAAAACAAAGTAATTTTTAAAAAGTTTAGAATGAATGACCTTGTCCTATTGAATCACCAGTGATATCCAGGACCCAGGGACTAACAGGGTGCCAACTATTTTCTTGGCAATGTACTCAGCCTGGACCATTCTTCCAACTAAAAAATCTGTCATTGGTCATTCCCAAACTGGCAATAGGGATTTAGTTTTTCTGGAAAGGAAGAACATGTCTTCCACAGAGATCAGGATGTATTCTAGTATCCCAATGGAAAGAATGGGTTGGTAAGGGATTGGTGTGGGAAAATAGCAGGAAGGGGAACTAGCACTTCAAGACCTCAAACTATATTGCATGGTATTCTACAGTACAATCTTAAGTTATTAAATCTTAAAACTATACTAAATTTTTTTGAAACTCCATGCATAAGGAAATCATCAACCAAACTAGTTGGTGCTGGCTAAAAATAGAAAATTTAGTCAATGCTGTATAACAAGCTAGAGATAAATGAGAATCATATACTAAATGCTTAATAAATATTAATTGCATTGAATATCACATGGAAAAGTTTCATTCCATTGAATCTTCAGGGTGTGGAGGACCCCTGTCTTCTGGTAAGAACACAAAGCCTTTACGAAATTGTCTTCTCTGTCACCTGAAGTCCATACCAGTTAAATCCATTAAAGTTTATCCCCAGAGGTTTGGTCACAAGGTAATTGCTTACTTCCTCCTCCCATCTTTCCATCTTTTCCTTTCTCCCTTCCTTTATCCCTCTCTCCCTTCCTCTCTCACTTTTTTCCTTCCTTCCCTCCCTCCTTCACTCTCTTTCTTCATTTAGTCATTTATCTATCTCTATTCACTTGTTTGTCATTTATCTATGCGTCTTTCTGTTAATTAATTAATTTTCTGTTGGTAATTTATCTATCTGTCTATTCATTTGTTTACTGTTTACAGTAATTCTTGAAATCTGCTAGGTGGAGGATGTGATTAAACATGGAGCAATGAAAAAATCCAACAGCATTTTCTTTTCTTCCCAATGAAGAGCTAATTTTTATTTCCCTAGGGTTTTTTTTAAATCCCCTTTTGTGGTGGCATAGAAAACCTCATCAACAGAGAGGCTCAGTTCTCCATAAAACTCACAATATTTCTGTTGGCTGCAGACCTCTTCACCCAGTGTTCTAATATGCCCTCTTGATAAAGGCATAATCAAAGGTATTTAAGATTTGGAGACAGCTAGAAAAGACCTTCGAGATTATACAGACCAAACCTCTCACTTTTCAAATATGAGAAAAGGGGCTCATATTTCTCTGATAAAGGTCTCATTTCTCAAATATATAGGAGACTGAAACAAATTTATAAAAATAAGAACTATCTCCCAATTGATAGATAGTCAAAAGATATGAAGTTATTAGAGAAAGAAATCAAAGCTGTCAAAAGGCATATAAAATGTTCTGAACTACTAGTAATTATAGTAATACAAATTAGAACAACTCCAAGGAATCATCTCACACCTATCAGATTGGCTAAGATGACAGAAAAGGAAAATGGCAAATACTGGAGAG
>CM053622.1:231228835-231244886 GCA_028646595.1 Phalanger gymnotis | reverse complement strand
GCTGGGAGGTCCGTGTGGGACCGACCTTACCCAGAGACCATCCAGGTTGTCCTGGGGTGGGGCCCTGCTTCCCTCTGCCACTTTGTGGGTTCTGCAGCTCTAGAATTGGTTCAGAGCCATTGTTTTATAGGGTTTTGGAGGAACTTGGTGGGGAGCTCACGCCAGTCACTGCTTCCCAGCCACCATCTTGGCTCCTTACCGCTTCCCAACCCCTCTTAATTCTAATGCCTCTCCTCTGTAATTTATTTCCCATTTATGCCGTATAAATTCCGTACATGCATACAAACAATGTTTGCATATTGTCTCTCCCGTTAGATATTAAGCTTTTTGATGGTGGAGACTGCCTTTTGCTTTTTTTGCATTCCTAGTGCTTAGTATACTGTCTGGAAGTTAGTAGGTATTTAAAAAAATTTTATGGAAAAATTGGCTTACAGTAATTAGTGTTGACTTTGTACTCATTATAAAGAGATTCAGAGGATTAAGGACCTCTCTGACATATGAAACTTCTGCAACTATTATTAAAGAACATGTATGTAATATGTAATGCATGTACATGCGTGTATTTGAAGATAGCTAGTTATATTTGTCATGTTTTAAATCTATTTCAAGGACATTATTTGGATACTTTTATGATAAGTATTAAGCCATTCTACAAGCCAGAAATGATAGACTAGGACATTGTAGAATTTGTTGCTGCTGATAACATATTTCATATATTTTAGTAAAAATCAATTTAATTATATGGTGAACATCATGAGAAAACTGTACTTTGAAGAAGCATATTTAAAAAATTATAGCTCAATATGCTTCTCAAGAATGAAAATAGAATGATCTCCCTAAAGCAAAATAATATCTTAAAGTCTGAGGAGTCCAGGAAATCAGATTGCAAATTGTGATCTCTTCCTATATTGAAAAAAAGTTACATTTTTAATACCACCTTAAAAAGAATGTATACTATGTCCCTCTGGCTAAAGGAAATGCAGAACACTTCAGAAAAAGCATAGATTTCCAGAGATTAGAACTCTAGACCCTAGAACTAGAACTAGGTTTTTTCCTCTGTGTGTGTGTATGTCCCCTGCCTCAAAACTTTGTCACTAAAGATTTCTACATTTCAAAGTATATTTGTCAAACAAACTTGAATTTAAGGATATCACTGAAAACTATTTCATGAAGAATACTCAGTTCTGTTAGTGTTAGGCTCCTGATTACCTCCAGGATCAATACAAACATTTTGTTTGGCTTCTAAAGCCATGACCTGTCCCCTTCCTAGCTTTCTAGTTTTCTTGATCCCTACTCTTGAACCCTAGGGACATTGACCTCCTTGCTTTTGCTGTTGTTCTCCCCCTATTCCTTGCATTTCACATGCTGTGAATGATGTCCTTCTTCATCCCCCATTCCCTAGCTTCTCAGGATTCTTTAAAATCTCAGCTAATATCCCACTTTCTGCAAGAGATTTTTCCTCATCTTCCTAAGTGGTAGTACCTTCATTCTGAGTCACCAAAGAGAAGGGGAGAAGAAGGAGGAAGAGAAAAAGGAGGACAAGGAGGAAGGAAGGAAAGAGGGAAGAAAGGAAGGAAGGGAGGAAGGAAGGAAGGAAGGAAGGAAGGAAGGAAGGAAGGAAGGAAGGAAGGAAGGAAGGAAGGAAGGAAGGAAGGAAGGAAGGAAGGAAAGGAGACTATTCTGTTAATGTTTCCGTATCACCAGTATATAACACTGTGTGTGTGTGTGTGTGTGTGTGTGTGTGTGTGCGTGTGTTGGTGCATGTTTGTATGCACACAGACACATACATACACACATATACATATATATTTGTGAGAGAAAAAACTCACAATGTCAAATATATATACATATATGTATATATAAACACTTTTCAAAATGAGGTGAAAGAGGGCGAAGACCTATGATTTAATCAGAATAAAAAATACATGGTGTGGAACCTCCCCCCACTAATAGAGACCAGAATTATAACCATAATTTATCCATTTAAAGAGTCACCCTGATCAAGCAAATTCCCTTGGTCACAGAGCTAGTGTGACTTATGTAAGAGAAAGGATTTGAATCCTGATCTTCCTGATTCCAAAACTAGCTCTCAACAAACCATTCTAGGCTAGATTACAATTAATTCATTAATATAATTAATATCAAAAACTTTCAGTGGCAGCAAATAACTGGAAATAAAATAGATGCCCATCCATAAGGAAAAAGCTATACAAATTATGATATGTGAATATAATGGAAAATTTCCATGCCATAGGAAATGATGAATATGAAGAATTCAGAGAAGCTTTTGGAGGCTTATTTGAATCAATCAAGAAATAAATAGAACCAGGAAAACTGTATGTATAGTGACTATATCTATATAACTATATCTATCTATCTATCTATCTATCTATCTATATCTATCTATCTATCTATATAGATAAATATAGTTATATAGATATAGTCACTATGCATATAGTTTATGAATATATATAAATATGGAAAGAATAATAACAAAAATGAAACTGAACTCCGAATAATTGTAATGATCAACCCTAGTCCTGGAGAAGAAATGAGAAAACATACTTATCTCCATTCCTTTTCAAAGAAGACACTAAGGCTGTTGAGCACTGAATATTCCCTAAGGCTATTAATTTTTTAAATATTCATTACAAAGTATGACTTGATAGGGGAAGCAGTAAGGTATATAGATATAGATATGTATACATATATGTATATATGCTTGTATATATACATGTGGAAATGTTTGGTGGGATCAATAAACTGTTTTTAAATGTTTATTGAATTAAATGCATTGTGAATCTCTGACAATGTCAAAGAATTCATGAACTGACCTCTTCATTTCTAAAATCGCACCACTATCAGAAAGGTCACATAACTAAGCTAATAAACATGCAGTTAATGCAGACAAAGCAGAGTGGCATGAAGGTACCTCAATTAAATGAAATATCTAGTAAATAAATAATGTGTATATGTGTATAGACACATGGTATGCATACATATATGCAAATATATGTACATAAACACATACACACACGCATATATATACACGTGTATATATATATATAGAGAGAGAGAGAGAGAGAGAGAGAGAGAGACAGAGAGAGCTACATACACAGTCATTTATGGATTTATATGCCACATTTTTTTCATTTGAGAACGAGGTAATGTAAACTACAAAAGAAGTTCTTCAGGCCAGGTAAACCTTCATGTATAAGTCCTCACCATTTTCCCACAAGTATTTGACTTAGTCTTACAGCCCATGCATATTTTCAGAAAAAGATTACATACTTTAAAAAACCAATATTAACTAAATGAATTCTAATTTTAAAAACCACTCACTGAACCTTTGTACTGATAGCAATTTTTAAACAGAATCACTCATCCTTGACAGAGGATTCCTATATTAATCTGACAAAGGTAGTTTAATGGGTAGATATAGGATGATTTAAAATGGTGTAGATTTCCAAGTGATCCATAACTAATAATCCCTTTTAACTGCCATAAAATACATATCATTGCTGGCCACATGTCCACTACAAGACTAATTCTGTTCTCAAAGATACAGCCATGAAGACATGAGTAAAAAGACATTTCCTCCTGGAATTATTGAGGCAAAACAAAGAATGTAAAAGTTATTTAGCTGAAGGAGATAATTAACATGTAAACACAACACCATTTGTGGCAATTAATTTTTACACAATTATTTAAATCCATTTGCATTTTTGTACTTGAGCAAGACAGTATCCACAGAGGTATGCTTTACTTTTGAGATTACTTATAATAATTGTGTTGAGTGTCTAGGTTTTCTGTGGTTGTTTTAACAGCTATGACAGGAAAACTGGAATTTTCTTTTTCTTTCTTTCCTCCTCCTCTTGCTTTTTCTTCCTTTTACAGGGGTGTATGTCTTTAATGAGAAGCATTAAGCTTCTTCTTCTCACACTCTCTGGCTTATTAAAAAACCCCATCCTAATACTGAAGGAAGGAAAAATGTATTAAATGCTATTATATGTTGAGCACAGTGCTAAAAGCTTTACAAACATTACCTCATTTGATCCTCACAACAGCCACACAAGGTAGGTGTTATTATTATCATCATTTTACAATTCAGTAAACTGAGGCAGACAGGTTGTTACTTGCCCAGGGTCACACAGTAGATGCCTGAGAACAGATTCGAACTCAGGTGTTCCTGACAGTAGGTCCTGAGCTCCATCTGCTGCACCAAATAGCCTCAGGGGCAAATAAGGAAGGTATTTAGTGTGCAATATAACTTAGAAATATAGAACTGGTAGTTTATTCTGACACTTAAGTGAGATGCTAAACGTGAAAGACTCAGTATACATTAACAGAATGAATTCAACCCAAGATTCTGTAACAACTTTTAATTACTATTAAAATACCATTGGGAGAATAATAATTAAACTTCAGCAGAGTATAAATAAATTTGCAGAACTGCTGAGCCTTTTACATTTCACCTTGCTTTGCACTGTCCAAAAAATATTCTGCTTAGTGTATTCTGGTAAAACAGACAAGTTCAGGACAAATCCTTTGTCTTTTCCACCTCAGAACCTTTTTTTTGCCTCCAGCCAGTTTCAACTCACTGGGAACCAAGGCCCTTGGATCTCTCAAAATCATAAGATTACCTCCAAGTATAGATTCATCTATCTCAACTTACTCCCTTCTCAAAAATAAATAAACAAATAAGGTAAAAAGATAGGTCAAACCCCCTTCTTTAGAAGCATCTAAGTGTCTTGATATGATTTGTGGCTAGAAAGAAGAAAAAGCCGAGGGGGTATGCTGTTCCTTCTTGAAAATCCTATGAGTCATCAGTTTATTGTTTCTGTACCTAACAAGGCAAATTTTCACTATCTCAAAGTGTATCCCTGAGTCGCGGTCAGAATTAAGGCTTTCCGACCTCCAAAAGATTTCACATGGTCATCAGGAACAAGCCATGGCAACTTTGAACAAGCTTCATGGAATGTCCTCTAAGGGCCATTTCAACTTTCTACATATATAAATAGTGTAATGAAGGGAATTTTTTAGAAAAATAATTGTAGCCAGTCTATTCATATGAATATAGATGATATACACACATATGCATATACATACAGACATACTCTACACCCCAGTGTAGACCCCTGTAAAAGATTTAAATATAATTGAGAAATGTTGAACAAAATAAATAAAATACAATACAACATAAGTAATGCTAACTTGTAGTTTTCTAAGTGGCCCACAGGGACTCCTTCCTTTTGGAGTTTTATATCACTGTTACATACTATCGCTTCTTAGAGAAGTAGAAAACAATATCATACTTAAATAATATAGAACTTATGAAATATTAATAACATTAACTATAAAACAATATACTTTCTTGTCAATGCTTAACAAGAAAAGAATAATAGATCTTAGAACTAGAAGAAAATCCAAGAGGTCATCTGACCCAACCATGGTCATCAACAGATAAAATATTGCTATACCCATTTTACTCATCAGGCAACTTAGACCTAGAGAGATTAAATTGTCTGTGAGTACACAACAGCTAATATTGTTAATTTTTATTTAATCATTCAAAAGCTTTTTTTCTCACAATATATTAAATAAAGTTTGACATAAAGGTGATTCTGGGTTCTTAAAGGCTATACTAGCAGGCTCCAAGCTCTAGAATACTCTACCAAGCTGGAAACATATCAAGTAGGATCCTGACAACAGATAGCATCTGCTCTCCAAGAACCAGCCCCGCTAAGCAACAGAGAAACTCATCAATATTTTGTTGGCTGCTAGGTTATGAATTCCTTGTCCATGGCAACTAATGAAATAAAGATCCACAAGCCTCTATTCTCATAGAATCTCAGAGTAATTGTTATAAACATAAAGTACGCATGATAAATTTTCAAATGTGCCTGAATATAGAGAATTCAGGCTAATAGAATTTCACATAACAGACATTTTTCTCTTTTTGCCTAGCTTTCCTTTTAAAATACACTTTATTTATTTAAATACTTCCCGATTACATGTGAAAATTAACAATCTTATTTTTAAATTTTGAGTTCTAAATTATGTCCTGTCTTCTAGCTCTCCCCCTCTTGATAAGACAAGCAATTTGATATCAATTAAAAATGTGAAGTCATATAAAACATTTCCATATTACCCATTTTACAAAAGAAAACAAAAAAATAAAGTTTTATAAGTATGCTTCAATGTGCACTCAAAGTTCATCAGTTCTCTCTCTGGAGGTGGTACCACTTTTCACCATGGGTCTTTTGGAATAATCTTGGATCATTGTCTTGATTAGAGTGGTTGAGTCTTTCACAGTTGATCATCCTTGCCCTGTTGCTGTCACTATGTGCAACGTTCTCTTCATTCTGCTCACTTTACTTGGAGTGAGTTATATAAGTCTTCTCAGGTTTTCCTGAAATCATCCTGTTTTTTTATAGCACAACAAGATTCTATCACAATCATATAACACAACTTATTCAGCCTTTTTTTCAATTGGCATAACATAAATTTCCAGTTTTTTGCTGCCATAAAAATAGCTGCTGTAAATATTTTTTGGTAAAAAAAAATAGGTCCTTTTCTCTATTATTTGATCTCTTTGGTATTTTATTATAGTTGTTCAGTTATTCATTTGTGTCTGACACTTTATTACCCCTTGAACTATAGCATACCAGGCTCTTCTAAGCCTCCACTATCTCTCAAAATCTGACCAAGTTCATGTTCATTGTTTCCATCTATCCATCTCATCCTGTCATCCCCTTTTACTTTTGAATGCAGTCTTTCCCAACATCAGGGTCTTTTCTCATGAGTCTAATTATATGACCAAAGTATTTAAGCTTCAGCTTCAATTTTTGACCTTCTAGTGAATAGCTTGAATTAATTTCTTCATGTGATGACTTTCTTGCTATCTAAGGCATTCTTGAAAATCTTCTCTAACACCACAATTTGAAAGCATCAATTCTGCAGTGCTCAGCTTTCCTTACCATCCAATTCTCACATCCATACATTGCTACTCGAAAAACAATGGCTTTGACTATAGAGACTTTTGTTGGCAAGGTGATGTCTCTGCTTTTTAGTATGTCGTACAGATCCATTCAAGGAGCAAGCATTTTATCTTTCCTTCCAAGCAGCAAGTGTCTTTTACTTTCATGGCTGCAGTTGCTGTCTGTAGTGATCTTTGAGCCCAAGAAGATGAAATCTAGTACTGCTTCTATTTCTTCTCCCTCTATTTACCAGGAATTGAGGGGGCTAGTGATATTAAGATCTTTCTTGTACAGTTCTTTTGTGTCTTCTTGCCACCTCTTCTTAATCTCTTTGGCTTCTGTTGGGATACAGAGCTGGTAGTGGTATTGCTAGATCAAAGGGTATACAGAGTTTGACAGTCTATTGGGCATAGTTCCAAATTGATCTCCAGAATAATTAGGTTAGTTCACAACTCTACCAACAACGTATTTCTGTCCTAATTTTTTCTACATCTCCTCCAGAATTTCTTATTTTTTGCTTTTCTGTCATGTTAGCCAATCTGACAGGTATGAAGTGGTATCTCAGAGTTCTTTTAATTTGCATTTCTCTGATCTGGAGCATTTTGTCCAAGTGATACTTGATAGCTTAAATTTCTCCTGAAAACTGCCTGTTCATATCCTTTGATCATTTATCAAATAGGGAATGGCTTGTATTTTTATAAATTTGGTTCAGGGGTGGAGCCAAGATAGCAGGGTAGAAGCAGGGACCTTATTGAGCTCTCCCCAAATACCTGTAAAAATGACTCTAAACAAATTCTAGACCAGAAGAAGCCACAAAATGCAGAGTGAAGCAGATTTCCATCCCAAGACAATCTGGAAGGCCAAAAGGAAGGGTCTATGGCACTGTACTTAGAGTGGAACACAGCCGAGCCTGAGCCACACTGGCACAGATAGGACTGGAGCAGGCCTCAGGGCACTGAATCACTGGGAGCTCCTGCAGGTTCCAGGATTCTCAACCCACAAATGCCAAAGACAGCTTCAAAAGTCAGTGGGAAAGCTCTCTTGCCTGGGTGAGAGAGGAGCTTGGTCTGGCCACAGCCACAGCCCCAGCTCCTTGCCAGGAACAGCCACTATTCCAGTGGCAATTGCTTCTGGAGCTCTCAGCCTGTAGATGGTGGGAGAACCAAGCAGCCGATCTGGGTCACAGTCCTGGGTGGAGTCTTAGGATGAGGAGGAGCACTGGCATGGCAGAACTAGTGGCATCTGTGAAGAGGGAACCATCCTCACAGTTCCAGGGCAGAAAAGACTGCTTGTGGTTGTTCACGCACCAGAGTGCAGGCCAGGAGAGGAGTAAAGACCTCTCTTTTGATTATACCACTTTGGAGAAACTGAGTATTTACAGGTCCCTAGAGATATCTCTGAAAATAGCTGCATGAAACCCCTGAAATTTGGGTCAGTACATCCTCCACTTAATAAAAGCTCAAAAGTCAAATAGTTGGCTAGGAAAATGAGCAAACAGGGAAAAAAGAATAAGACTATAGAAGGTTACTTTCTTGGTGAAAAGGTGTTTTCTTACACACTTACTGATGAGGAAGATCAAGGCATACAGCCAGAGGAAGACAAAAAGGTCAAGGCTCCTACATCCAAAGTTTCCAAGAAAAATATGAAATTGTCTCAGGCCATGGAAGTGCTCAAAAAGGATTTTGAAAATGAAGTAAGAGAAATGGAAAAAAAAATTTAGGAAGAGAAATGGGAGTGATGCAAAAAAAAATCATGAAAAATGAATCAACAGCTTGCTAAAGGAGACCCCCAAAAATGCTCAAGAAAATAACACCTTTAAAAATAGGCTAAGTTAAATGGCAAAAAGGTCCAAAAAGCCAATGAGAAGAAGAATGCTTTGAAAAGAAGAATTGCCTAAGTGGAAAATGAGGTACGAAAGCTCACTGAAAAAAATAATTCCTTAAAAATTAGAATGGAGCAAATGGAAGCTCATGACTTTATGAGAAATCAAGAAATTATAAAACAAAACCAAAAGATTGAAAAAATAGAAGACAATGTGAAATATCTCATAAAACAACTGACCTGGAAAATAGATCCTGGAGAGATAATTTAAAAATTATTGGACTCCCTGAAGACCATGATCAAAAAAAAAAAGAGCTTACACATCATCTTTCAAGAAATTATCAAGGAAAACTGCCCTGATATTCTAGAACCAGAGGATAAAATAGAAATGGAAAGAATCCACCGATCACCTCCTGAAAGGGATCCCCAAAGGAAAACTCCTGGGAATATTGTAGCCAAATTCCAGAGTTCCCAGTCAAGGAGAAAATATTGCAAGTGGCCAGAAAGAAACAATTCAAGTATTGTAGAAACAATCAGGATAAGATAAGATTTAGTGGCTTCTACACTAAAGGATCAGAGGGCTAGGAATATGATATTGCAAAGGTCAAAGGAGGTAGGATTAAAACCAAGAATTACCTACCAGCAAAACTGAGTATAATACTTAAGGGGAAAAAATGGAATTTCAGTGAAATAGAGGACTTCCAAGTATTCTTGTTGAAAAGACCAGAGCTGAATAGAAAATCTGATTTTCAAAAACAAGAATTAAGAGAAACATGAAAAGGTAAACAGGAAAGAGAAGCCATAAAGATGACATTTGTAACTCAAGAGAAATTTCTCAGTATTTACGTGCTTAGATGGAATATACATATGTGTGTGTTTGTATGTATGTATATATGTATATGTATGTGTGTACATGTGTATGTATATGTGTGTATGTATATGCATATACATATATGTGTATATGTGTGTGTATGGTGTATGTATGTGTATGTAGACAGAGGGCACAGGGTGAGCTGAATATGAAGGGATAATACCTAAAATATGGCATTAAGTGTTGAGAGGAATGTAGTGGGAGAAAGAGAAAGGGAGAGGTAGAACGTAGTAAATTATCTCACATAAAAGAGGCAAGAAAGAGCTTTTACAATGGAGGGGAAGAGGAGGGAGATGAGAGGGAATAAATGAACCTTATTCTAATTTAATTTGGCTTAAGGACACAATAAGATGTACATTCAATTGGAATATGGAAATCTATCTTACCCTACAGGAAAGCAGGAGGGAAAGGGATAAGAGAGGGGAGATAATAGAGGAGACAACAGACTAGGGGAAGGGGCAATCAGAAGCAAACACTTTTGTGGAGGGACAGGTCAAAGGAGAGAATAGAATAAATGGAGGGTGGGATAGGATAGTGGGTATATAATTAGTCTTTCATGACATGACTGTTATGGAAGTTTTTTGTATGAATACACATGTATAACCTATATCAAATTGCCTGCTTTCTCAATGGAGGTGGGTGGAGAGGGAGGAAGGGAGAGAATGTGGAACTCAAGGCTTTAAATGAATGTTAAAAATTGTTTTACATGCAAATGGGAAATAAGATACACAGGTAATGGGGTATAGAAATCTGTCTTGCCCTACAGGAAAACAGAAGGGAAGGGGATAAGAGAAGGAGGCGGGAAGGTAATAGAAGGGAGGCCAGATTGGAAGAAGGGGTAATCAAAATGTCTGGTGTCTTGGGGTGGGAGAGAGGAGATGGGGAAAAAATTTAGAATTCAGGATCTTGCAGAGGTGAATGTTGAAACTGAAAATAAATAAATTAATATAAAAATAAATTTGGTTCAATTACCATTATATTTGAGAAATAAGGCCTTTATGAGAGAAACTTGCTGAAAATTTTTTCCCAATTTCCTGTTTTCCTTCTAATTTTGACTGCATTAGTTTTGTTTGTGCAAAACCTTTTTAATGTCATGTAATCAAAATAATCTGTTTTGCTTCCCATAATCCTTTCTACTTCTTTTTTTGGTCATAAATTCTTTCTTTATCCATTGATCTGACAGGTACATTTTTCATTGCTCGCCTCATTTACTTGTTATCATCCTTTATGTTTAAATCATTTATCCATTTTGACCTTATATTAGTATGCAATGTGAGATGTTGGTCTAGGATTAGTTTTAGCCAAACCGTTTTCCAGTTTTCCCAGAATTTTTTTTTCAAATTCTGAGTTCTTTTCCCCAAAGCTTGGATCTTTGAGTTTATCAAGCAATTGCAATGGCCGTTTTCCACTGTACATTGTGTGCCTAATCTATTCCATTGATTCACCACTCAATTTCTTAGCCAGCACCAGATTGCTTTGATTATTATCACCTTGCAATATATTTTGAAATCTGGAACTTCTAGGAGACCTTCCTTAATATTTTTTGTTGTTTTCCCTTGATATTCTTGACTTTGTTTTCCAGATGAATTTTATTGCCATTTTTCTAGATATATGAAAAAATTCTTTGGTAGTTTGATTGGTATGGCACTGAATGAGTAAATTAACTTAGGTAGAATTGTCATTTATATTATATTGGTGCAGTCTACCTACAAACAGTTAATATTTCTCCAACTGTTTTGATCTGTCTTCATTTGTGTGAAGTGTTTTATAATTGTAATTGTATACTTCCTGGGTTTGTCTTGGCAGGTAAACTCCTTTATGTTATCTGAGGTGATTTTAAATGGAATTTCTATTTCTATCTCTTGATGCTGGGTTTCGTTGATAGTACATAGAAATGAAAATAATTAATGTGGGCTTTTTTATATCCTGAAACTTTGCAAAAGTTGTTCATTGTTTTAAATACTTTTTTTAGTTTATTTTCTAGAGTTCTCCAAGAATACTATTATATCATATATGAAGAATGATAGTTTTATTTCCTCATTATTTTTATTCTTTTAATTTCTTTTTGTCTTATTGTTAGAACCTAGGATTTCTAATAAGGTATTGAAAACTAGTCATGAAAATGGACATCCTTACTTCATTCCTGTTCTTACTGGGAAGGTTTCAAGTCTGTCAATACTATAGATAATGCTTGTTCTTAGTTTTAGATAGAAACTACCTATAATTTTAAAAAGACTTCACTGAGTCTTATTCTTTTAAGACTTTTTAGCAGTAATTTGTTTATTTTATTAAAAACTTTTTCTGCATTTATTTGTATATAATTATATGATTTTTGTTGTTTTTGCTGTTGATATGGTCAACTATGTTGATAATTTTCCTAATATTGGACTAGCCTTGCATTCCTGGCTTAAATTCCAACTGCTCATAGTGTATGATCTTTGTGATATATCGCTGTAATCTCCTTACTAGTAATTTAAAACATTTGCATTGATATTCATTAAAGAAATTGATCTATAGTTTTCTTTCTCCATTGTTTTTGGTTTTGCTTTCCCTGCTTTAGGTATCAAAAACATATTTGTGTCAGGAAATTGGTAGGATTTCTCCTTTATCTATGTTTATCAAATAGTTTATATAGCATTAGGGTTAATTGTTCCTTAATTGGTAAAATTCACTTATAAATCCATCTGATCCTGGGGATTTTTTCTTAGGGAAGTCATTGATGGCTTGTTCAATTTCTTTTTCTGGGACAGGGTTATTTAAGTATTCTATTTCATCTTCTATTAAGACAGTTAATATTTTATAAACATCTATGTAATTTAGATCATTAATTTTACTGGCATATAATTGGGCAAAATAATAATTGTTTAATTTGATTTAAAATAATAATTGCTTAATTTCATCTTCATTTGTTGGTACATTTACCCTTTTCATCTTTGATATTAGTAATTTGGTTTCTTCTTCCTTTTTTAAATCAAATTAACCAATGATTTATCTATTTAATGCTGTTTTTCATAAAACCAGCTTCTAGTTTTATTTATTAGTTCAGTAGTTTTGTTTTGTTTTTTTTGTTTTCAGTTTTATTAATCTCTCCTTTGGTTTTCAGGATTTCCATTTTGTTGTTCAGTTAGGGGTTTTTAATTTGTTCTACTTTTTTTAGTTGCATGCTTAATTCATTGACCTATTCTTTCTCTTTTTTATTGATGTATCCATTTAGAAATGTCAATTTTCCCCTAAGTATTGTTTTGGCTGCATCTCACAAATTTTGGGATGCTGTCTCATTGTTTTCATTTTTTTTATTGATTGTTTCTATGATTTGTGCTTTAATCCACTGATTTTGGGGAATTATGTTATTCAGTTTCCAATTTATTTTTAATCTTTGCTTTCAGAGCCCTTTATTAAATGTAATTTTGTGGCATTATGGTCTGAAAATGGTACATTTAATGTTTCTGCTTTTTTTTGCATTTCCTTGTGAGGTTTTTATGCCTAATACATGGTCAATTTTTTTGAAGGTTCCATGTACAGCTGAGAAAAATGTGTACTCCTTTCTATTCCCATTCAGTTTTCTACAGAGGTTTATCGTATGTAACTTTTCTAAGTCTTTTCATCTCCTTTACTTCTTTCTTACTTATGGTTAAATTTATCAAACTCCAATAGGTTTAAGTTGAGGTCCCCCACCAGACTAATTTTACTCTCAATTTCCTCCTGTAATTCATTTAATTTTTCCTTTAGGCATTTGGATGCTATGCCATTTGGTGCACACATGTTTAGCATTGATAATACTTCATTGTCTATGATGCTTATCCCTTTTAATTAGGTCTATATTTTTCCTTTTGTTTTGTCTGAGATCATGATTGCTATCTCTGGTTTTGTTTTTAGTTTGGGGTTTTTTGTTTTGGTTTTGGTTTTTTACTTCAGCTGAAGCATAATAGATTCTTCTCCAGCTCTTTATTTTAACTCTACGTATGTTTCTCTATTTCAAGTGTATTTTTATATACAACATATTGTTGGATTCTAGTGTCTAATTCCTTCTGTTAGCTACCTCTATTTCATGGGTGAGTTCATCCCATTCACATTCATAGTTATGATTACTAATTGTGCGTTTGCCTCCATTCTGTTTTCTTCTGTTTATCCTTTTCTCTTTCTTTTTTGCCCCATCCCTCCTAGGGGGAAATTTGTTAATTTGTCACCACTACCTTGTTTGATTGGCTTTTCATTTTATCTGGTCCTTCCTCTCCCTTTCCCTTTCCCTCCTACTTCCTTATTAGGTAAGATATATTTCTATTACCCACGGATGTGTGTGAATGTATATTACCTCTTTTATCCAATTTAGATGTGAGTGAGGTTTGAGCTTTGCACACCCCTTCACCAACATTTTCCTTCCACTATAAAGCTCTTCCTTGCATACACTTTTATGTGAGGTGATTTTCCCCATTCTTCTGCTTTCTTTCCCCTTCTCCAGGGAATGCCTCTTTTTTACCTATCCATTTTTTAAAATATCATCCCAACATAATCAGCTCACTCCTTTGCCTTCTATGTGGAAAATGATAAAATTCTTAGGAGTTAATCTTCCCATATAGGAATGTAAATAGTTTTACCTTATTGAGTCCCTTCTGATTTCTCTTTCATATTAACCTTTTATGTTTCTCTTGAGTCTGACATTTAAAATTTTCCATCCAGTTCTGGTCTTTTCATCAGGAATGCTTGAAACTCCTCTATTTCATTAAATATTCATTTTCCCTTAAAGTATTACACTAACTTTTGCTGGATAGATTTTTCTTGGTTGTAATCCAAGTTTTGTCTTTTTTTTTAGCTTTCTGGAATATCATATTCCAAGCCTTCTGTTTCTTTAACATGGTAGCTGCTAAATCTTGTGTGATCCTAACTGTGGCTCCACAGTATTTGAGTGGTGTTTGGAGTATTTTTTTATGTAGGAACTCTGAAATTTGGCTATAATATTCCTAAGAGTTATTATTTGGTGTCTTCTTCAGGTGTGGATAGTGAATTCTTTCAGTTTCTTTTTTACTCCGTGTTTCTAGGACAATGTAGCAGTTTTCCTTCATAATTTCTTGAATTATGATGTCTGGGCTCTTTCTTTGATTATAGCATTCAGGTAGTCCAATAATTCTTAAATTATTTCTCCTCAATCTATTTTCCACATCAGTTGTTTTTCCAATGAGATATTTCACATTTCCTTTTAATTTTTCATTCTTTTCATTGTTTTATTGTTTCTTGCTGTTTCATGGAGTAGCTTCCACTTGCCAAAATAAAATTTTTAAGGAATTATTTTCCTTTGTGAGTGTTTGTAGCTTTTTTCTGCATTTGACCTATTCTGCTTTTTTAAAACAGCTATTTTCATCAGTGAAGTTTTGTACCTCTTTTTCCTTTTGACCAACTCTGATTTTTAAGATGTGATTTTCTTTAATATTTTTGCCTATTTTACCAAGCTGACAATTGTCTCTTCATAGTTTTCTTCCTTTGCTGTAATTTATTTGTCTGATTTTTCTTCTATCATTCTAATTTGATTTTGGAAATCATTTTTTATCTCTTCCAGAAATTATTCTTGGACTTGTATCCAATTGACATTTTTTTTTTCTTTGAGGCTTTGCTTGTAGCTGCTTTGGCCTCAATGTCTTCTGAGTTTGTACCTTGATCTTCCCTGTCATCATAGTAGCTTTTAATGGTCAGATTCTTGTTGTTGTTGTTGTGTCATTTTTTCCACCTCTTGATTTTTGAACTTTGTGTTAGTGTTGGGTTCTGTTCCTGCCGTGGAGATGGAAAAGAGGTACCATCTCAGCTTCAGGCTTTTTCACATTGTTGTTTTTAGAGCTAGTTCAGGGGTTTGGAAGTTTTCAGTACTTCCAAGATGATGTGATGTGGGAAGAGTCGTCACTGCTCTCCTGGTCTGCACATTGATTACACAGGAAGGGTCCTGGTCCCTTATAATTGCAATAGATATTACTCCTCTGGGTCCCTGATATATTGGAGCTGGCAGTGATACTGTTCTTCACAGTCCCTAATCCATTGTGACCAGCAGCAATACTCCCCTCAGGGCTTCTGCTCCTTCTTAACTGACTCTGCTCTTCTTTGCCCTTGAACTGTGACCCAGAAGTGGGTATAGGGAATGAAGTTGCTAAAATTATTTGGCTCTACATCCAGTACTAACATATTAGTACCCTGTAATCTCTTTCTCACCAGTTCCAAGGTCCCTTTACTGTCTCTGGCTTGAGAGCTCCCAAAGTTGCTGCTGCTTCTGTCATCACCACCTAGTCTCACCACTAATGTCACAGATATCTCTTTCTGACCTCCCAGTTTCTCTAGGGCTGGAAGAAAGTCTCACTCTGATCCTTTTTTGACTCTGCTCTTCCAGATTTCTATTTGC
>CM053622.1:231191147-231228335 GCA_028646595.1 Phalanger gymnotis | reverse complement strand
CACTAGATCCAGATGGTTCTGGAGGAGAAAGTGAAGCTGGTGAACTTGCACAGCCCTCCTTCACTCAAAGCAAAGTCAACTGCAAGTCATATTATCATTTCCTTGATGTCACAGTCCTTTTCTAAAAGGAAGGACAAACACAAGATACTTAAGTCTTTCTTGAATAAATGAATGAATAATAAAATAATGAATGGAAGGATGATTGGCTAGCTATCTGGCTGGATAGATGGATGGAAGAAAGGATGGATGGATGAATGGATGACTGGCTGGCTGGCTAGCTGGCTGGCTGGATGGATGGATGGATGGACACTACTTTCTAAAAGAAACTTGGCATGAGGGAAGACATGACAGAAACATTTTATAATAATAGTAGATGACTGACATATGAAGAAAGAAGCTGTCTGCATATAGAGAAGAAACTGATAAATAGAAGTACATATAAAATAATTTTACATATTATATATACATATATATATATATATATACATATATATATATATATACACCTATTTGTGTCTAATGGTAGCCATCTCTAGGGTAGGAGGGAAAGAAAAAATTTACATGGCAATTTTGTTGTGTATTTGAAAGAAATAGCAAATTGTGCATAGTATAATCAACTTTTTCATTATGCTATGTTATGGAAATGCTTGTTTTATTCCATAAATTAAATATTAAATTAAAAATGACATTAGGTAATAATAATGATAGCTAGCATTTATGTAATGCAGGAAGGTTTACAAACCTCATTATACACATCATTCATCTGGTTCAGATCATGGTAATGGAAATGAAGGTCTCAACTTAAGACATGAATTTTTCCTCACTCTTCAATGTAGAAACAGTATACTCTGGTGGATATGCTATTTTTGACATGTTTTCCAGACTATATGAGTAGTTCGATGGATTGTATAACATCACATATCTGGGGGCAGGCAAGAAGGAAAAGAAGAGAATTAAAATTACCTTGAAAATTCTGTATAATATAGTAACAACCAAGCCCAAGCTAAGCTCTTTCCTTTAATAATATCTTTCATTTGAAGAGCACCTTTGACTTTGCAACATGCTTTCACGTATATATGTTCTGTAGATGGGTAAAATATACATATCTGATATGCACAAATATACATTTACTGATTAGGAACCTTAGGGGCAGTATGGTTATACATCTTGCCCAAGGTCACATGATCAGTTAGTGGGAGAACTGGGATTAGAAACTTCTTCTGACTCTGAGTCTGGTGATTTTCCAACATATATGTAGCTTCACAACATAATTTGAACAATACACTTGAGTTTATGTACTAGGATCTAACCTGAACCATATAATGTGTATCTTTGTGATATCACAAGCTTGTTTGTTGTTGTTGCTGCTGCTGCTGCTGTTGTTGAAGACTAAAACACATTGGGTAGGGTCCTATTTCAAATTTATAAGATATGAACAAACTTCACTCAGGCTGAGTAGGCTTGCGTGTGTTAAAATTAACATCATGGGAAGGAACGTCCACATTGATAAGATCACAGATTCATTTGAGTTTTTGAGTATGGCATATTTTTGTGCAAGGTAGCCTGTTTTCACTACTGCCATATATGCATTCAAGCTGGCATTGATTAGCATAGGACACTGATGCTTGTCCTTCAAGATCCAGATATTGTTAACATGACAACCATTGTTCTTTTTAGGAATCGTATTTTTTAAAGGAAAGATTTTCTTTTTCACAGTTATTTTTGCTCTCATATATTTGTTTATATCTATGCAATGCAAAGTGACAGGACAACTAACATTTGAAGGAAAATACACTATTTTCAGATCAGATACCAGCTGTCAACTTAGATAGAGTATGCTGCTTCTGAAATTTTACAGCCCAGTTCACAAAAATTTTACGTGCCTACAATTCACTTTTTGGTGTGAAATATTCACTGAAATGTCTTGCATACGGAGTTCATGATAAGAACCCACACAGACACCACATGGTAGAGATTCTATTGGGTCAAAAATGGTCAAATACATTTTAACAAGAAATAGAATTGAAGAAGTGGAAAAATGTTTATTGAAGTAGATAGGATTTATATGTAATTTCTGTATGTATATATTCATTCAGAAAAAGCACAATAAAATAATTGACATGAAATGAGTATATTACATGAAGCCATATCAACAAGCATTTATTAAGCACTTTCTACAGAGATAGGCAAAAACAAAACAAAACAAAAACAAAAACGATCCCTGCTCTCAAGGAGTACACAATCTAAAGGAGGAGACAACATGGGAACATCTATGTACAAACAAGATATATATTGGATAAACTGGAGATAATTAAGAGAAACAAGGCACTAAGATTATGGAGGATTGGGAAGGGTTTCCTGTAGAAGGTGGGATTTTAGCTACAATTTTTTAAAAAAGAAATTAATGTTAATATGTTAAACATTAGTCCTACTTCCTTAATGTAGAAAATGAATTTCATCTTGAACTTAAGAATGAAATGAAATTGTAGGAAGTTGGTCAATAAATCCTTTAAATTAGGACATATCTCTTTAAAGAGACTATTTACTACTAATGTTTTAATTACATTTTCATAGCATTATTTCATACCCATAACCTCTCAATAATGATCAAAGTATGTTTCTCTAGCATGGTATATGCACTGCAGAACACAAAAATATGATTTAGTCATCATTTATTAGATCCCACAACACACCTTTAAGGGACATAAAACAATGTTATTTTCTTTTTATTGTGAGGAAAATGGACTCTTGAAGCAGTTAAGTTACTACTGCATATTGGTCATAGTAGTAGGATAAGTCATACTGTTCCAAATCATAATCTTGAATCTTGTGTCTACATGTTCTGTGCAGAGATAAAATTATTTGGGCTCATTGCACTCTGGTCTAATATAAGAGTTGATGTTAAAATGCATCTCTTTTTGGTAAACACAGTTATCTTAGCTCTAAGTAACACAATAATCAAATATCATTCCTCCAGGAATTATCTCATAATAAATCAAAGTGATGCATGGATCATAATAAAATTCACTGAATTACCTTCTTTTAAAAGCCAAAGTCATATATGCATATACATATACAAATACAAACACACACATATATCTATGACATTATTTTGCTACTCTCTTAACAAAGATTTGGTTCACCATTGCCTCTTGTTAAATAAATTGATAATTATTGCAATTATTCAAAATAAAGAATGCTTTTGGGGGAAAAGGTAGTATTTAACTTTATCTACCTTCATTATTCAATGGAGTGAAGAACTCATGGTGTCAAATTTACCTCTACTCATTCACTGTAATTTGTGGAATTATAATTTTTGCATTGGGGGTACTGTGATATTAACTGACATTTCCATGATAACAGTCAAATAATCTTAGAGCAGAATTTGAATTTAGGCTTTCTTGACTTCAAGGAGAGCTACTGAATCATTCAAAGAACATTTGTTAATATATAATCTTACTCTTTTTTCTTAACTACATATACACATGTATATGTGCATATGTACATATGTTTTTGCATAGAAAGGGAAAAAGAGAGAGAGAGTTTTTATAAACCAAAAAATAACTCAGTTTTCCCAGGCCCCAACTGTGAAAACAGATGCTTCAGAGGGTGAAAAAAAGAACACCTTCCTAAACTCTAACCATAAGTAAACTTTAGTACTGGCTTTTTCAGATCATGGGCTACTAAATGTTACTAAAGAAAGTCACCAAGTCATGTTGATTGGGTTCAATTACACTATACAATCATGCTTTCTCACTTCAATGAGGCTCTGCCTGCTACTGACAAAATTTTAAATTTATTTCTTGACTCTTTATAGCATTCCCTGCTTCATCTGTTTGTTCTGTGCATTTCTACACTCTTCTGTCCTCCCCATCCTCAATAATAGCTGGTAACCTCATCTACTTTACTAAGAATAAAAATCAATGAATACAGATGTCCCTCATCTTCATTACTTCTCACTCCAACATTTTCTATGTATCTTCTCTATCATTTTCCTTTCTTGTTTCTCCAGAAAAAGCATCTCTCCACTTGGAGAGGACAACCAGTCTTACTATTCCTTTGAACCCAGCCCCTCCTGCTTCTGATGAGAAGCTAATTACTTCTTGACAGCTCTTCTTTTTCTTAGGTCTTCAATTGTTCCCTTTCCATGAGAGCTTTCCCACTTACTTCTCAGGTGTTCTTTCTTTAAGCCACTTATCTATTCAATATAATATTCTGCTGGTTTCCCTCCCTATTTCCAATTGTCTTAAAGAAGATTGTGTAAATTGCTACTTTCCCTTCACACAGTCCCCTCTAAATGTGGCCTTCTCCCCCATTGCTCTACTGAAGCTGCTTTGTTGGTAGTCACCAATATCTTTCTTCAGAGGACAGCATAGGCCAAAGCTTCTTAAAGGCAGAACTCAAGCTGGACCTTGAGGGATAAGTGCATGTTTCATAGGTTGACAGAAGAAAGAGATGAAAGAAGAATATTCAAGTCAAGAAGCTGAGTCATAATGTCATGGGTCTCATTAGCATGCTCATTACACTGCAAGGAGACTAATCACTAATTGACTAATTACTAACATTTATATAACATGTTATTCTTCCCAGAGTGATTTTGGGGTATTCCAAAATTTGAGCCTTACAACATTATCAATCAGTATTATAGATATTATTTCCCATAATTACTGGTCAACAAGTCACAGATAAAGAAATCGAGGATCAGAGAAGTTGATTGATTGGGCCATAACCACATAACTGTTGTCAGGCTTATTGGTTTAGGATATAACACCAGGTCTCTGATTCCAAATCCATTATTCTTTCTACCTATCACTATCCCAGTCAACAGAGGAATTATAATAGATAGCATATTGAAGATTAATGAGAAAATTTTAATAGATGGGGAGAAATTAAGTGAAGTTGAGGTGAGGAAACTTGAAAGTAATATGGCTTTGGCTGAGGAAATTAAAAGTGCCATTGAAGATTTTGTTTTATTTTGGTTTTTACTTGAATTTAAGTAGAGACTGACATATTCTATTATTAAACCAGTGTTTACAGAAGATTAATATACAAACAAAATTGAATCTATGTTGGAATGTATAGACTGGAATTGGGAAAGCTAACAGGAGTCTATGGTCTCCAAGATTGCAGGCACTGGGCATCACAATGTGAATGTAAATTAATAATGCAGGTATGAGGTGCTAAGAGTCTGGACAAACAGAGTAGTAATCAGAAAGCAATTTGTTGTTCAGTAATTTTAGTCATGTCCCACTCTTTGTAGCCCCATTAGGGGTTTTCTTGGCAAAGATACTGGAGTGGTTTGCTCATTTTGCAAGTAAGGAAACTGAGGCAAAAGGGCTAAATGACATGCCCAAGGTCACACAGGTAGTAAATGTCTGAGGCAGACTTGAACTCAGGAAGATGATTCTTTCTGACTCTAAGCTTGGTGCACTATCCACTGTACCACCTAGCTGCCCTAGAAGAAAGATGGCCAAATGAAACATTTCAAATAATAGTTGGCAGGATTAATTGTAAATGGAAAATGGAGGAAAAGGTTGAGTCTAAGATACCTTGCAAAAATTCTATTCTACGTGGTTGATGGTTACTGACAGAGATAGAATAATATAAATAAAGAACTGTTTTCTGGAAGAAATAGGCATTTATACACAAACATAGCCTCCCTATGAAGGACAATCTTGTTGCCACCTCCAACCCAGGCCCCAATATTTCCACTTTCCCGTCTTTGTTCAAGTAATTCTTCCTATCTAAGAAGACCTTTTCTTCTCTTTCTCTTTCTCTTCACATCTATAACTTTATTCATGTACAGAACTCCTGGTATGGAAACTCCTTTCACAAAACTGGATGTAGATCCATATCTGCTCTTCAATTTGTAGTCTTAGAGAACTCCCCAAGGCACTGCAAAGATCCATGACTGGCCAAAGGACTATATGGCAGTGTCAAAGGCATAAGTTCTTTTGACTTCTTAGTTGTCTGTCTACTTGGATATTAGATCATGCCCAATAATCCGACTCCTCTACAAAACTTTTCTCTGATGGCCTTCCTTAGTACATCTAGGTGGCTCAGTGGATAGAGTCCCAGGATTGGAGTCAGAAAGATTCATCTTTCTGAATTCAAATCTGGCCTCAGACATTTATTAGCTACATGACCTTGGCAAGTCACTTAACCGTTTTTGTCTCAGTTCCTCATCTGTAAAATGAACTCAAGAAGGAAATGGCAAACCACTCCAGTATCTTTGCCAAGAAAATTCCAAATGGAGTCATAAAGAGTCAAACATGACTAAACAACAATGGCTTAACCTCAAATGATTTTTTTTCTTATTTTAAATTCTTTCAGTAATTGTGCAATTATTTAAATGATATACTTGTATATATCTTACCACATCAAATATACATATGCCTTGTCTCCTCCAATTAGATTGTAAACAAGGGCTATGTTCTTTTCTTTTTTGTATCTCCCATGACTGATTCAAAGCTATAAACCAGTTGGGGCTTAAATGGTTGTTAAATGACTGAATTGGGGCATTTACCAAATTCCTGTAGATCTGAAACTCATAGGCTAGGAGAGAGTCAAATCTCTCTTAAATCCCCTTGGTGTTTTGTTTGCCCACTAACTAGAGCCACGTACTCTGTGGGCCCCTGCTAAATGTTAATTGATTAAATGAGGTTGATAATGACCTAGAATTAGAAAATATGCTTTACTGGACACTTCCGAAATGCCTGTAAGATCTGTGGTTCAAATTCTGCCTCAAGATCTGGGCATAGACTAGAATTTCTCCCCTCCAACAAGCACCTATTACTTTCTCCAATGACCTGAAACTCTTCAAGAACAAGTTTTGGAATTAGAATTTATCTTTTGGCCTTTTGAAGAAAGGTAAGATGGAAAATAGTACACATTTAAATACAGGAAGTCTTTAACTGATCCTTCTTACCCATCCCCTCTACCCCCAAGCCTCAGAAGGGAAAAAAATGTCTCCCTTTTGAACTGAGCCTTTTAAAGTGGCTCCTACAAGCATATACATACTTGCCTCTTAGCTGCGCTCAAACACCTTATCAGAACTTTCTCATCTAAACGGCTAAGGTGCTGAAACCTACGCTTTTTGATGTGGGTCCTATCAATTAAGGGGGAAGAGAAAAAAGGGATGTATGAGGAGGGAAGGGGTTTGTTTAGGTTTCACTCAGCTCTAGCCCATTAAGTTCTAATTCATTATGTATTTTACCTGATGGTGCTCAGAGCGATAGCTCATTGTATTTCTTTGTAACATTGACATTTCCTTCACACAATTTAAAATTAAACCTTTTATTAGTCCAGAGAAGGCTGAGTCTGGAAACAATAGCAGCTCAGGGAGAGTAATTATTTCTGTTCCATTGTGTGGGATGTTGGAGCTTTTGATGAGTTGCACTATACAGTACTTAACAGCTAACCAATCTTCCCATGATTAACAATACATGAGAATTTTCCGATCCTTGCTGCTAGCCCCTCTCACACAACCCTGAATCATTGGCTGGATGTGTTTCTTGGTGTCTTAAATCTTGTTTTCAAAAATACCTCTCATTTTCTGGGGTGTGCATGAAAACGACCATACTATCAGCAGTATGGAGTAGGGCGCAGCAGGTTCCAAGAGAGGGGATCACTAGAAAATGGATGCAAAAAGCTGTGGGTTGTAAGCCATTAAGCCTTCTCAGTGTGCTTCTAATGAGCTTATGATGGCCTCGCAGAATTACTGTTGCTTCTACAGCCTAGTAAATTACAGTATGTACAAATTAAATCAGTGGGACTCGATACAAACCGATCTTCCTCAGGTCCAATATTTTGAAGAATTCTACTTATTTTTTTAATCATGGCATATTGCAAGAGTTAAATATTTAACCTTGTCCATTGTCTCAACTGGCTGGCCCCCACTCTCCTTCTACATTCATATGGGGTTTGCTTTTCCTTGGGGTACCCCAGATAAACATGCATGTTTTGTGCAAAAGGAGAAACTTGGGTTAAAATCTCTTATTTTATGCAACTGTTATGCTTGTTTTACTGGGCATTCCAGGCTATTTGATATGTGAACAGTGGAGTTGTGCTATAAATTGGCATTCCAATTCAATCATGCCCTTGTATGTTAGTTCCCAAGCACACACGGGCCACTCCTTGATTTTTAAAAGTGTTCCCCAAAAGAGAGGTTTAGTTAATTGCATATTATTTGAGAGCAATAACTTATGTTACATAGGCTAAAAAAACATTCTTTAGAAACCTTGGTGAGAGTCTGTAAATGCTGCCATCTGCTTTGTGAATAGCTATAGCTGTCTAGCTAAAATAAGCCAGACTATTTAGCTAAATGTTTTGAAGAATGAGAGAATGCAGCAAAGACCTGGACTGAGAGAAAAAATATCCACAGAAAACAGGATAGCCAGCATTTTCTCCCTACTATTGCATATCGCAGTAACAACTGGCATATACTACTTGTAGAGCCTCTAGTGAAGGGGTCAAAGGCCCCCCTGCAAATGTTAATTAAGGTTTGCCACTTTTTTTCTGTTAGCAAATGTTGGTTTGCAGGTGTACTAAACTAAAGCAATGGCAATCTAGAGTGACTTGGTTTTGGTCACATTGAAAGTCAGGAGTGGGGACCAAAAATAGAACTTTAGAGCCTTTGACTCTGAGTTTCCATTTCCTGTAACTTGACAGCATATACTCTGTCAGTTGTTCTCCTGTAGAACTGTATTCATTTGTTATCATATCACTGGGATGATGGTAAAATTAGGCCATTTGATTTGTGGCAGAAAATAAACTCCCTGGCTCTCCTCCCACCCCTGGCCCTTCTCACACAGCTCTGGGCCTGCACGAGATCTCCCTACCACAGCCTGTGCAGAGCACAAACCAATCTCTGCTTTTCATATAGAGAAGGGCAACAGGACTTTCTATGGTTGTGAATAAATAATTCAAGTTCTTTTTCTTTCTTCCTTTTTTTTTAAATAGGATGCTGCAAAGAGCTGGTTTAAAAGCTGGCATCTCATCCCCTGCATATGTGAAACATCAGAGATGATTAGTACAGACAGGGGATTGGAAAACCATGAAGCACTTTTGAAACCTTGATAGGAAGTGACTCTCTCTGGATGCAGATTTATTGATACTGACAACATTGTTTTTTCCCTCATTTTTTAAAAAAGTAAAAGTACCTTGTACATGGAAAAATACACAAGCCCAGTGAATAATGAAAGAACAACAACTCGGTAGGACTGAATGTCCCAGCTCCTGAAAGAACCTGCGTGTGCAGTTTAAAAAAAGAAAGGTTAAACACTAAATGCTTTCAACAGAGCTTCTTTATAAGGAGTCTATATAATTTTTAGATGGTTGCAAAAATTCAACCCTTGAGTTAATTTATTTCTTCAGAAGCAAAGCCTGTAACAATTCACAAGAATAGCTAAGAGCCAGGAATCTCTTTGCAAGCAGTATCTTTCAGGATCCACATTTAACCTTATTTTGAAAACACAGAAAAGAATAAATAAACTCTGATACCATGACAAACTTCCCAAATGTCAATATTTCTTGGATTGGGGGGGGGGAGGGGAAATTTTATTTTATTTTTATTTTATTTATTATTTTTTAGGGCAGCTAGGTGACAGTACATAGAGTGCCAGGTCTGGAGTCAGGAAGACCCAAATTCAAATTAAGCCTCAGGCATTTAGTGGCTGTGTGACTCTGGATAAGTCACTTAACCTTTTCTGCCTTAATTTCCTCATTAGTAAAAATGAACTGAAGAAAGTAATAGCAAAGCACTCCAGTATCTTTGCCAAGAAAATTCCAAATGGGGTCATGAAGTGTCAGACACTGAATAACGACAACAAAGGTTTTTGTTTTGTTTTGTTTTGTTTTGTTTTAAAGAGAATTCATTTGAGGCCTTTCTAAATTCATCACCAATTAAGTTCTGGAACAGCTGCGTCACCAGAAAAAAATTAGAATTGTAGTAGGATCTTTGTGAAGACCATCAAATCTTCCAGCACCCATAAATACCTCTAGAAATCTTACTAAAGGTTACAAGAGAGAAGTATCTCAGTAGTGTGGCAGAGTCACCATGGATACTATCCTATTATGTTGAGGTTGCCCTGATACATTCTGGGGTTGACTTCCCACTGATAGGATCTCCCCAGGTGGCCACCGTGGGTACACAACTATCAGGGCTGTTTTCTTGCATTCAATTACATAGAATTATCTTACCATGCTTTTTCTCCTGGTGTCCAACTGAATAGAATATGAGACTACAGAAATTATGTACTCTAAGCACCCTGATTAAATTAAATTAAGATTAAGTTATACATAGAAGATGGAACAAAATGTATATTGGTTAGCATGGATACCTTTTTGTATTTCAGACAGATGCTGTCTATCACCTACTCAAAAGATTTCAGTGCCTCATGTCAATGGTGTCAAATACAAGCTTCTCATTCCAACATTTTAGCTCCTACCTACCTTTGCAACCTTGGTTCTCACTACTCCCCCGCATGCCCTCTACTTTCTGGCTAAAGTGGTCTATTAGCTATCAGTCTCAAACTGATCTCTCTTGTCTCCGTGCTTTCCAAAAACCTCTTTCTTCAAGACTCAGTTCAGGTGCCCTGTTGAGATTAATTTCTCTATCCTCAGTCATGATAGAAAAAGATAAGGCTCCAATGTAATCTACAAGTCTCGGGTCTCCATCATTCATTCTTTGTGAACCATGTTATCTTATACATTTCTTTAGCTCTTCAATAGTATATAATAAGAATGTCACATGTACCTTGGACATTGTTGTTGTTGTTCAGTCATTTTCAGCTGTGTCCAACTCCTTGTGACTCCATTTGGGGGTTTCTTGGCAAAGATACTGTCTGAGGACAGAATTGAACTTAGAAAGATAAGTCTTGCTGCCTCTAGACCTGGTACTCTAACCACTGCACCACCTAGTTTCTCTGCCTTGAACATAATTTATGCTTGATAGCTGCTTTCTGATTGACTGATTTAGTGATTTTATACATCAATACACATTGATATATTGATTTATACATCTTTCCACTTTCTTTTTATTATTCCCCACTTTCCATCTGCAGTCCAAGAAGCAAAACTCCCCTAATGTTATTGTCCCTTGCATTTTTCTCTTTAAAATATAATAAACTGTGGTCTATATTTGAATTGTACAAAAATATCATTGTAAAGTATTTATGTTGCTGGTGTTAATTATTTAACCAACTGTGGTTGTTCCAGTTACTCTCAGTAATCCTTAATAATGTGCAGCTACTATGTCCTAAGCATCATACCACACACAAGAGATGATGCCAGAGCAGTTCATATTTGATATTAGTGGTGCTAGAGAACAGAGACAGATATTGACTAAAACCTAGAGAAATTCCTAATGATTGCTATTTTAGTCAGGTGCTTCAAAAGACTAAGAATGCAAAAGGTTTTCCAAATCTAAACAATTTACCCATTATTTCATACCGCATGAATGATTTAAACAAAATCTAATCAAATTTCTATGAATAAATAACTCCTATTTCCTACCCCTGGCCATATAACCATGTTCAGTTTACCTAAATACAGATCTTATTTTCAATATAGTCATTTAAGCTAATTGTATTATGTAAAATCAGTCAACAACAGAATTCCAGGGACATACTTTCATCTCTCCCTAGATCCTGACTTGTTTCTTTCTTTCTTTCTTCTACCCCCTTCTCCCCCACATCCAAAAGTTTTCTCTGTCTGCTCCTGGCCTCAACTCTACCTTTAGTACCTGTCTATAATAGTTATACGTCCCATCAACTTAGTCATACCTGCCATCGACATATCAGCCAAGGATACTTCCATCCTGGTAAAAACTTTCTAGTATAGATATAAGGCACAGTGTTGGGTTGAGAGAGTATAGAAAAGATGGAGATGTATAATGATACAGATGGAGAGAAGTGGAAACAAACTGAAGGGAAAGGTGATTTTGGCAGAACAGTTTTCCCAGAGACTATCTTTCATCTGTCCACTCCAAGTCCCTTCACTCCTTAGCTTCTGTAGGACTATCTCTGTGAAACAGAGGAAATCAGATAACATTTATACTTAAGATAATTCATTATTTTCTTTACATGCCTCCCTTTCTGCTGGAAAAAAAGAAGACCTGACGCTTCACTGTTAATTGTATTTGGTAACTGATTCTTTACACTATAGGAAACCAGAAAGAAAATGAAATACCAAAATGAAACATGGAAAAGGGAAAGCCAGAGAGAAAACACTTTGTTAGCTCTGTACCTTCAGGGACAAATTAAATAAACAACTTGAAAAGTAGCTTGAGTTTGAAGGATTTTGAAGTACAGAAGCTGGTGATAACATTTATTGACTCTAGCTCTTAAATGCTTATGTTTTATTTTTGGAAATTTATATACCACTCATGAGGAGAAGACAGGAAATTTATAAACCACACCAAAGATCACACAATTAAGCACTTAAATTTTTGCAGTAAGCTTATTTAACATAGGCAGTTAAATTTCAAGTAAACACAGTGATCACAGAAACTGTCTTGGTGATTAAAACTGATCGAGGTACTCAGGATAAACTGGGGCAACCAGAGAGACAGGCTGTTCTTTCTGGCAGGGTCTTACCTCTGGAACCCTCACCAGGTTCTTGTTTGAAAGAATCCCAGATTTCTGATTGGAGAATACCTAAAAGCTAGCTTTATGGTTTGCTTCCCGCTATTTTGGTAAACTCCTTGAGAATAAGGATTGTTTCCTTCTTAGTATCTGTGTACCCATCACCTAGCATAATGCCTTAGCACATGAGAATAGAAGCTGGACCCATGATTTCACTGATAGATGGAACTCTTGAAAAAGAAAACTCCTTCTACCAATGCACACTAATACTTTTTCTAAAACCTATAGATTTAAATATTAGCCTAAAGTACTGAGCAGTTGCATGAGAGCCAAGTACTTCGCAGTCACTATTAGAGGGAAGATCTTTCGTCTACGTCTTTCTTTCTCTGAGGCCAGTTCTCCAACAAACTTGAAGTAATAGCTGTGTCTTATCTGGCACATAGAAACCAATTAACAAATTCCTGTTTATTGATTAAAATAAAAACAAGAAATTTAGACAAGGAAGCTTTCAAAAAATATTGGTGAAGGGGGCAGAGCCAAGGTGCTGGAGAAAAAACAGGAAATTTCCTGAGTTCTCTGCATTTCCCTTTGAAACAAAATTAAATCAAGCCTCTTAACAAATTCAGGAGCAATAGAACCTACAAAAAGATGCATGAAACAAATTTCCAGCTTAAGATAACTTTGGAGGATTTGAGGAAAGGTCTGTCTCACTTCCGTATAAAGCAAACAGAGCCCAGTACAGTAGTGTCCAGGCAAGCCAGTGGGAAGTTCTTAGCCATAGCACATATCAGCAACCAAGGACCCTTAGTCCTGGCTCAGCAGGCCCCCTATGAGTCCTCCACCTTCAGTGCAGAAGGCAAATTGCCAGCCCAGTAACCAAGGCCACAACAGGCATGACTAGGCTGGACCACCCCAACAAAGTAGACAAGCCATAAGCCCCTGACTCCCTGGTGCATAAAGCCAGTGACCAGACCCCTGGCCTCCAGCACAAGAAGCTTGGGAAAGTGCTCCCTGTTCCCCAGGTGCAGAGCTCAACTTTAAAAGGCACAAAATAGGCTATACAAATAAGAAATAAAAAAGAGCCCTAAACATAGAAAGCTACTACGGAGACAAGAAAGCTCAAAACACAAACTCAGGAGAGTATAACAATGTCAAAATGACTACATACAAAACCTCAAAGGGGGATATGAATTGGTTTCAAGTCCAAAAAGTCTCCTTAGAAGAGCTCAAAAGGGATTTTAAAAGCCAAAAAGAGAAGTAGTAGAAAACTTGAGAAAAGAAATGAGAGGTATGCAAGAGAAAATCAAAAGCTCGGAAAAGGAAGGACAAAAACTGACTGAAGAAAACAATTCCTTAAAAAATTAAATTGACCAAATGGAAAAAAAATCCACTGAAGAAAACAACTCGTTAAAAAGTAGAATTGGCCAAATGGAAAAGGAGGTAAAAAAGCTAACTGAAGAAAATAATTCCTTAAAAACTGTAATTGGGCAGGTGGAAACTAACAATTCTATGAGACATCAAGAATCAGTCAAAGAAAACGAAAAGAAGAAAAAAAAGAAGAAAATGTAAAATACCTCGATCGAAAGGAGGGCAAAAGGCAGAGCAAAAGTAGGAGGGGAAAAGGGAAATGGAGAGAGGCTGATAGAAAGGAGGGCAAATTAAGGTATGTGGTAGGCAGAAGCAAAGCACTGGTGAGGAGGAACAAGGAGAAGGTAGAGAGAGAAGTATAAACAGGGGGAAAAATAGGATGGGGGGAAATACACAATTAGTAATCATTACTATGAATGTCAATGAGATGAACTCTCCCATGAAAATGAAGCAGATAGCAGAGTGGGTTAAAAACCAGAGTTCTACAATGTATTGTTTACAATAAACACACTTAAAGCAGAGAGAGACACACAGAGTAGAGGTAAAAGTCTGGAGCAGAATATATCAGGTTTCAGCTGAAGTTTAAAAAAGACAGGGGTCGCAATCCTGGTCTCAGACAAAGCAAAAGCAAAAATTGATCTAATTAAAAGAGATAAGGAAGGAAACTACATCTTGCTAAAAAAAAAGGTACCATAGACAATGAAGTAATATGAATACTAAACATATATGCACCAAATGATATAGCATCCAAATTCTTAAAGGAGAAGTTAAGTGAGTGAAAGGAACAAATAGACAGCAAAACTATACTAGTGGGGGACCTCAAAACCCCTGCTGCAGAACTAGATAAATATAACCACAAAATAAACAAGAAAGAAGTTAAGGAGGTGAATACAATTTTAGAAAAGTTAGATATGATAGACTTCTAGAGAAAATTGAATGGGAAAAGAAAGTGGCATAGCAGGAAGGCAGGATTGATTCAATATTAGGGAAACTATCAGCATAGTTGACTATATCAACAACCAAAACTATGAAATCATATGGTTATATCAATAGATACAGAAAAAGCTTTTGACTAAATGCAGCAAGCATTCCTATTAAAACACTAGAAAGCATAGAAATAAATGGAGTTTTCCTTAAAATGAAAAGTAGTATCTATCTAAAACCATCAGCAAACACTATGTGCAATAGAGATAAGCTAGATGCTTTCTCAATAAGATCAGGGGTAAAACCATGAGGCCTGTTGTTACCACTATTAATCAATATTGTAGGAGGAGTCAGGTGGCACAGTGAGTAAAGCACCGGCCCTGGAGTCAGGAAGACCTGAGTTCAAATACAGCCTCAGACACTTGACATATATGCTAGCTGTGTGACCTTGGGCAAATCACTTAACCCCAGTTGCCTCGCAAAAAAACATAACAAAAAAAAATCAATATTGTACTAGAAATGTCTGCTTTAGCAATAAGAGAAAAAGAAATTGAAGAAATTAGAATAGGCAACGAGGAAACAAAACTATCACTCTTTATAGATGATATGATGGTATACTTAGAACATCCTAGAGAATTAACTAAAAACCTACTTGAAATAATTAACAACTTTAGCAATGTTGCAAGATATAAAATAAACCCATAGAAATCATCAGCCTTTCTATATATTGCCAACAAAGCACAGCAACAAGAACTAGAAAGAGAAATTAGACAATATAAAATATTTGGGACTCTACATGCCAAGACAAACCCAGGAACCATACAAACACAATTATAAAACACTATTCACATAAATAAAGTCAGATCTCAGCAACTGGAAAAACATGGGTAGGTTGAGCTAATATAATAAAAATGACAATTCTACCTAAATTGATTTGCTTGTTCAATGCCATACCAATCAAGTGACAAAAAAAAAGTATTTCATGGAGCAAAAAAAAAATAATAACAAAATTCATCTGGAAGAACAAAAAGTCAAGAATTTCAAGAAGAATTAATGAAAAAAAAGCAAAGGAAGGTGGCCTAGCTATAACAGATCTAAAACAATATTATAAAGTGGTATGTATATGCAGCTATATCTATATAGCTATGTATCTATATATGTATGAAGAAGTGAAGTCCCATGAACAGGGAAAGACCCCATTTATGACAACAACTATCATTGTGTGGCACAAAGGAAAACAGAATAGACTTTCTCCCACCACCCTTCTCCAAGGGAGAACTGCCTACCTGTCAAGAAAAGAAGCAGGAAGTTGGGGACAGGAGGCCACCACTCTGCTCTCCTTGGGCAGAGGGGGTATTGGGGTAGAAGTAAATGTATCTGCTCACTTAAATGTTCATCTGTAGGATTTGATCAGGTTCAAGCTAACTTCTAATTGCTTTCTTATTTTGGGGGGAAAGGGGACCCCAAGTTCTATTTCTAAGGGTTGGTCCCTTTCCTACCAAATACCAGTTACACACACACATACACACACACACACACACACACACACACATGCACACACACACACTTTAATTTCTTAGTTGATAGTTTGGGATAAGACAAAGAAAAAATATGGGGACCTTGCTCCTCCCATACTCAATCACGTCATAGTTAATAAATGATACCTTAAAAGTATGTCCCCGGTTCTACCTTCCCTTCAAATGTCAAAATTAAAACCTGGCTCCTCAGCTATATTTGAGGGAGAAAAACAGCCATCTCTAATGCTCCCCCAAATGAATCATAGGACTGAGAATATAACTTTCCATTGATGAATGGAACAAAAATCTTCTTGTTCCAGAAATATTATCCCAAAGGAGTCAGGTGGACTGGATTGAAAGCAATGTCTTCTGGGTCAAATAATGGCTTCACACTCATCTGTTTCCAAACTGATTCCTTCCTTTGCAAAGGCTTGGGACATTATCACATTTAAAGGCATAGCCTTGGCTCTCAGATGGAAGGAACATGACAGGAAACACAGAGCCTGGTTTGATGACATGTAGTAACCACGGTTTCAGTCAGGTTTTTTGGGAGCTTTTGATTTTGGCCTTTGCTTCTTCACTTCCCTTACTGATGAGTCATGAGTCAAAAGTAATCTGGACTGGTTCTCTGTCCAGGATTCCTCCTTTGCCAAAAGATAGAGCAATAGGAGCCTACTCTCCAAATTCTTTATGGGCAGAGATAGATTAAAGACTGGGTTATGATGAGAAAAGCAGCAATCAAAAACCTTTCTTCCTTTTCCTTCTTTTGTTGCTTTTGCTAGAAGCTGGAAATGTCATCTGGTCTAATGCTCGTGCATGCCTTTCTGGACTGACAGATATTGATCTATTAATAAATGTGTATTTTATATGTTTTGGATTATTTATAAGAATTCCATTTTCTTTATAGAAAAGTGACTTGAATAGTTTGTATGTTTTCTGTTAAATTAATAGTTTGTTTGATAGTCCAGGTGCTCGTTGAGGTACAATTCAACTGAGCTGTGTGTCATTAGTGAGCTCAGAATTCCTCTGCCATCTCTGCACTGACAAAATCCTTAATTTTTTTTCTCAAGTGATACAGCTTTGTAACTCTGTTATGACCAAAATTGAAAAAGAAATCTCAGGCATCCTGATACCCAGCAAAATGGTGATACAATAGACTCAATAGCTCAGAGAAATTAGTGGTTCTACTCACTTCCAGTAGGCTACGTACCAAAGTGATTGATTAAAAGAGTCATTACAGTTGAAAAGCTCCTAAAGAGATTATGCAATCAATATCTTTGGCTCTAACTTGCACTATATTTAAAGTATCCTTAGATAGTTTATTTTTAAGCTAATAAATTAAATGAATCAATCAATGAATGAATCAATAAATAAATCAATCAAAAAAGTAGTAAGTCTCTGTGTACCAGAATCATAATAGTCATTGTGGGAAATGCCATAAAATGGACTAAATCCTGAAGGGATTTACAAGTTTATTGAAGAAACAAGATTAGCACATATGAAACAACTGTAACTTGATTGGTGACCTTGGAGAAGTCATTTAAACTTGCTGGTTTTCAGTTTCCTCAACTCCAAAATGGAGAAGATTGGGCTAGATGACCTCATGTCCATTTCAGATTTATAAATTCTATAAATTAATGAAGAATGAAGTATGGAGGGATTGAATGAGATTGCAATATTAGTCCAGAAAAGGATGTTCATTCAGGGAATTAAAAAAAATCCTCAGTGTTAACAGTCTTCAATGAAAATTATTCAGAAATATAGCCAAAATTTCTACCAATACAATTTAGTTAATTTCTTCTTAACATAACTTGGTCAAAGAAGTGTTTATTTTTTCCACATGCTCATTCTTATGTCACAAAATCATAGTCATCACCATAAGTACCAAAATGGGGATCGCAAAAAGAAAAGAAAAATAATTTTAATTGTGTAAGAATATTCTCATATTCTTTAAATTATTCTGCTATATTTTGGCCTTTGCTCATTCCCCTTTGCACCATGGTTTTTCATGTATTTGTTCTTTGTCCCCACCAAAACTAAACTCTTTATAAAGGTATCTGACTTGGTAACCTCAGCAAAGAGCAAGTAGGGTTTTGCACAGAGTAGGTGTTAAATAAATGCTTCTATTATTGAATTGCCTTGAAGGGAGATTAACAACAAT
This sequence comes from Phalanger gymnotis, assembly GCA_028646595.1. Taxonomy (NCBI): domain Eukaryota; kingdom Metazoa; phylum Chordata; class Mammalia; order Diprotodontia; family Phalangeridae; genus Phalanger; species Phalanger gymnotis. The sequence continues at coordinate 231,209,781 of CM053622.1, read as the reverse complement.
GGAAAAAATCATCTCTTTAAAATGAACCATTTTATTGAAATAATAGAAATCAAGTGCATTTTATTTGGTTAAAAGTTGGTATTTCCATGCAAATGAAATCTTTACAAGATGAGGGAGGTTCTGTCTCCTTCCTTCTTCCCCCTAGGAAATGACTATTTTTTATTTTAACGACTAGTTGACACATTAAAGAAATCAAAGCACATTTCTAGCCTAATCAATTTTGACTTGTGTTTTTATTTGTCATAGATTCATATTTTATTTCATTCTTTTGGGAGATGACCCAAAAGCAGCCAAAACAAAATAATGCTTAGGTAGAAAACCTTATTTGGTTTTAGTATGAATAGCCTCATAGAGTAATAAGAATTAATTAGTGTCTGATTGCTTTCTTAACATAGAGACTATGCATTTTTAAATGATATAGTAATTTAAAATATATAAAATCTCACATTTTTCAGGTTAGGAAATCATTCAACAAGACCAAAAAATCATTGTCAAGCATGACGCTGTCAATCATCTGCAATTTTTCCAAGTGGAAACTTCTCCCATCATACACATGCTCTCTCTCTCTCTCTCTCTCTCTCTCTCTCTCTCTCTCTCACACACACACACACACACACACACACACACACACCATTAGCTGACTTTTAAAATGCTTTGAGGTTCACAAATTGCTGCACACATTATGTCATTCAGTCCTCAAAATAAGCCTAAGTTTATCTATATATACATATATGGCTATAAGTAAAGCTTTTGAAATGGTTGAACACATGTTTGTGCGAATATATGTTCATGTAAACAAATAGAAAAAAGCATTATATTTGTTAGATTCCCCAACCCTTGACATCAGGAGGGTAAAAAAGCCAAAGAGAAAGCCAAGGTAGATTCAAAATACATGAATATTCTTGTCTACAAGACTTCTGTTGGAAATTTCAAATGAAATGTAGGAAATGATATAAACAGACACCTATGGTTTTTATCAGCTGTGATTTTTTTTCCCCTTTAGAATTAGCTAGAACAGCTAGAGTTAGCTTTTCTGAAAGTTTAACCACTATGCATAGCCCTAAATAATGAGAAAGGAAGGAAGGAATCAGAAAGAGGGAGGTAGAGAAGAAGAGAGGGAGAAAGAAGGATAAAATAGAGAGAAATACAAAGTTAAGCAAAGCAGGTACTTTAAATATCACCTAGAAGAGGCTAAGTTGGAATTGTTAATAGGACCATTTAGTCATTATAAAATAAAATTTTAAAGATCAAAGAAAAATGTATAATTAGTATTATTTAAGCCTTCATATTTTAGAAATTCTACAATCAATTTGCTGCAACCTTTATAAATTCGTTTTGAAGTCGTTGAAAAGCTTAGTGTAGTTGGAAAAGGGTATTAAAAATTTACACATAATGAAAGGATAATGTCTATGAAAGGCAAAGTAAAAACTCTTAAAGTCAAAATAATAATAATAAACCCACAAGAAATTGTGGAACCAGTGGTTATAAAACACCCCTGTGGGGAAGGGGGAAAAAGTTGCTTGAAAGGAAAATCCTGAGAAGACTTCTGACCAGCAAGCACAAAATGAAAAAGGTGATTTGCAACAGATGTATGCTGCTATTCATTCATGGATAGAGAAAATTTTTCAGTTCAGTCACTTTTCATGTGTTGCAGTAGAAAGGAAAGATTTGTATCCACCTTGGAACTTGTCTTAGGACATTCAGCCCACAAGAACTGTTTCTAAACAGACCTTTAAGGCCGTGTCGTCTTGCCAAACAGAAGGAGGAAGGGAGAAATATTTTGAAGATGCGTAAGTCTCGATGCATGTACAACAAGCAAAGGTCTTCAATTTTCTACGTCCCTGTGTAACCAAGGGCCAAGATGTCTCATTCCTCTTCAGTTAGGCTAAACCTAAAAAAAAATCACTCTATTATCCTCTGCCATGTGCTTTGACATGCATGAGAGCCAAGGCAAGCAAATAGTGCACTTTGAAGGAAACCATACAGCAAACACACAGCACAGCCCCTAGATCTGTCTATGAAGAGATTACCACTAAAATACCCTGTGTTCCAGGTCCCCCAATTCTGCAAAAAACAAAAAAGTGGAGTTCACACACTTCTCATAACTGACTCAATGTCGACAAGGATGTGGATGTACAAAATTGCATTCAATTCCATAAAAGAAATTTTGAGACACAGTGAATATAAACATGGTCATTAACAACTGATATGAAAACAAGTCAAATACAAGTTCCACTAATTGAAATGTATCCTGAAAGCTTACTAAATGCAAGACATTCTACTAAGCACCGGGAACAAAAGAATCTAGAAGACATATTCTAGGCCTGAAATATCTTATAATCTTGCTGGAGGAAATTAGACATGCTAGGGACTGGTTCTAGACCTGTGATCTCATTGATAAAAAAGAAATCTTAGATGAAGAAATTCTCTATCAAAGCCAGGAGTCACTCCCTCTGCCATTTATAGTCTTAGAAAGTTGCCTAGAAAAGGGTGACAAAATTCAAAGAGAAATATATCATTGTAGGCTACATATTGACTGAAAAACTCTCAAATTAATATTTCCTATGTTGTATTATAATTTTAAAATATGTTAATTTAAAAATCTCCCAATTGCATTTTAGCATGGTTAGAGTTATACTGGGGAGTTTTGTAGCTACCTATAGGGCCTAGAGCACCAAGAAGTTATGTGCCTTTCTTAGAATCACCCACATAGTATTATCAAAAGTAAGATTTAAACTCACACTTTCCTGGCCTGAATATCAATTCTTTATTTTTAAATACTTACGTATGTATGTATGTATGTATGTATGTATATGTGTATGAGTATGTATATGTATATATCTATACATATATTTAATATTATATTTTTCCAATTACATGTAAAAATACTTTTTAACATTCTTTTTTTGAAAAATTTGAGTTCCAAAATCTCTCTTCCCCTCCCACTCTTCTCTCACTAAGAAAGGCAAGCAATTTCATATAGGTGATATACGTGCAGTCACATAAAACCTATTTCCATGAAAGTTGTGTTGTGAAAAAAACACACCAAAAAAAAAACCAAGAAAAAGAGTAAAAAAAAAAGTATGCTTCAATCTTCATTCAGACTCCATCAGTCCTTTCTCTGGAGGTAAATGGCATTATCCATCCTAAGTCCTTCAGAATTGTTTTAAATCATTGTATTGCTGAGAATATCTAAGTCATTGACAGTTGTATATCACAAAATATTGCTTTTACTGTGTGCAATGTTCTCCTGGTTCTGCTGACTTTGTTCTGCATCAGTTCATATAAGTCTTTCCAGGTTTTTCTGAGAGCATCCTGCTCATCATTACTTGTAGTACAATAGAATTCCATCACAATCACATGCCAAAAGTTGTTCAGCCATTCCCCAATTAACAGATATCCCTTCAAATTCTAGTTCTTTGCCACCATGGAAAAGTGCTGCTAGAAATGTGTATATACATATGTGCGTGTATCTATCTATCTATGTCCTTTTCCCTTTTTTAATTTCTTTGGGATACAGACCTAGTAGTGGTATAATACCAATTCTCTAACTACTAAGCCACTCCTCCCCTCTCTCTCTCTTCAGCTATATTAGGATTATTAAGGGACCTAAAGACCTGAGGCTCCTGCTGATCTTCCTCTCACTCTAATAAACCATGGCAACATTCCCTGACCTGGATGGAGGTGCCAGTAGCCCTGCTAGATGGTTATCATAGATACTCTGTAGGATCTTCAGGGGGACTTCTCCCCAGAAACACTTAGCTATCTCTATTTACTCCCACATAGTCCACAGTCTATCAGTTGATTCAGGACTGGTATTATGATCAAAGGAATCCTGCTTTTTTATTGAAATATGTATACTTCTTATTTGATTCCACTAGTCTCCATATTAATATTACAGATCACAAGTTTCCCCTAAAAATCCAGTAAAATGTATCTTTTAAGAAATTTCCAGTCATATGACCAAAAATAGAGATAATTAGAAATTTTCTCTCAAGGGTTTGATCCTCTCAACCTCTCAAAACTCTCACGAATGGGAATTAAAAGCAAGAAAATATAGAAGTGTTTTGCATGACTGCACATGTATAACCTATATCAAATCACTTGCTTTCTCAATGAAGTTGGGTGGGGAGGGAGGGAGGGAGAGAATGTGGAAGTCAATCTTTTAAAAACAACTGTTAAAAATTGTTTTTACATGCAACTGGCAAATACGATATACAAGCAATGGGGTATAGAAATCTGTCTTGCCCTACAGGAAAATAGAAGGGGGAGGGTGTTAGAAGGGAGGGCAGGCTGGGGAAAGGGGTAATCAGAATACACAGTGTCTTGGATGGGGGAGGGGAGAGATGAGAAGAAAATTTGGAACTCAAAATCTTGTAGATAACACCTTTAAAAATAGATTAACCAAAATGGCAAAAGAGATCTAAAAAGCTGCTAAAGAGAAGAATGCCTTGAACAGCAGAATTGGCCAAATGGAAAAAGAGGTCCAAAAGCTCACTGAAGAAAATATCACCTTAAAAATTAGATTGGAGCAAGTGGAAGCTAGTGACCTTATGAGAAATCAAGATATTATAAAACAGAACCAAAGGAATGAAAAAATGGAAGACAATGTAAAATATATCATTGGAAAAACTACTGAACTGGAGAATAGATCCAGGAGAGATAATTTAAAAATTATTGGATTACCTGAAAGCCATGATCAAAAAAAGACCCTACACATTATCTTTCAAGAAATTATCAAGGAAAACTGCCATGATATTCTAGAGCCAGAGGGTAAAATAGAAATTGAAAAAATCCACCTCTTGAAAAAGATCCCAAAAAGAAAACTCCTAGGAATATTGTTGCCAAATTCCAAAGTTCCCAGGTCAAGGAGAAAATATTGCAAGCAGCCAGAAAGAAACAAATTGAGTATTGTGGAAACACAATCAGGATAACATAAGATCTAGCAGCTTCTACATTAAGGGATCAAAGGGCTTGGAATATGATATTCCAGAGGTCAAAGGAGCTAGGACTAAAACCAAGAATCACATATCCAGCAAAACTGGGTATAATACTCAAAGGCAAAATATGGATTTTCATTAAAATAGAAGACTTTCGAGTTTTCTCTATGAAAAGACAAAAGCCGAATAGAAAATTTGACTTTCAAATACAAGAATCAAGAGAAGCATGAAAAGGTAAACAGGAAAGAGAAATCATAAGGGACTTACTAAAGTTGAACCATTTTGTTTACATTCCTACATGGAAAGATGATATTTGTAATTCATGAGACCTTTCTCGGTATTAGGGTAGTTGAAGGGAATATACATACATATAGACAGAGGGCATACGATGAGTTGAATATGAAAGGATGATATCTAAAGAAAATAAAATTAAGGGATGGGAGAGGAATATATTGAGAGAAGAAGAAAGGGAGAGATAAAATGGGGTTAATTATCTCACATAAAAGTGGCAAGAAAAAGCAGTTCTGTGGGAAGGGAAGAGGGGGCAGGTGAGGGGGAATGAGTGAATCTTACTCTCATTGGATTCAACTTGAGGAGGGAATAATATACACACTCAACTGGGTATCTTACCCTATAGGAAAGTAGGGGGAAGGGGATAAGAGTGGGGGGATTATAGAAGGGAGGGCAAAGAAGAGGATGAAGTAATCAAAAGCAAACACTTCTAAAAAGAGACAGGGTCAAAGGAGAAAACTGAATAAAGGAGGACAGGATAGGATGTAGGGAAATATAGTTAGTATTTTATAACATGACTGCTATCGAAGTGTTTTGCATAATGATACATGTGTGGCCTATGTTGAACTGCTTACCTTCTCAAGGAGAGTCGGCGGGGAGGGAAGAAGGGAGAGAATTTGGAACTCAAAGTACTAAAAACAAATGCTTGAAAAAAGTTGTTTTTACATGCAATTGGGAAATAAGATACACAGACAATGGGGTATAGAAATCTATCTTGCCCTACAAGAAAGTAAGGGGAATAGGGATGGGGAGAGGGGAGTAGGGTGACAGAAGGGAGGACAGACTGGGGAATGGGGCAATCAGAATATATGCCATCTTGGAATGGGGGGGAAGGGTAGAAAATTTGTAACTCAAAATCTTGTGGAAATCAATGTTAAAACTAAAATTATTAAATAATAAAAATATGAATAATAAAAAAAGAAATTGCCACCCCAGCCTTCAGCAACCACCACCCTTATCAGTCAGTGGCCATCAACATCAAGGCAAGACCCTCCACCAGCAAAAAGGTTATGACTCTCTCAGAAGGTTCAAATAATGATTAGCATTTTAGCAATAAAATATTTTTTAATTAAGGTATGTAGATAGCTATTTTAAGACATAATACAATTGCATATTTAATAGACTATAGTGTAGTTTAAACATAATGTATATGTGCACTGAAAAACCATTAAAATATATTTTTAAAATATCTGTGATGATTCATTCACTTCATGAAGCACAACCCAGAATTCTAGCTTAAATTAATGGTCTTTTTTTCACTTGAATGTGCAGCTGAATGAGTGAAAAAAAACTACTTCATAAATTTAGGATTGGGGGCAGGGTGGGGGGAATCTGGTTATATAGCAATTTGCCAAAAAAAAAAAAAAAGCCCTGCAATTTCAGTATGAGTCAGCAATCTGAAGTAACAACCAAAAAAAAACTAATCCGATTTTAGCATGCATCAAGTGAAGCACAACTTTCTGGATTAAGGAAGGGAAAGTCAGCTCTTTACTCTTCCTGGTTCAAGCTAAATTGCTTCTGGGCACCAGAATTTAAGAAGGACATTTATAAATTAGAGGATAACTGAAGGAGAGTGACCAGAATGGTGAAAGATCTAGAATCAACATCATTTCAAGGAACTACGGAGTTGCAGAACCTGGAGAAATGGATCAAAGTTGAAAGGAGGCAAATTTAGACTTGCTATGTGTGTATATGTGTTTGCTGAGTGGTGAGAGGTAGAGGTGGGGGTTGAAGGGTCACAGGTAGGGGATTGTGCCTTCCTTACAATTGGAGCTGTTCAGAAATCTAATGGGCTGCCTAGTTAGAGATCTTCTGTCTGAAGCTAGATGACTTATTGGATAGGTTACAGTGCTAATTGTGAATGGAGATATGATTGAAGAGTCAGCAGTGTTTTAAAAAAAATAAAAATCAGAAATGCATTATTTACTGTAGTGACTTAATAACAACTTTCTTAAGAATGGTAGTATTTTTATATAGCATATCTGAAAGCAGAAGTGTGGAAAGTCAGACTCTGGGACTGCTAAATTTGCATTGTTGGGGAAGGGAGCTAGTGGGAATAAACTATTTCTCAAAAATTCTTTGATTTTATGATCCAATGACTTTTTAGAATGTAAGACATATTCTGCAGTCAGAAAATATATATAATTAATTAATCATCAATTCATACAAATATTTCCAAATCTATATTTCCAATTTCACTCTCTGTCTTTAATCTCTAGTGCTACTTCACCAACTCCCTCTTTGGACATTTTCAAGTCTATATCCCATAGAAATTTCAAACTCAACATGTCTATCCATTCCCTAAACCCATCACTTTCCAAACTATTTCTATTAAGTGTAACACCATCCTTCCAGTCATCCAAATTAGCAAATTCAAAATTATCCTTGACTACTAACTCTCATTCACTGCATATGTCCAGTAACTTGCTAAGTTTTGTTGATTCTAGTTCCAATTTCCTTTTTTAAATATCCCTTTCTCTTCACTAGCACGGCCTTAATCTGAATTTAGTCCCTCATAATGTCTTGACTGGATGAGTACAAAGGTCTCCTAATTGGCCTCTATGCCTTGAGTTGCTCCCCTCACCAATCTATCCTGCACATAGCAGTCAATGTGATATATCTAAAAGCAGGTATGACTAAGCAATTTCCCTGCTCTTGTCTCTGGTGGATCTCTATTACCTCTAGATTAAGTAGAAGCATCTCTGTCTAGCATGTAAAACCATTCAAAATTTGGTACCACCTGATGTTCCCAGACTTATAATAGATTATTACTTTCCCTGAAAAATAGAATACATATAAATATAGAGAGCATTTATGTGGCACTTTAAAGGTCTGCAAAACCTGCTACATAATTTAACTAATTGATCCCCATATAACCTCATGTCCATTTTACAGATGAGGAAACTGAGGCTGCAATGTTAAGTGACTTGCTTAGCATCACACAGCTGATAAATGTCAAAGGCAATATTTGAACTCTGGTCTTTCCGACTCCAAGTCTATCACTCAATTATCAATTGCACAATCTAGCTTCCTCAAACAAAATATTCCTTGCAGTATCCCATCTCTGGCTCCATATTTTCACATAGGTTTACTTTATGCCTGGAATACTTTTCCTCCCATCTGCATCATAGTACCTCTAACTTTTCAGGGCTCTGTTCAAGTTACTTTCTACATGGAGCCTTCTTGATTTCTCCAGTTGCTAAAGCTTTCTTTCCACCAAACTGTCATGGGTTTACTTTGTATATATTTTGCATCTACATATATGCAGACATGGCACCCCCTGTTTTGAGTGCTAGCTTCTTGAGAGCACAGACTGTTTCAATTTTGTCTTTGTATCTCTGCTGTTGTTTAATCATTTTCACTTGGGTCCCCACTTCAAGACCCCATTGGGAGTTTTCTGAGCAAAGATACTGGATTGGTTTGTCACTTCTTTCTCCAATTCATTTTACAGATAAGGAAACTGAGGTAACAGGGTTATTTGCCCAGGATGACACAGCTAGTCAGCATCAGATAAATCTTACTGATTCCAGACCTCATGCTCTATCTACTGCGCCACCTAGCTACCCCTTTGTATCTCTAGCACCTACCACAGTGCCGGGCACATAGCAGGCATTTAATAAATGATTGGTGATTGAGAGTCCACTGATACATGGCACTGTGACACACACACACACACACACACACACATACACAATGTCATATAGGAAATTCTGCTTCTGTCTTCACAGGCTTTACAACCTGTTTGGAGAGAGGAGACATATACCAAAAAAGGGGAATGATGAAAATAGGCAGTTATGTTAAGTGACAAATGAGTATTATAGAGAATAAGTACTAGCATAATGTGGAAGAGAGAGCTATCTCAGAAGCAGAATGTGCTGTCTCCCAGAGAGAGACAAGCCATGCCATTGACCTTGAAAGAAGACTCAGATGTAGTATAGGGGAAAGGCTTCCCAGGTAGAGAGGACAATGAGAACAAATGTGCTGAGGAAGAAATGAATGCAATATTGGGGGTAAAAAGAGAATGTAGATTTGAAAACCAGAGTTCACCTAGTCTGTTCAATCAAATTAAGGCCCAATGCAGAAGGCCAACCATCGGTCAACAGATGACAAATATGGTGCTTTTAAAGTTTGTAAAGTATCTTATATACATAATTTCCTTATATGAACCTTATAGTAGCAGTAAGCTTCAGAATGGTTTAGTGTGAAGCGAGAGCTGGCTTCAGAGTCCAGAGAAGCCAAGTTCAAGTCCTGACTCTTTGACTCACCATCAGAGCAAGTGCTCACATGGTGGTCAGAAGAAGCAATACAAGGGCACTCTCAAGGTCTCTCTTAAAAACTTTGGAATCGATTGTGTGATGTGGGAGACACAGGAACAGGACTGCTCGGCATGGTGTGCCGACATCAGAGAAGGTTCTGTACTCTATGAGAAAAGCACAATTAAAATAGCTCAAAAGAAACATGAGATGCACAAATTAAGAGCATCCACCCCAAATGTTCATGCAGAATATTTGTGCCCAACCTGTGGCAGAACATTCCAAGCTTGTATTGGTCTGATCAGCCACAGGTGGACACACTGAAACTTCGTTCTAGCATTGTGATGCCATTTTGATCCTCTTTGAGAACAGACAACCAACCACCGAAATCACAAGTCTGATTTTAAATAAAAAGAAGAAATTTTTAGGTAAATACTATAGGTATTATATTCATTTTCCAAGTGAAGAAACAGACTCAAAAAAAGGTGATGTACCTTCTCTAAGATGACACAGCTTGTAAATTTTAGAGGCAAGATTTGAACCATCATCTCCTCAATTCTACTATCCTATCCAAAATATCACAGTGCCTCTCTATCAACTATTTAGTGCCAGAGCCAGTATAGGAAGTCATTTTTCCAATTCTGAGTACAGACAGGTCTCCCCAGTTAGGCTAGAGTAAAAAGTTTGTAAGAGGAGCATGCGAGATTAAGGTTGTCACGGTAGGTAGAGCCCAGAGTGTGGACAAATATTATTTCACAAGAGGTGGGCTTTCATTGAAGATTTATAAGCATGATGGTAATGTGAAAAAATAATAGTTTAAGAATCTGAATCTGGTAGCAATATATAGGAGAAATTAGAAAGGAGCCACTATTTATGGTAATTCAGTTATTAGAGTAAGGATTGATTGAATCCATCATTGAATTCTCCCCAACTGATTGAAGTAACTAACAAGCCGCTATTTTTTCTTACCTGTGTAAGGTAAGAACTCATCTATTCAATCAGTCCATCAAAGGACATTGAACTAAATCCTAACAATCTAGTTAAGCAATTTGGGAAGGAAGAGAATGCTTTCAGCCACTGGATGAAATGAAGAACATGTTTCACAGAAAATATGTTAGAACTAGCCAGGCCTTGCTGGCTCATAAAACATAGCAAGATGATTTAGAATCTAGCATCCCAGTGGCAAGCCAGGACAGATTAGTTCTAGCCAATGCCCCTGAGAAGGAATTGTTGGTAGGGAGAAGAGAAGAACTTGTGTCACATATCCCTCCTTGGCTGGAGGAAGAACAGTGAATTTCAAAAGGTTGGATAATTTGGATTTTGTGTTTGTCTCCTAGTGGTGGCCCCCAGGAAAGCAGCAGCAGGTTACAGTAGTGTTTGTATCAGAAGCCAAAGTCCAACTAGAACCCCGAGGAAAATCAGCTTCAGGGCTCTACAAAGAGCTAATGGGCAAGCTATATTATGCCTCAGGGGCACTTCATGAGAACTGCACAAAACTCAGTCAATGATAATCAATTAATATTTATTAAATGCCTACTATGTTCCAGGCACTGTGCCAAACTCTGAGGATACAAAAAGGAAGACAGCCTTTGCCTTCAAGAGCTTATAATCTAAAGGAGGAAGACAACATACAAAAGGAAGCTGAAAAGGGTGGTGGCAGAAGGAAAGGAAGGTACCTTTGCAGTCTGGAGGAGTGCAACTAGGTTAGAAATGAAGAAATGTCTGGCCTGCGTGCTCTCCTTAAATGAAAGTTTTGGGAGGAACTTTTCAATCTGCCCTCCCACCAGAGGGGCAGAGGGTACTAATGAGGCCTGAGTACCAAGGCTGAATCAATTTTGCAGGATGATGAAGTTCCTGATGATGAGAAATCCAAAGGAGAGCTGCTGAATTTGGGAGAGGGGGAGAAGGGACAAAAAATTTCCACTAATTAGGAGCTATAAGTTTATGCTTTTGCCTCAAAACCTCTCTAAGTATCAGCCCGCTTTTACCTGGATTCTATATATACTTGATAATGGGATGGGTAGGAATGTTTGGTCCCAATTTTTCCTGTCATGCCATATAGTATATCTATTTCTAAAAGTTCATTAAAAGTCTAGCTAATTGATATAAAATCATAATCATTGGGGAAGCCCCAGTGTGGAAACCAACATTAGGGGCCCATGAGCAATAGTCCCAGAAAATCACACAGGCCCTCGGGTATCCCCAGAATACTGAGGGGGAAAGTGGCAGCTGCCCCTTAGGTACAGGGCACACTATTCAGTGAATGGAGCATTTGAGATGGTAAACCCATGGCACATGTTGCATAGAGATAAGCAATTATCCATGAAGCTTGGTGAACTGACTATATTTAGGTGAGAATGGGGCAGAGTATAAAAGGATGACCAAGGCTTTAAGTCTAGAAGAAGAATATTATTGACAGAAATATGAAATTCTATAAGTAGAACTGGTTTTGATAGAAATATGACAAACTCTTATTTCAATACAAGAAACTGACATCTTTTAGAACTGAACCTTAGAATAGTGCAGTAAAAACTCAAAGAGTTGCAGCAAGAAGGTAACAAAGAGTTTAAAAAGCATTTTATTTTCCCAGAAAGAAAAAAGCAAAAAACTATAGTTATTATTCTGAATTTGATAAAATACTCCAATTTAAGTGTATCCATATCTATGTTGCCTTCCAAGATTGTAATCCTCTGGCAATTATTTAGGACCTTGTACATGCTCACAGTCATCTTGCCTATCTTTTAAAATAAATGGGCCAGAAACAATCTCCATTTTTAAGTGCAGAGCTGTGTCAGTGATTCAGATAAATCCTTTAAAAATGTAAATCCCTACAGAGGAAACTGACTTTGGGTCAAGCCTTTGAATTCAAGTAAAATTCCTGTAGCCTTGCTATCATCCAGTCCATATTGCTATTTACCAAAGCTTTTATCATAAACAGAGAGGTGTGTTGTGTTCATTTTTTAGTCAATTGACTGGCAAAAAACAATTCAAAGGGGGTTAGGCTCACATATAATTTCAAGAAAACATACCAATAAAAAATAAAAAGGAAAATATATCAGGGTAAGATATCACTGTAAATAACAACAAAGAAATCTCTAAAGATAGAGAAAGAAACCCACATTATGACTACCAATCACCAAGAGAAGAGATAAGCTTAAGAAGGTAGAAAAGCAACAAAAAAGCTGGGTTTATTTTTAGTGTGTCTTTTCCACAGATAGAAATGAGGACATTTTTTCTTTTCATAACAAAGGCCATTTTATGAGAAATTGGATTGTGGCTTTGGTAAAGTTATGGACTCGCTTGAGAAAATTTAAGCATTGTAAGTCACCAGGAAAGTATGGTATTCAACCAAGATTTCTGAAATGAAATGTAAAAAAGCAGAGATACAGATATTAAAGTTTCTTTGAGGAATTTTCTGAGGAAAAACATTTGTTACCATTATAGACAGCATAATGCTTATATAAGCTGAGTCTAAAACATTTGTGGAAAATGACATTTTATAAATTGAGCACAGTAGTCCAAATGCATATATTTTTATATTAATATCTTTGGAATAGTGCTCATATATATGTAAAACATTATTATAACATGCACACATTAATTCTCCTAATTCATTATATACTTAACACATATAAGAATAACACTATCCATAATAAAAATATAAATATTGCTTCTCTTTTAAAATTCTGTAGAAAAACTTTTAATATCTGATAGTATCTCCTCTTTTGCACAAGTTAATGGCATTCAGAGCTTTAATGGATTGACAACATGGGGAAAATTTACATGAACATCTTCTTTGGGTAGACAGAAGCAAGAGTTGTCAGAACCCAAAGATTCTTCTGATTTTGTGGACGTGGCCACTGCCTTCGCCACTGCAAATCATAAGGCCTTCATTCCTTAGTTGACAGTTTAATGAGCTACAGTGGCAGAAAAAAAAAACTGTTATCACCTGGTATTTAAAACTGCTCATATTGCAGACATGTAATCAATCACCAGGCTCATACTCAACACCTTTCCAGACTGGTAATGCTCAGCAGAACTTGCACTTTCCTGTTAAAGCCTTTGAAAACTCGGCATCACCTCCACAAGACAAGGAGGCATCAAATTAAAACTTCACCACTACCCAGAGGAAAAAAAAAAGCCAAAAGAACCTAATCTTTGGAAGTCATTCCAGCTAGAATGAATCACATGCATGGTATAGAAAAAGTGCTTTCCAATAGATTCTAATAGAATATAAATGGAGTGATAGAGATAGAAAGAGATAGAGATATTCTCTGATGGAGAAGAAGGAATGAAATGGGATCACTCACTCATAGAGTGGGATTTGCCTCTGCACTATCTCTTCATGTGAGACTGGGTGAAAGACGATGTAAGGGGAGAAGACATCTAAGTTATATGAAGTGAGGAGATAAAAAGAAGCTCTAGAATAGCCTCATTTTTTCTTTCAGTGAAATAAATATGAGGCAAGATTTTCAGTTGAAAGGATGGAGAGCAGGAGTTGTAGAAGTACTGAGGGATGAACAGCTGCTGTGGTATGCAGAATATTGAATGGTTTGGGAAGATGTAAAAGGAGTGCCTTTGGGCAGTGAAGGGCACCATTGAGATCATGTAACAGAAATGTGTAGTGGAACCAGTCAGTATGGTTTAGTGATTTTCTCCCTCTGGTTTCATTCAGCAGTACATGAATAGGAGCAGAAGCAATGAATGGTGGACCTGATCCAAAGTTAGGACCTAACAGGAAAAGATCAGGGATGGTATAAGGAGGTGAGAAACTCAAGAGTACAGGGTAGTCTACAGTTGAACTGGTTCTCTCCAAGGAGTCAAACTGATGAAGCAGAAAGTCATGGACTATGCAACGATGATGGGCTGGGAAAGAACTGAATGGAGAAGAAGTGTTGTGGGTCAAGGTGAGAAAAAAGAACAGGGTTAGGAGGTGGCAGAAAGATAGAAATGATTAAAAAAATAGAAATCAGATAAAGGAATCTCAGAGTTCATGAGCATCAGAGTGGAAAATGTGACTGATGGCAATATCAAGGGTATGACCATCCATGTATGTATCTGATGTGAAGTGGAGAAGTATTCATAAGAAGTCAGAAAATTGGAAAACTGGAAAATTAGAGTATTCTCCTTTAACATGGGGGCAAGAGTTGTGGAGGAGAGAAAGATCATTGAACCAACTGAAAAAAGGAGAATATCCTGGAGGTATGTAGATAACATTACCAGAAACTTGATTGAGAGATAATACATAGATTGAATGTATCTAACTGGTGGAGAGTTTACTGAGTGATGGTAATAGAGGGAGAGTTTGAACGTGAAAATGTTGTCCAAAGAAGTCGTGTCATCCAGAGAGAGCTGGGAATTAGCAAATGCAAGAAATGAAAGGAGTGAGAATATAAAGGGTTTAAGATAATAGGTAGATACTACATAATAGGTAGTAAATATCAACATTCCAGAAAACACAATGGAAAAGGGTGAGTAGATCAAGTATGGCACTTTGAAGGGTAGAGTTGAAGAAAATGGGAATTAGGGAGTTAGAAGTAAGGGCTAGGCAATGAAGGTTGTACATGGGCAGGCAGAGATTCAGAACCCCTAGGATGAGGAATACAAAACAGAGTGGAAGTATAGTAACCGTGCATGAATGAGTTCTGGCAAATTATTGTCCCCAGAGTGCCAGGCAGCTGACATAGGGGTGAAACAGGCTGGAGAGTGAGCTTGTATTAGAGAGTTGAACACCAGGCTGGGCCTTCTCATGATATGGAGATAAACAAACCTTTATTGAACTCAATCCTATTTTATCCTGCCATCAGTATATCTAAATCCACATATCTCAACTAGGACTGCCATTCCAATCAAAAATCATTGTATTTCCAGTTCCCTGGGATGTCATTTACTCCGACCCCCTCATTTTATAAATGAGGAAACTGAGTTCCACAGAGATTATTCATCTTGTTTCAGATTTCACAGTTTATGAGAAGTAGAGTATGAATTTGTACCTAGGTATTCCGACTCCAAATCTATTGGTCTATCAAAATTTTTTTCTCTCCTATCATCTCTCCAACATGCAAAGAGTCATCCTCTTGGTACATATTCAGAATCCTTCTTTATACACAGAATACATAAAAGGACTGGTGCATGCAAAGCAATATGGTGAACTTTTAAAAGACTATTTTTAACATTATTTTCCTTTGAGTGTCGATAGATTTTCATTTGTTCTGGAAATAAAATCAGTTTAGTTCTATCCAGATGCTTATTTTTATGACTATTTGAATGCAATTTGAGTGCAACTGAGAAAAGAGACTCCATTCTGCACAAGATTGGTGGGGAGAGGGAGAAATCATTTGACTATTGTTATCAGATTAGTTAAGAAAGATCCCCTAGTCTCCCATACATACATCCCTTTGTCCTGGCAGAATTCACTGGGCCAGGTGCACTATAAAGATACAATCATTCAATAAATGCTTACTGAACCCCTACAATGTGCCCAATTTTTCACCTAAAATGTTCCACCAAAGAACAAATAGCAATTTAATTAAATAGGGACCAGATTCAATATGGCAAATCCTATTTCCTACACAATGTTTTTCCAGTAGAAATTTATCATCTATTTTTGTAAGATTTTGAAACCTTTGGAAGAGGGCAAAAGGGATGCCTACGAGCCAGAATTGAGTGATATAAATAATGCCTCTCATCACTTTCAAGGGAAGAAAATGGAGCAAGCCTAAGCAGAGATTGGGAAAAGATCTTTACTGCTCAGTGGTGAATTGGGGGGAGCCCTTAGCCCAAATTTGCTCCCTTGTCAACTTCAATAAGAGAGATAGAAACGTAACAAGAGGAAGTATTAGTTATCTTTAATGTGCTACTCTTGATATTGATCCATGGTCATAGCTACTTTTAAAAAAAAAGGCTATACATTTTTTAAAAGGCTGGTATTTTGTTCTTTATATCGAAGATTTTGAATTTCTGAGTAGAAATTTTCAAACTGTGCTATATTTTTAAAATGACAGTACAATATGTTTAGCAGAGCCATGCAACATTTCTCATATGCAAAATTTATAACTTGTGGATAGCAATGCATGTGAATTGGATTGCCTTCTTTTTTGCGGTGTGAAATATAAATGCATGCACATATATGCATTTATATATTTAAATTTCAGATGAATTTTATTGATATCTTTTGTTTTTACATAACCTGTATTTCCCTACTTTCCTTCTTCATATTCCCTCTCAGAAAGTCATTTTTTATAATAAGAAATAAAAAAAAGTAGGAAGAAAAGAGTTCAATGAAACTAACCAATACATCAAAGTCAGACACTCTACAGTGTTCTGCTCCTGTGGCTCCTCTCGACATCTGCAAAGAAGATATGGAAGTACCCTCTCATATCTCTTCTTGGGGTCCGATGATAATTTTACAGTATTCTATTTCAATTGCTCTGTTGCTATTATTTTGATTTTCATTGTTATATTCATTTTATACAGCTTTTTTCCTTTTTTCTGATTTGTTTGCATCTTCGTGTACATCTTCTCATCCATCTTTCTCTGTAGTCTTCATAAGAATCTTTTCTTATATCACAGTAATATTCCATTACTTGCACATGTCACCACTTGTGCAACCATACCTCAGCTGATGAGCATCTACTTTGAAAAAATGTTCTTTAAAAGCCAAAAACCAAAGGGAAAAACTATTCTTAAATTTGATATTTTTTTCCTTAAAAATACAGCTTCTGTCCTACCAGTTAAGAAAAATTTAGCTGCTATTTGGGATAAAAATTATTTTGTTGTTGGGTACTTTCTGTTCGACTCATGATATAGACCATTTCAGCTCAAGACATAAGAAATGAGAACCTTGTATGGAAAGGCAAATTCATACCTAAAGGTCATTGTTTGACGCTAAAGGACTATAGCAATATCTTTTAAAATTAATGTCATTATCTATCATCTAGGAGATATCACTTGCCTGTGCTCACAACTTTGTGAAATAAATAATATTTAATAAAATAGAAAGCCAGATTAATTGGGGAGCTTAGAGCCCAAGGATTGGGTAATCCTTACTACATCCATGTGAAGCTTCTGTCATATGGCACCACTATCTAATGGTACTAACTTTCCAGACAAAGCACCAATTTAACTAGGAGATTAGGCACCAAATAAAGCAGACATAATGGCATCAATGAAATCATTTCTGCCCTGTTTTAAGAAAAGATACTATATTAGTTTCTAATCCCTTCTCAATGCCATCTCCAGTCCTAGACCCAAATTTCTATTTGTTACCTATATTTTGGTAGCTTCCATAGCCTAATAGCTGGATTTAAGGAGAAGAAGAAGATAGGAAGACTCTGATAGTTTGCATTCTTTTTTTTATAAATTTTATTTAATATACTTAGTTTTCAGCATTGATTTTCACAGGAATTTGAATGACAAATTTTCTCCCCATTTCTACCCTTCCCCCCACTCCAAGATGGCGTATATTCTGGTTGCCCTGTTCCCCAGTCTGCCCTCCCTTTTGTCACCCCACTCCTCTCCCATCCCCTTTTCCATTCCTTTCTTGTAGGGCAAGATAAATGTCTATGCCCCATTGCCTGTGTATCTTATTTTCTTGTTGCCTGCAAAAACTTTTTTGTTTCTGTTTTTGAACATCTATTTTTTAAAACTTTGAGTTCCAAATTCTCTCCCCTCTTCCCTTCCCACCCACCCTCCCTAAGAAATCCAGCAATTCAACATGGGCCACATGCGTATCATTATGTATAACCTTTCCATAATACTCATGTTGTGAAAGACTAACTATATTCTGCTTCTTCCTAACCTGTCCGCCTTTATTGAATTTTCTCCCTTGACCATGTCCCTTTTCCAAAGTGTTTGTTTTTGATTACCTCTACCCCCATCTGCCTTCCCTTCTACCATCTCCCTTTTTTTATCTTCTTCCTCCTTCTTTCTTGTGGGGTAAGATACCCAACTGAGTATGTGTGGTATTCCTTCTTCAGGGGGATGATTAGGGCAAGATTCACTCATTCCCCCTCACCTGCCTTCTCTTCTCTTTCTACAAAGCTGCTTTTTCTTGCGACTTTTATGCGAGACAATGTACTCTGTTCTATCTCTCCCTATCTCCTTCTCTCAATATATTCCTCTCTCATCCCTTATTCATCTTCAACTCAC
>CM053622.1:231173351-231190647 GCA_028646595.1 Phalanger gymnotis | reverse complement strand
TTTTGGAGGGACTTGGCAGGGAACTCACACTAGTCCCTGCTTTCCCGCCACCATCTTGGCTCTGCCCCCCGATAGTTTGCATTCTTACCAGTAACACTAATCATTCTGGAACTAAGCATACTCCATATTTATAATAATGTGCTCTTCTCAGAGGCTATGTGAGAATCCATTCACCTCCAGTTCCCATGGTGGTTATAATTTCCTGGTTCTGACCAGACAACTCTCAAGACAAAGGCCTGAGTGACTCTGATTTATCTGCAGCTGGCTAAAATAAATAGTTGGTAGGTTTTTATACTTGATGTTCTCATATTCTTTTCTGATACAATTTTAGTTCTCTGCAGAATAAAACTTTTGGTGAAAAACAAGGTATTTTGGTTCATGTTTGTTTTTTTAGAAGAAGAGTCTGATTATTTGATAGTTCCAGCTACCATAGTCCTAAATATGCTAAGAAATGAAAATAGCATACAGGGCATGTTTTTGTTAAAAGTCTTTCAAACGTTGTTTCTGGTGATACAATTCAATTAAGGTCACCTGCTCATTTGTTCTGTCTGATACCTATCACTTTTATATTGAGACACACACCCATGTATCTTCCTTGGTACAGCATTGTATCAACAGCCTATGATGGGATCATATGAGATCATGTCTTGGAATATGGAATCATATCTTGATAACCATTTAAACTATCTAATATTGGTATATAACTCATTATTTAAGTGGAAGTTGTTTCATATATGAAAATTAATCAACAAGCACTTATTAAATACTTACCATGTGTCAGGTGCTGTGCTCAGCTGTGGGGTGGGGGTGGGGGGTGGGAAACAGAAACACAAAAATGAAATGCTTCTTATCCTCAAGGCACTTACATTCTAAAAAGAGATAGCTAGCTTGATTATATATATAATGGAACTTAATGGAACTTATTGGGGGCCCCATAACCTGATCTGCTGAGCACATGTATCCTAGGAAATGCCCAAGGAAGATCATCTCAGCCTTGTCCAATGGGCTTATTCTTAGAGAAAGTTGATGAAGAAATGGCAAGCAGACTATGATGATACCTGCTACAAAAAGTAAATAAATAAATAGACAGGTAAAACCCTGACTTTTTGGTTCTAAGCATCAGATATAAGAACAGGTTGCATGATATAGAATCAACATGAAAAGAGTTTTGAAGAGGACATGGAAATGGTTAGTTCTACTCTATCCTCTGGGTGACCTAAGGCAAGTTATATATTTCATCTTTCTGGGTCTCTGTAAAATGGGGGGCTTGAATTAGATAAGCTCTAGAGTACCTGCTAGCTCTAAAAGTCTATGACCCTGTAATAGTAGTCATAGCCATGGTGGAGTTGGTGGAAAGGTGGGTTCCCTTCAGAGGGAAGGCTAAGAGTGAGCCTTCCCAGAGTTCCTACACAGTGGACAGAGGGAAAGCAAAATGTTGCCAAAAGGCAGACTTACTCCTTTTAATCTCTACTAAATGGGTTGCTCTTCCTGGCTCAGGGGTCAATATTATTCCAGTCCCAGAGATGTTCTGGTAAATAACACATGACACACTTTTAAGTTTAATCTGTACTATTCACATATTTTCTAGCACTTCCCTTCCATAAGTCTAACCAACAAAACAATGAATCAAGTTGATCTGTAGTGTTTGCAGATTTCTGAGATATAAATACTCACACTGAAAATTTTAAAATGGGTTCTCCTAAATCTTCAAGCTGGCTCCAGCATGCCCCTGTTCTTTCCCTCTACTGCCATACGAGAAAACCAAGGAATTTCACCAGCACCCCAAAGGCCTTTCACTTTGGTCCTCTTAAGAAGCCAGAGATATCACCTCAGTTACACATATTCTCCAATGGAGAGTGCTCTACCCAAAGCAGAATACAGTCAGTTATTAAGCCATAACCTCCCAGCCCCTTTATATCACCAATGCAATATTCACAACGGTTGCTATTGTTATGAGTATGCCAGAATAGTTCTGAATAGCAAAATATAACAGACTCTCCATATAGAAAACAGAAGCTGAACATTTATTCAGACACCAGAAAGCCAAATCCCAACACCAGTAAATCAAATCTCAACACCAGAAAGCCCATTCTGTCACAACCGCAAAGAGGTTAATACATATTATCAATACAGGGGACACCACAATTCCAAAGCCTTCCCCCTCCCCCACCCAGAAGCTTCCCACAAACACTCACAAATCCTAGCTGACTCGTTGCCTGGGTCTGCTCTCTCCCACACTCTAACTGCTCTGAGCATTTCCTGCCCCACTCTTCCTGTTCTACTCTTTCAGCAAGCTCCTACTACCACATGTGACTTAGGCTTCCTGTGACATAATAAGGTCACATGAGCCTATTAATGGATGGGAAGATCTTCAAATTCACATTACCATTACACCCTTACACTTAGATCATTAGATAAGCATCTACATTAGCGCCTCTAAGTTAATTATGCCTCATACATTGCCTATATGTAGAATTCTGTACACTCTTTAATGGAAGAATATATAAAGTTTCCCTCCTAAGATAACCATAAAACTTCTGAGTCTATAACCAGACTGTTATTCTAACCTAGTGGTGCTATAAGCAACAGTTAAAGAGAGGCATTTGGTTCTTGACATTTGGGATAGAAAGCTTGCAACCCTTTCTAAATATAGTTTTCTACTGAAAGTAGCATAGTACTTGTGTAATACAATATCACAATAGTTTATGTATGCTTATGGCACAAGGATATTTTACGTACTAAATCTAGAGCTTTATGACAAATTCACCTTTGATATTTATAGCAAACTCCAGGCTCCAAGCTTGGCTAGTTATTTGATATCTTTTTTTTTTCCTCCAGTGCTTCATGAACTGTAGTCCATTGTTAAAAGTCAAAATAAAATGATTCTAGAGTTAAACACTAAAAGAAAGCTGATATGTTTAATAATCATCAAACATTTAAACTTCAACTTTACAAAGCAATGAATGAAGGAATCATTTTACTAACATGGCTTTGAAAATGATTTTATAAAACTTGGCCTGCCATATATAGCATTGAAATCCAAAGTGCAAGTAACAATGGTCATCCCAAATATGCTCAAAAACCTGAGGTATATGCATAGAGTCCTACCAAAGGAAAGTGATCCGCAGCCTCTGAAAATCTAAAAAACAAATTCAACCATTATTTTAAAATGTCTTTATGATTTAACACCGACTACATATTTTAATGCTATCCCAATGTTTTAAGCACCACAAAAAAGTAAAATATATGTTGCGTAGCCTCAAAAAACTGGTCCTTATTTTCATTCATTCTTTCATTCATTCTCTATTCAACTGAGCACCTTGGTGTCGAAGTAGATAAACTGCTGAACTGAAAGTCAGGTGAACCTGAATTTGAATTCTATCTCATACTTCCTGACTGTGGGACCCTGACCAAGTTACTTAACTGCTTGCAGCCTTAGTTTCCTCAACTATAAAATGGGAATAAAAATACTACCAACCACACAATAGTATTATAAGAATCAAATGAGATTTATATACAGATATATGTACATAAATACAAATACATATGTGTGTACATACAAATATACAAATATACTACAATATATACACATGTAATGGTTTGCAAACCTTAACGTGCTATAAAGTTAGTTGCTATTATTCAATAAATATTTATTAGAGGTCTATTGGGCACAAAGCAACAAAAGACAAATATATAAAGTATAGTCCTTGACTTCAGAAATTACTCTCTAGATGAGAAAAAAAATTTCAATCAAAACAAAGTAGAATCACAAAATTCATTTGTTTGTACATTGACCATTCATTGAAGAAGATTTTATTATGTACCTACTGTGTGCATAGTGACTTGCTAGGTGCCGTGAGAGAGTTAAAATTTAGAGTATGATCATGACAATGATAGTTTACATAGTTACAGTGATTTAAAGTTAATTAAGTACCTTCCAAATAGGTTACTAATGACATTGTCTTACAGATAAGAAAATTAAAATTAATAAATTAATAAAAATAATTTAGTAAAATGAAAATATACACAATTCCTACCTACACTATGTATAGATTATCACGCTATATAATGTTACATGTTTAAGTACTGTAGGAAAGTGCAGAACAAATTTCTTTTGACAACTTTACTTTCTCCTACTCATTAGAATTGTTTCTCTTTGTGCCTGCAAATTTTTATTTTTGCAAATTTCTCATCCCTCCTAGGCTGACTCTACTTGTAAAATTTTATCACATAGCATCTTACCCATCCTTTTGAAATTTGCTTTCTAACACCTAGCCATATTATATCTAACTGGACTATGTCTAGTTTTCTTCTCAATTACAAACTAAGAAAAACGATCACTTCCTTCCAATGTTTCCGTTTCTACTCCAGAAACAAGATCTTCTTTCAAGGTATGAATAAATCTAGAAAAAGAAATTTGTCTCAATGATCTCTCCATATTTTTAAGGATCAACTAATCATTAAAGGTAGTCAAGAAATTATTAGTATCTCTGCTTTGGGCAGAGAGCAAACTCCAGGTGTCTGGTGGGTGATTAATCTATCCCTACCATAGTATGCTTCTGCTCCAGGCTTGTGATCCCTCTCCAAAAAAATTCTCATCAGTTTCTTCTTTCTGTCTAGGTGATCTGAAGCATATCCTTATAACATCATTTCTGTTTAAGCCTCTACTGAGGCTTAAACAAGCTCACAAATATACATTCCAACATGCTCTCCCCTCCAGTTGCTGGTCTTACTCATATGATTGATATCTTGTTAATATATAATTTTTTCTCCCCTCTCATCTTCATGCTCAAGCCCTCTTTCTTGTACCTCTTCTTTTGCTTTAGAATAAGGTATACATTTTCAGAACCATGATCCAATGGTAGGTTCAATCCTACCAAGTCTCAATGAATTATGAGAGTTTTAAGTTTGAATCTTTACATTAATATTTCTGCCTAATGCTTTACAACATATACATATGCATACATGCATAAATATATTCTTGAATAAAAACCTGACATGAGGTATTTGTTAATTTAGGTGGAATATTCTAAAAGGTTTGTATTGAATGGTATGGAATGGAAGAATGGCTAAGAAGCCATTGGTATAGTCTAGGTATAAGGTAGAAATGGCAAGGGTATGCCACATCTAGGGGTTTGGGTGGAATTACAAAGCTGAATTATATTATAAATAGGAAAAAAGTTTAAAATGATTAAGAGACAGAAAGGATGAACATGCCATAGAGAATGGATAATAAGGTATTTAGAAAGAGTAGTTTGTAGAGAGCAAGTGAGAATTGACAGATTGTGGAATCTTACAATTTAAGTTATAGTTGGTACTGGGACATCTAGCATGCGGTATATCAAAATAGATAATAATAGGGAATATTTTATAGCATTTTAAGGTTTACAAAAGCTCATTTTATATCTTATTTGATCCCAATATTAACCCAGTGAAGCATTCCTCTTCATAGATGAGAACATTGAATCTGAGATAGATCAAGGGGTCGCACAGCTAGTAAGTGTCTGAGGCAGGATTCAAACTCAAGTCTTTGAGACTATAAGGCTAGTGCTCTATCTCCTAAGCCATCATGCCACCTAGATTAAATGGGGCGGCGGGGGGGGGGGCAGGGAATGTAGTTTCAAAGAATAATAGTGATATCTTAACTGATAGCCAAAGGAAAAAATACTTCTTCTCTTAAGACAGACAGCCTGGGGAAATATATATACACATAAATAAATGTGTGCATATATGCATGGGGCACCAAGGTGGTACAGTGGTGTAACAGCAAGAACTCTAGCATACCCAAGATGGCCTGCTAGCACAGGTTCTTAGATCTGCTTTTCTAGGAAAGACTGCTCAAAATGGGTTAACACTCCTACTTTAATTACATTCACTAGTTTAGGGAAGGATCAACACTCTAAACATCAGAGAAAATACAGAGAAAATATGAGCAGAAAAATCAGCATAAAGACCAACAGGCCCTTAATTGCCTGAACCAAAGCAATATTGCTTTATACTTTACACTTTACACCACTGGGATGGAGAGAGTTTTACATTTGAGCAGTCAGGGAGCTCTGAACATATGGCTACTCAAAGTCTAAACCAAGAAATCAAAAGATCCTTTCCATAAGCAAACCCCAAAAGCAAAATGCCAACTCAGAGTATATATACACTTCTCAGAGCCAGAAGGCATCACAACTCTAGTGACTCAGTGCCTGATCAACTTAGGTGTGAAAGCCTTCCTACAAGCAAGCCCACTCCAAGCAAGCTTCCCTTAACGGGCTCCACGTGAGGCCTATTAATGGATTAATTAATCATATCCAACTAACCAACTAACCAATTAATTGCAGGTGGATAGAGTGGTGGGCCTGGTGTCAAGAAGACTCATCTTCCTGAGTTCAAATCTAGCCTTAGACTCCTATTAGCTGTGTGACCCTGAGCAAGTCACTTAACCCCTCTTGCCATAGTTTCCTCAATCATTTTATGAGCTAGAGAAGGAAATAGCAAAGCCCTCCAGTATCTTTGACAAGAAAACCCCAAATGGGGTCATGAAAAGTTGGACATGATTAAAAATAACTCAACAATAACAACATATATACACGTATCTATGTATGTTCATAAGAGAGGGCCTGAAGCTTAAGTAGACCACCAAAGGGGTCCATGATACAAAAAAAGGTTCAGAACTCTGCTCTATGGAAACAGTTCCTAAGAACCTGAAAAAATCTCTCATTCCACATTATCAGAGAAAATGGCATAGCATGTCTATATGTATTGGAATTTTGCATATATTACATGGATTTGTGACTTCATGTACATAGCACTTATTTAAGATTCAGAGTTAAACATAGAATTTAATTAATCCCTACTTATATTTCATGTTGAAGCTTTCTCCCCTCAAAATAGATAATAATAGTGAATATTTTATAGCATTTTAGGTTTACAAAAGCTCATTACGTATCTTATTTGATCCCAATATTAACCCAGTGAAGAATTCCTCTTTATAGACAAGAACTTTGAAGCTGAAATAGATCAAGTGACTTGCTCAGGGGTCACACAGCTAGCAAGTGTCTGAGGCAGGATTCAAACTCAAGGCTTTGAGACTATAAGGCTAGTGCTCTATTTCCTAAGCCATCATGCCACCTAGATTAAATGGGGGGGTGGGATGTAGTTTCAAGGAACAATAGTGATACCTTAACTGTTAGCCAAAGGAAAAAAATACTTCTCTTAAGACAGACAGCCTGGGGGAAAGAAATGGTGCTCACAGTTCAATTCTGATGGAGGTCGTTATCTATATTTCAACCCTACAATGCAACATTATCATTACTTATAGAGTGAGAGGAGAGACTAACATCTTAATAAGTATAAAGGCTACATTTTTCTCAGGTAGGAAATGTTCTCTCAAAATGTTATAGAAACTTTTTTTTAAACCTGCAAAAATTTACAACTTTCTGGCTGGAATTGCATATGTTAACATATTGCTATTTATACAATACTTTTTATAGAATGATAACATTGTCACAGAGATTTTGAAAAATTAGATGATAATAATAATAACTAGCATTTATGTGCTACCTTGCTATGTTCCAGGCAATGTGCTCTTTACAAATACTGTCTCATTTGATCTTCACAACCCTTAAAGGCAGGTGCTATTATTTATCCACATTTTTCAGCTGAAGAAATTGAGTCAAATAAGGTTGAGTGCCTTGCCCAAGGTCACACAGCTAGTAAGTATCTGAGGTGGAACTAAACTTACATATTCCTGACTACAGCTCCAACACTCTAGCCACTGCACCACCTATGAACTGAAAATTTAGTAATGGCTACAAGAAAAATGGTTTCTGCTTCGTTCCGGTTCCTGTTTTACAGATAAGGCCATCAAATAAGCATTTCCTGAGGAAATATCACAGTGGATATAGTTCTATGGGGAGAAATAGAGGACAGATAGGTAAGGCCATATACCCTTACATTACTTACCATTGCATTAAGGAAAACAAGGTGTAAATATTTGAAGTGATTGGAAAATGAGACCATATATAATCTATTCAATTTAATCTATATTTATTAAATGAAGGGCACTGTGCTTTGTGAAGCCCAAATTTGAAGAAATAGTTTCTGCACTGGAAGAGCTCTACAATGTAGTAGGAGAAATAAAATCAAGACACTGATTCATATGCTCTGAACTAGAATCTGAAAGGTACATAGGTGAAGTACATAACACTATATACACACACACACACATATACACATATATACATACACACATATGTACACATACACACATATACATATATATACATAGCTATCTATCTATCATCTATTATCTATCTATCTATAACTACATCTATATCTATATCTATATATCTATACCTATATCTATATCTATATATCTATATCTATGTCTATATCTATATATATATATCTATATCTATATCTATCTATATATATATATACGTATAGCCTGGAGAAAGGCTAGCTCAGGGGAGACGTGATAATGTAGCTGCCTTCAAGTATGTGAGGACTATTATGTGGAAGAGGAAGTGTAATTGTTATTTTTGGATCTAGAAAGTAAAACCAGAAGCAATAGGCAGAAAAGGCAAAGAAGCAAAGTCAGGCTTTATTTCAGGATAAACTTTCTAATTCTTAGAGCTATTAGTGAAAAATATATAGAGGGCTGCCATGGGAGAGGGTGGACTTGCCCTCCAGGTTCTGCTTCTGAGTTTTTAGACTTTGCCACCATACCTTAACTACTATCTCACCCTGGAATTCCATGGCACTGCCTGGGGCCTTCTCAATTGTGGAATATCCATTGGCTTCTTAGACCTTTACATGGGCTCCTGGAAAGTCTCTTCCATTTCAGACTTCTTTTCCCATTGATGAATTAGTCCAGAGGCCTCCATTTTAGGGAAAGGCCCATGTTGGCCAAATTTCATTATTCTCCTGGCTCTTTTTCTAACTTTTTGGTACTTTCCCTCATCCTGCTTCCCATTTGTATCTTTCTGCCATTAGTATGTAAGTTTCTTGAGGACAGGTTTAGTCTTGAATTTTGCTTGTTTTTATATTCTTAGAGCTTATCAGTACTAATAATCACTTAATAAATATTTTTTTTAACTTTGTTGCCTTACCTTTTCTGGAAGGTTTCAAGCAAAGGATGGGTGACAACATGTGCTAACTGAAGCAGATACTTATTTGAGGAGTTTGAGTTGAACTAGAAGTCCACAGAGATCCTTAGAACTCTAAAAATTCAGTGATATAGTACTAGTATTTTGCAATTCCAATGAGAATTTAAGAGAAGGGTTTATAGAGAGGATTTGATAGCTAACTAGGATCTTGAAGCATTTCAACTGATGGAGATGAACAGGAGTACAATTTATACCTAGTACTGAATGAGACTAAAAGCACAAAAAAGGATAGAAGCAATTTGGGAAACTGTTCAATTTGGTCAGAGTATAGGGTACATGAAGGAGAGTAATAATGACAGATGAGGTCAGACCGTGTAGGGTCTAGACCATGGAAGGTCTTGAATGCCAGGTTAAGTATCTGGAATTTTCAAAGGCACTAGGAAAGCCTTTGAAGGTTTTTGTCTTCTTCAAGAGAAAAGAAAAATCTCTACGAATCAGAATCTGATTAAATTAGTTATCTTAATTTAAAATGCTTTACTATTTCTCAAAGTAGTCATATTTAGCATAAGGCTTGCTCTGGTTCAAGAGCAAAGGTCAAATTTAATTACTTCCAAATACATAGGATCATAGATGTTTAGAGGGGACAGGAACTTCTGAAGTCATCCAGCATATATGTGAAACATGAATCCCAGCACAACATCCCTAGAGAAGTAGTCATCCAAGTACTGCTTTAAAACTTCCCCTAAAGGGAAACTGACAGAGATGACCCATTTCCATTTTTGGATGGTTCTAATTTTTTTCAGATTTTTCCTTACAAATCACCACAATATCACCATCCCTTCATTTTTGTTTTGCCTTTGAAAGCCAAGAAGAATATGCCTAATTCCTATGTGGTATTAAAACCCACCAAAGTTCAATTACTTTTCACCTAATTCCTAGGTTAAAAATCCCCAATTCCTTCCTTACATTCTTCTCTGAAAGCAAAAAAAAAAAAAAATCCAAAAGCATATGATCATCTAAATAGATGCAGAAAAAGCCTTTGACAAAATACAACACTCATTTATGCTTTAAAATATTTATGTACTATAGGAATGTAGGGATTTTTTCTGCTCTTTTTTTAAATATAAATTTATTTATTTTCAGTTTTCAACATTCACTTCCACAAGATTTTGAATTCCAAACTTTCTCCCCATCTCCCCCATCTCCCCACCCCAACAAAATATGCATTCTTCCTCCAATCTTCCTTCCCTTCTATTACCCCTCTCCCCTTTTGTTATCCCCTTTTCCCCTACTTTCTTATAGGGCAAGATAGGTTTCTATACTTCATTGCCTGTATATCTTATTTTCCAGTTGCAATGTATAAACAATTTTTAACATTAATTTTTAAAGCCTTGAGTTCCACATTCTCTCTCTCCCTCCTTCCCCACCCATCCTCATTGAGAAAGCAAGCAGTTCAATATAGGTTATACATGTGTAGTCATGCAAAACACTTGCATAACAGTTATGTTGTGAAAGACTAACTATATTACCCTCTATCTTGTCCCACTCTCCATTCATGCTATTCGCTCCTTTGACCTGTCCCTCCACAAAAGTGTTTGCTTCCCATTGCCCCTTCCTCCAATCTGCCGTCACTTCTATTGTCTCTCCTCTCTCACCCCCTTCCCCCCACTTCCTGTAGAGTAAGATAGATTTCCATACCCAATTGAGTGTGTATGTCATTGCCTCCTTAAGCCAAATCTGATGAGAGTAAAGCTCACTTATTGCCTTTCATCTTCTTCCCTTACATTGTAAAAGCTCTCTTACCTCTTTTATGTGAGATGGTTTACTACATTCTGCCTCTCCCTTTCTCTTTCTCCAGAACATTACTCTTAACTCTTGATTTTATTTTGTAGGTATCATCCCTTCATATTCAGCTCACCCTGTGCACTCTATCAACATATATACACATACATATATACACATATGTACATATATACTTACACACATATATACGCACATACATATATACATATATGTACATATACACACATATATGCATATGTGTATCTACATATACATTATATATATAGTATATTATTTATATACATATATATACATATGTGTGTGTGTGTATATATATATATATATATATATATATATATATATATATATATATATATATATTCCCTCTAACTATCCTAATACTGAGAAAGGTCTCCTGAGTTACAATTATCACTTTCCATGTAGGAATGTAGAGAGTTCAACTTTAATAAGTCCCTTATGACTTCTCTTTCCTATTTACCTTTTCATGTTTCTCTTGATTCTTGTTTTTGAAAGTCAAATTTTCTGTTCATCTCTGATCTTTTCAACAAGAATGCTTGGAAGTCCTCTATTTCATTGAAAATCCAATTTTTTCACCTGAAATATCATACTTAGTTTTGCTGGGTTGGTGATTCTTGGTTTGATCCTATCTCCTCTGACCTCTGGAATATCATATTCCAAGCCCTCTGATCCCTTAGTGTAAAAGCTGCTAAATCTTGTGTTTTCCTAATCGTGTTTCCACAATACCTAAATTGTTTCTGGCCACTTGTAATATTTTATTGTTGACTGAGATCTCTGGAATTTGGCTACAATATTCCTAAGAGTTTTCCTTTTGGGATCTCTTTCAGGAGGTGATGGGTAGATTCTTTCCATTTCTATTTTACCCTCTGGTTTTAAAAATTCAGAACAGTTTCCCTTGATACTTTCCTGAAAGATAATGTCTAAGCTCTTTTTTGATCCTGGTTTTCA
Organism: Phalanger gymnotis; assembly: GCA_028646595.1. Taxonomy (NCBI): domain Eukaryota; kingdom Metazoa; phylum Chordata; class Mammalia; order Diprotodontia; family Phalangeridae; genus Phalanger; species Phalanger gymnotis. The sequence continues at coordinate 231,178,777 of CM053622.1, read as the reverse complement.
GGTAGTCTAATAATTTTTAAATTATCTATCCAGGATCTATTTTCCAGGTCAGTTGTTTTATGAGATATTTCACATTGTCTTCTATTTTTTCATTGTTTTGTTTTTGTTTCATAATTTCTTGATATCTCATAAAGTCATTAGCTTCCACTTCCTCCATTCTAATTTTTAAGGAATTATTTTTTTCAGTGAGCTTTTGGACCTCCTTTTCCATTTGGCCAGTTCTGCTTTTCAAGGCATTCTTCTCTTCATTGGCTTTTGGACCTCTTTTGCCATTTTTGCTAATCAATTTTAAATGTGTTATTTTCTTCAGCATTTGTGTGTGTGGGGGGGTTTCCTTTAGCAAGCTGTAGACTCATTTTTCATGATTTTCTTGCATCATTCTCATTTCTCTTCCCAATTTTTCCTCTACTTCTCTTACTTGATTTTCAAAATCCTTTTTGAGCTTTTCCATGGCCTATGACCAATTCATATTTTTCTTGGAGGCTTTGGATATAGGAACTTTGACCCTGTTGTCCTCCTCTGGCTGCATGTCTTGATCTTCCTCATCAGTAAGTGTGTCAGAAAACATCTTTTCAGCAAGAAAATAGCCTTCTATAGTCTTACTCTTTTGCCCCTGTTTGCTCATTTTCCCAGCCAGTTATTTGACTTTTGAGCTCTTTGTTAAGTGGAGTGTACTGCCCCAATTTTCAGGAGTTTTGTGCAGCTGTTTTCAGAGATATCTCTAGGGACCTGTAAATTCTCAGTTCCTTCAAAGTGGTATGATCAAAAGAGAGGTTTTTACTCCTCTCTTGGCCTGTGCTCTGGCCCATGAGGAACCACAAGCACTCTTTTATCCCATGGAACTACAAGGAGGGTCCCCTCTCCACAGCTGCCACCAGCTCTGCCATGCCAGCACTCCTCCTCACCCTAGGACTGCCACCCAGGACTGTAACCCAGATCAGCTGCTCAGTTCTCCCACCTTCTGTAGGCCAGGGCAACTGCAACTACCAGCAGTGGCTGCTGCCACCCTGGGGCTGGAGCTCTGCCCAGACTAAGCTCTCCTCTCACACAGGTGAGAGTGCTTTCCCATGACCTTCAAAGCTGTCTTTGGCATTTGTGGGTTGAGAAGTCTGGAAATCCGCAGCTGCCTGGGATTCAGTGCCCTGAGGTCTGCTCCAGTCCCAGAGTCTGAGCTGTGCTCCACTTTGAGCATGGTATGATAGACCCTTCCTGTCAGCCTTCCAGATTGTCTTGGGCTGGAAATCACCTTCATTTGGTCATTTTGTGGCTTCTGCTGCTTTAGAATTTGTTTAGAGTAATTTTTTACAGATATTTCAAGGGGTTTGGGGGGAGAGCTCAATCAGGTCCCTGCTTCTACTCCACTATCTTGGCTCTGCCCCATAGGGATTTTTAATATGTTGTAATGTATCTAAAGCCAAAAACAATCATTATGTGATATTCAATGGGAAAACACTAGGAGCTTTCCCAATAATTCAGGAACGTTTCCCCATTATTATTTTTTAATAGTTGTAGAAATGCTAGCAACAGCAATAGGACAAAAGGAAGAAATTAAAAGTAATAAAGACAAAGAGGAGACAAAACTATCTTTATTTCCTGGTGACATAATGGTTTACTTAGAAAATCCTAGGCAGAGAAACCAATTAAGAAAATTTTGTCTTCAATGAAGTTGAGGAGTACAGAATAAATTCACAAAAATCAATGGCATTTCTATATAATAATAAAAATCTAAGAAGTAATATTAGAAAGAGAGCTTTCCTTTCTATTATTTGAGAAGTCCTCAATATATGGGAATCAATCTACAAGTGCACAATCAATATTGCATAGATATAATTACAAAACACTCATTTAAAATGTAGAAATATAGAAAAAATATAGAAAATAACTTTAGTAGCTGGAGAAATATTTAGTGCTCATGTCTGGGCTGTGCCAATAAAATAAAAACAGCAATGCTATCCAAGTTAATAGATTTAATACTATACCAAGCAAAAATGTTTTCAGAGTAATACAAATTAATAACCAATTTTTTTAATAAAAGGTCAAGAATGCCAAGGGAAATGGTGAATAAAGGTAGGAATGATGTGGGAACAGCCATTCCAAACCTCAAAATCATAAAAAAAACAAATTGGAACTGATTAAAAAAGTAGAATAATAGATCAATGGAATGGACCAGACAAGAATCAGAAAAATTGAACCCAATACCCCAATGTTCAATAAGCCTAAACACATAAATTAGCTAGGAAATAAACTCCTGTTTGAAAAGAACTGCTGGGAAAAACCAGAAAGGAATCTGGAAGAAATTAGGCCTTGTCAAACATCTTGTACCATATTCCACAAAAAATTCAAAATGGATCATTGATCTAAATATTAAAGATAACAGAGATAGGGATTGGACTTGTTATTTCATTGGTATAGGGAACTCCCAGGTAAGGAAACTCACTTTACCAATGTACATCAGCATCTTGTCTTCAATTTAAAATTTTAGAGTGTTATGTACAGGATTTGATATTAAGTGACTAATCTAGGGTGAAAACCTCAATTCTTCTTTCTTTGGAGGTTCACTAGATATACAACCTCTAGTTAAAAATTGTATCATAAAAAAAAACTTAATAGAGACTCATATTATGCACCTTTCATAGCTATAAGTAGAGGGTGCATTCTTAACCAAAAACATGAGAGAAGTGATTACAAGAGACAAAATAGATCTTTGTATAAATATTCCATTTTCTGGCTCTATATGTTTTTTTTTACATCTGAACCCTATGCCTGGAATTCTCTCCTGTCTTTTATTTCTTCTATTTCTTGACCTCCTTGGCTTCCTTCAAAACCAAAGGAGAATCTCTCCTTTTACAAGAAGCTTTTCTTGATTCCCCTAAATGCTAGTGCCTTCCTTCTGTGGATTATCCACAATTCTAATGGTAATTAAGGTGGGACTTCTTTTTTACTGTTTTCTCTTTTAGAATGTTAATCAAGTGCCTTTGATTAAGTCTTGCTAGGTGTGTAGCCCCAGGCCCACACCTTTTTGCTAACTTGCTGTGAAGCCCCAGGCCCACACCCTTTTGCTGATTAGGTATGAAGCCTTCAGGCCCTAAAAAGAATACATAAACTCAGGCATTAGCATTTTGTTTGCAGCTTTCACTCACTGGAAGACTGTTGTGTGATTTGATCAGATGACACTCTGGGTATCCATTATTAGGGAGTCCCCCTAGCTTGAAAACTTAGATGTTGATGCTTCTCTGGTAACTATGTACTGAGATGTTGGATAGAAAGCTAGAAGCTGGTTTATGTTATTTGATCTGTTGATATTTTCTGTTGGTAATTTCTGTTTGTATTTGTTCTGAAGTTCAGGGTGCTAGTTTTTTCCCCTGAACTAAGTGAATTATATAAGTATGTTTTATTAAAGTGCGATTGCTAACCCCTTAAAATTACTTTCCTTAGTAAAGCAGATCAAAAGAACCTGTGCTGGCAGCTCTTGTTGCTAGTCTTGTTGGTTCTTACACCTCAACAGCAGCTGCTAGCCACATTGTTGCTACAACAATTTACTCTGTGTGTAATTTTTTTGGATAAAGTTGTTTATATATTATCTCTCCCATCAGACTATGAGCTCATTGAAGAGAGAGATTATTTGACATTATATACAATATACCTTTTGACCTAGTGATACCATTATGAGGCTTATCCAAAGAATCAAAGAAAGGGGAAAAGGATCTACATGTACAAAAATACCTTATATCACTTTTTTGGTAATGGCAAAGAGCTAAAAACTAATGGAGTGCCCCTCAATTATAGAATGGCTAAACAAATTATGGTATATTAGTGTAATGGAATATTATTGTACTGCAATGCAGCAAGAAATGTTAGAACAGATAATTTCAAAGAAACCCAGGAAGACTTATATGAGCTGATGTAGAGTAAAGTGAGTAGAACAGACTTGCACAACTTGCAAACTTCTTTGGGTCACAGATAGGTTAGCCTAGATTCAGACTGATGATGGTTGGTTGCTGTAGGTCACATGACAAACAAGAAAGTGCACAATGGCAATCCTATATTTTTGTGGGCTGCCTGAAATGCTTTGGTGGGCCATAAATGACCCACAAGCTGTGGAGTAGAAGCAGAACAATTCATAGAGAAATAAGAACATTGTAGGAACAAACAACTGGAAAGGTTCAAGGGTCCTAAACTCTTAAGACAATGACCAACCACATGATTATAGAGAAACCATGATCAACTATGGTGCTCATTTCCTCATAAAATAGTAATGGATTCAAGATGTCAAAAGAGGCATATGTTTTTGTATATTACCAATGATGCAGTTTATTTTGCTTGACTGAGTATATTTATTACAAGTGTTCTGGTTTGTTTTTCCAATGGAGAGTTGAATGGAGAGAAAATAAATACTAGCTAATGTATATATACATACATATGTATATATACATATGTATATAATATGTACACACATACATACACATATTGAACATAATAGTTTTTCTATGTGTTGTTTAATTTTATCAAACTTCTTTCTTTTCTCTCTCCCTTTAAATCTTTTTTTTAATAAGAAATAGCTTTATGGATACAGATGGACATCTCATTGATATAAAAACAAAATCTGTCAACAAAATATATATTTAAAAATAAATTCTACCAGAAGGTAAAAGAACTAGACTATAACCAAGAATCACTTACTTGGCAAAATTAAGCATCATACTTCAAGGGAAAAAAAAAATGGTCATTCAATGAAACAGAAGAACTTCAAGCTTTCATAAGACCAGAATAGAAGAACAAAAAAAATTGATCTCCAATATTAAGACCCAAGAGAAGCATAAAAGTAGAAAAAGGGGAAAAATATAAGGGATTCAATAGACCTTAAAGTGTTTACATCTGTGCAAGGGAAATGGTACTTGTAATTCTTAAAATTATACCATTAATAGAAGAGCTTGAAGGAAAATACATAAACAGAGTATATGGGCAAAAGATGAATGAGGAAAAAAATAATGAAAAGATGAGAAAGAGGCATACACTGGATACAAGAAGAAAGGAGAGGTAGAATGGGGTAAATTATTTCACACAAAGAGATGCAGATCTATTATAGTGAAAGGAAAGATGGGAGGGTGAGCTAAGGGCATCACTTGAACCTCATTCTCATTAGTATTGGCTCAAAGAGGTACAATCAGTTGAATGTAGAAATCTATCTTATCTGACAAGCAAGCAGGAGGGAAAGAGATTAAGTAAGTAAAGGGGAGGGACTGAGAAGTCAAGGCAGATTGGGGGGGTGGAAGAAGCAAAACACTGGCGAAGAGGGAAAGGATGAAAGGAGAGAGAGGACAAATAGGAGAAAATATAGGATGGAGGAAAATATAGTTAGTAATCATAACTGTGACTGTGAATGGGATGAACTCTCCCATAAAACAGAAGTGGATAGCAGAGTGGAT
>CM053622.1:231120880-231172851 GCA_028646595.1 Phalanger gymnotis | reverse complement strand
CACAGTATCCTTATCATTCTTCAAAGCACAACTCAAGAGCTGTATGGCCTACCTAAAGACAGTCTCAATCCAAACCTTGACACCCCACCCCTTACCTCCTCATAGTTGTCAGCAATTTCTCCCTATTGAAATTACCCTGTATCATTTTGTACATGCTCAGTACCTACTTGTGTATATGTTATTGCCCCGCCCCCCCCCACATGCCTCCCCTCCCTGGAGCATAAGGTTGTGCTGGGCTCACTGGACTCGTAATTTGCCTGAAAAGCTTACTCTCTGTGCTCAAGGATATCACCTTTTCAAATGATTCTTTTCACAGTTGCCCCAGTTTTTAATAGCCACCAGAGACATGGTTGAGCCCTGAGGCATCCAAAGGCTAAACCCCCGTATGATTCCATAAAGTTGATTAAAGAACTTCTCTTCTCCTAAAGGAGAAAGGAAGAATAAATACTTATTTAATTTCATTTTATAAGCTGTAAATTGGCCACTCATAGTTTTGCACCATAGATATCAATAGGTCACTCAAAGTTGACATTAACTGTCTGAAATAAGCAAAATGTGAAATGGATTTTGAGCTATACCTTATTGTAAGGAATGTGCTGGTAAAAAAAAAATTACTTTTTAAATTTAATCTACCTTAACATTTTCTCCATCCCTTTCTTCAGTCTACACAGTCAACAAAATAATAAATCACTCCCTGACTCATAGCATTTGCCAATTTCTGAGGTTTAAATGCTTACATTCAAAATTTAAATATTGATCATTGAGAGCTGGTTGGAGTTGACTATAGCACACCACTGCCTTTACATAAATATTTCCAGAACTGAACTGGATTGATATGAAAATCTCTCACAAAAAAAAAAAACCAAATGCTTAGACTTCAACTGAGATATAAAGATTATGATCTTTAAAATCATAGACTTTTAGATCTGGAAGGAACCTTGAAGATCATTAAGGAAATGTCTTAATTTTACAGACAAAACTGAGACCCAGAAGGATCAAGCAACTTGTTCAAGGTTACATAGCTAGTAAATTAGAGAGTCAGAATTCCAAAAGAGGCTTTCTGACTCCTTAGTCCAATGCTTTTTCCTTTTCAATTAACCAGTAAACTTTTACTAAGCAACTGTCATATGGCTGGCCCTGTATTAATGTATCAGTAATTAAAATGGGACTTTCTTTACTGTATTCTCTTTTGGAGCACTTATTTAATCAAGTGCCCTTGATGGGTCTGGCCTTTGTTTCTTTGATTAAATCAGGAGTCTTTGATGATCTACTTGCCTCAAGGGAAAGCCTAGTTTACATGGGTTTGAGTGGTGTGTTTGTGATGTTTTTTAGGTCACATGGGTTTGAGTCGCATGTTGTGACACCCTTTGACCCTGAACAGGGTATATAAACTCAGAGTTTGGCGTTTTTCCTTTGGGGCTCTCACTCACTGGAAGAGTGGCATGTGACTCTGGGCCAGGTGTTGTAACTGCCCCTGGGCTTGTAAACCCAGATGTTGACACTTCCCTGGTAACTATGAATTGTGATTTGAATCAGACAAAGTCTGCCTGTTAATGTTTGTAATTTCTATTTGTATTTGTTCTGAAGTTCCAGGTGCTGGCTTTTCCACCTGAACTAAGTGAGTTATATATGTATGTTTCATTAAAGTGAAATTGTTAACCACTTACTTTCCTTAGTAAAGCCAATCAAAGAACTTGTGCTGGCAGCTCTTATTGCTGGTCTTGTGTTGGGTCTTACACCCCTGAAGCTGCTGCTAGCCAAACTGTTGTTACAGTTAGGTGTTAGGGACCCTGAGGAGTTCCCTTCTCGATCTAGATCTATGGTTCTACAATACTATGTTGACTTTGTTTTTGTTCTCAGTTTCTTTCTTTCAGTATTATACCTATCATCAGCTCACAGTTTTATTATTGATAAGCAAATTAGCAAATTGTACCTATTCTCAACCTAATATTTATTTAATTGGTAAATGTTATCATTCTTGGAAAAGTGAAAATCTGATAGAATTTCCAAAATGCACATACTGAAGCCAATAAAACAATGTATTCTGCTTGGTATCCTCAAAGGTTAAAAAAAAGTTCAGGAATTTATTGGTTCAAAACATAATTGTCCATAAAAATAAAGATGATAATCTATATAGTACCTGCCTCACTGAGACATTGTGAGGTAAATATTTCATAAACTCTAAAGCATTAGAGAAATGAATAATCATTATTAGTTATTACAATTTAATGTGCTGAGAGCCCCTCCCATGTGTCAAACTAAATCCAAGTGGCATTAAAGACTCCTGAAAATGTCCATTTGTTGAATTCAATTAAAGTAGGAAGTGTGTAAATGATCCTACTGCAAATAGCGTAACTGGCCTCTTGAACTGATTCATCGTTGTCATTTATGAGACCTAGTGAACAAGTGGCAAGACATGCTCACTTATGATGAAATCCTGAAAAAATAATGATTTTTCTAGAACTGAACTGTTCCTCAGGACTTATCTCAGACCGGAAAAGAAAAGACTAGATGACAACAGGATGTCAGTGCTGGCTGAGGCCTATTAGGCTCTGTATGGTGAAGGCCTCCTTGAAGGGCACATGGTTAACATCTAATGAGCCCTGCTGCCTGCAGAATTTGTTCCCACTCACTTTCGTCCCTTGTGGCCTCACGGAACAAAGAGAGTCAGGATGGTCCATATGGGTCTCAGCTTCCTGTTTCCTTTTAAGATCTAAGGGAAAGATTGTCCTGTTGTTTAATTAACAAATTTTCTAGTCAGAAAGTCCTTCCTCATATTTTACCTAACTCCCTCCTGCTTTGAGTCCCAGTTCTTTTTGTTCAGTCACAGGTGGAATAATTGATTCTCATCCACTATATAATAACTGTTATTAAAAACATTTGTTAAGCATTGACTGTGGGCCCAGGAGCCTTCCAAATTCTTGCTCAGTTTTGGCCATTGTTGTCAGAGACATTTGGACATTTGCAGGACTGAAAACGGAAGTTATAAATATCTTTAATCAAATTATTTCAGCTTGAACAGAACTAGAAAGCTTTCAAGGAACACAAAGGCAAACATTTGGTCCTGAGTTTCCAACTCCATTTTCAGCTCTCATTCCCAATATTATCAGGTAAGAAATTGGAAGTTCCTGCCATTATATTGCAAAGAAAAGTCATCATTTTCTCATAGTCACCTACCACCTTTATATCTGTCACTCTCTCTGATATCAATGAAAGCTATACACATGGAGAAGGAAGGTAGCCATAGAAAATTGGCTTAGTATTTGCAAGGTATTTGGCTATATTCAAAGAGTAGCTTTCAGAAATCATCTCTTCTTATTAGAGATAAACTGAGATGAACATTCCCAATTTGTTTCCCAGTGATATTTTTTTTAACCATTGTTTCCTAGAAAAACCTAACACCACTTTTAGTTTTGGTATTATTTGCCCATCAAATGTCCAAATTCCAGTGCAGGGAGTGGAAACTGTCAGAACCAAGTAATGCCACTCATAAGTATTACAAAGACATATTCAGCTTCCTGTACTAGTAGGATTAGAGGAGTCATGGATCTCAGTCTCCTCATCTATAAAATGGGAGAAGGTATCATTGAGCCAGATGAACGAATAATAAAACATTTAATTAGTGCCTCCTGTGGCCTTCAGTAATAAATCTAGGGTCCTATTGAGCCAATGTGCTGAAAAAGGAAAAAAATTACAGATGATTAAAAAAAAAACTGTCCATTAGCAGCAGAGAGGAGAATTACTCCATTCACTCAGGCACCCCTCTGGAAGCCTGAGAGGAAATAGAATAGGTCTGATCCTAGGTCCTAGGATGAAGAAGCCTAGGATAAAGAAGCCAGGGAAAGCATGCTATCAGGATATGATTAGAAAGCCAGTAACTTTGTATAGGTCTATTTACAAATTTTTATCTTAAGAGTCAATGATCCAAGACAAAACAAAAAAGGGTTTTGTTTTCTAATTTTATGATGGAAAAATTTCACTCTTCCTTCCATGCTCAGGGTACAAGGTGAGAATGAGGCTCAGACATTGCCAGCAATTAATACTGGCAGTTATTACTTCATATATAAGAAACCTTGTTCTCTTAAACCCCGGAGGGAAGATCAAAGGGAAATGGAGAGAATTTTCAGTGAGAGATTTTTAGTTCCATGTAAAAATAATTTTCTAACAATGAGTTACCTCATTGGTTGCCTGGCCTTTGTCAGGGATTCATTAAGTAGAGGGATTTCCTGTTCAGGAATTTATTGGAAAAAATGGCCTCTGAGGTCCCTTCTACCTCTGAGATACTGTGACTCTCAGAGAATAGTGAGAATTGTTGAAGTTAAAAAGACAACATAAAATCAAAGCAATTATGCAATAATCTTTACATCTTCACCTCTTGCCACTCAGGGGCCATATTACCCGTAAGTCTTCTGACCTGCTTCTGGCTCAAAGGATCACATTTGACCTCAGAATAAGCAAAAGGAAGTAAGTGTCTCTCTTAAGACTAGCAGTTGCCAAATCTCAACACCGGTACCATATCCAGTTCTTGCTTAATGAAGTAGACCATTCAGCAGATGTCCCCCTCACCTTGCGGGGCTCCATGGGGCCCCACACCCTTCACAGCTCTGGGAGAAGCCTTCCTTCCCACGCACATCCCATCCTCTGCCTCCCTGCACCTATCCCCAGCCAGAGTAGCCTCAGTGCCTGGACCTCCACCCCAAGCTGGATGGCTTTAGTTCCTGGAGCAAAGACCCCTGGCAAGAGGCTGCACGGAGGCTGCCTACCTTCAGCTACTGCCTGTTGGGAGTGAGCCCAGGCAAATAGGGGTCCTTCCACCTGGCCATGGGAACTTGAAATTTTAAACCATGAATTTATGTAAAAGAAGAATTAACCTTCAGAATCACATATAAAATGATCTGTTTGGTTTTTAAAGCCCTTCACAACCTGGCCCTTTCTTACTTTTCCAGCCTTCTTATGCTTTATTCACCTCCAGCTACCTTACCATCCAGCAACCAGGCCTATTTGCTGTTCCTTACATACATCATTCACCTCCCATCGCCATACTTTTTCACTGTCTAATCTCTATGCCTGGAATGCTCTCCCTCCTCACCTTCCTCTATTGATTCCCCTGACTTTCTTTAAGACTTAGCTCAGAGGCAGCTAGGTGGTAGAGTGAGTAGAGAGCACAAGCCCTGGAGTCAGGAGGACCTGAGTTCAAATCTGGACTCAGACACTTGACACACTAGCTGTGTGACCTTGGTCAAGTCATTTAACCCCAATTGCCCTGTCTTTCACCTCTCCAAAAAACAAAAAAGGCTTAGTTTAAATGCCTCCTTTTGCAAGAGACCTATTCCCCTTTCCCCACTGCTAATACCTTTCCTCTGATATTAACTTCCAACTAGTCTGTAACTGTCTTGTATATCCACCATTGTTTTCACATTGTCTCCCCCTATTAGAATGTCAGCTCATTGAGGACAAGAACTATGTCTTTGCCTTCCTTTGTATTCTTAGTACTTAGAATAGTGTCTGGAACATAGTAAGTCTTAATAAACGTTTGTTGACTGCCTAACAGTCTTTGGTCATGGATTCTAACTGCCTCCTTTCCTGTTTGCGTTCTTTGATCTGCTGGCCTGTGCTTTGGCTGATCCTCTCTACTCAATCCTCCCTTTTAAACCTTGGAGGGATTTTGAATCTTTAGTATCTGCCAAATTTCCCCATGAAACCGCTATACCTAGACTTAAGATTCTCGCCACTTTGACCAGCTCTTTCATCCCATCTCCCATGCAACACATAGGAAGCACCATGAAAACTTAAAAATTATTAATTCGTAAGGAAAAGGACTTAATGGATGTCAACATATTTGTTTATGCTTTTTCTTATACATTTGTATTTTTTGTGTTTTCATTTCATGTTTGAATAACTTACTGACAGAAAGGGAAAAAATATTTTATTCTGATTCTCTCAACCCACACAGTGCATCAACTGACATTCAAAAGTCATTTACCTGGGGCTGCCTAACACAAAATTTTTAAAAAGCAGTGAGATTGAACTCATCTGTATGAATTCTGAGGAAAAAAAAAACCCATCTGTTAGCAGTGATAAAAGCTTTTTCTCCAACTACCCTGTTTTAAACATCAATATAACAATTGGTGATAGAATCTTTTTTTTTTTGACAAAAGAGACAGAGTACTCTCCATTTGTCATCCTCTTACAGAAAAGCTATTGCCCTTCCCATCATCATCTTCTTCAGTTTGTCAACTGAATGAAAACAAATTAAAGATGAAAAACTAAGGCCAAATTACTTTCCATACAGACCAGGAATCAGTCAATAAACATAAGCATTATTATAGCAAACACCAGTCTCCATTATTTGACTGATCAATGTTAATTTGCTGAACTTCCTGATTCCTTTTGTTCCAATGGTAATTCTTTCCTTTTCTATTTCCCTTCATATTCTTTACCAAGGATGTATAGCATTTATTCTCCTCAGAGTCCTCAGAGCATAGTAAAACTATAATTCTTTTCATATATATCATAGTTTTACAACATCTAAAGCTGCAAAAGATCTTGAAGATCATTACAGACCAACTCATTTTAAGATAATAGAGCTGAGATTTGAATCTAGTTTTTCTGACTCCAAAACCTAGAGTTTCTGCTACAAATAAGAAATGAACGAAGCCTTAGAACTGCTTTGACAATCAAGGATAAATCAATTTAGAAGGTCCCTTGGCAGAGGTGACAAAGGCAGCACCTTTTTTTATAACAATCTCAAGAATCTTGCTGGGGAATGGGACCAGTCACAACATTTTCTGAGAAAATAGAGATTGGGGATTGAACCCTGACTTTGATATTTTTTTTGGTTGATGGAGCTCTAATGGCTCTTTATCATTTGCAAGTTCAAATATAAATGCTTGGCATTTATAGCTCTTCATAACCCATACCTTCCTTTCTTTCCAATATTCTTATGCTGGACTCCCCACCACGTACTCCCCCCACCCAAATGCACTGGCCTAAAGACACCTCACTCACCTCCATCTCATTTCTCTATGTCTTTCAACCTGACTCCCCTACTCAAGGAATACTCTTGGTTTCTTTGGTTTCCTTCTAGTCTGTTCAAATCTCACGAATGTGAGAGGCCTTTCCTAGTCCCCTCAAGAGTTCCTTCCCTAACAGATCACTTTCGGTCTACCAAGTATTTTAAGTAAACAGATATTTACATAGTGTTTCCCCCTTTAGAACATAAGTTCCCTAAGGGAAGGAACTAGTTTTGCCTTTTGTTTATCTCTAGTGGGGTGGAGAACCAGTGGCCTCAAAGCCACCCCTGCCCTAGAACTTAGCACACTCCTCCCTCACTTAAATCCAATTCATTTGCAAGCCATGGCATCACCTTCCTGAGGTCTTGGTCTGCTTGGAAAAAAAGGACAAACAACAAGAGCTTAGCTTAGGGCCAGGCACACAGCTGATTGCTGACTGATTACAAATTCACAAAACCTCTTTGCTTAACCTTGTTGAGAATTATTTTCCTCAGTGGTGGAATGGGCAGTATAATGTCTGTTAACTCAGAGGGTGGTTATAAGGAAGGCATTTTGTGAACCTTAAAAAGTATTATATAAATGTAATTACTAAATATGATTTAGGCTTAAAGAAAATGACACTATTTTTTTCCAAATTATCTGACTATTTCTGATCATTGCCTCCTTAAAGCTAAAATTATCTGGAGTCATTAAAATTCTCAATTTTCTTATGTACACACAGATACATATAGATCTTTAAAAAAGATCAAATCAAATATATATAATTCAATGCTACGGAATTTTAAAAGTAGCTTAAATTATATCCCTCACATTAAGTTATTTTCAAAATTCTGTAACTTTGAAATAAATGCCTAATAAATACTATTTTTTACAAAAATAAAAAGATGACTGTCTAAAAAGCTTAAGAGCCATGGCCAAAAAAAAAAAAATAAAAAAGTTAGATGAATGTGAAACTAAGGATCTGTCAATATTACAAAACATATAATAAGAATTTCACTTGTAAATATAACTATTTCTTTACAAGATCAATTAAGCTAGGTCTTGATTAGTCAGTCAACAGATATTACTTAAATACCTAAAATGTGCTAGGCACTATGCTAAGCACTGAGGATAGAAATATGAAAAAAGACAGTCCATGCCCTGACAGAGCTTACAATCTAATGGGAGAAGACAATACCCCAAAGGGAGCTGAAAAAGGGAAGGAAGAGATATAGGTGAGGATGGGAAATGAATTACTGTAAATAATGAATTCTCCCCTCACTGCACTCCCCCCACCATGTATTCTGAATATTCAATATGTGTCGTAAAAACTGGGAAGGGTAGTAATTTTCCTAAATTTCCAATATTTCCTGAATTATCCAGTACTAATAAAAGTTAATTTTGTTGACTTTCCTCCTAAGTTTATGTACATCACTGAATACACTAAGTATTGATTACCATTTTTGTATCTCAGAGGGTTGAAATTTTCTCTTTCCCTATTCACAATGCTTTTGACTTCAAAGAAAATTTTACTAGAGTTGCTGAGAGCCAAAGAGGGATATGATTCAGTGAGTTCAGCAAATTAAGTAACATGGATTAATTTTGCATATTGGTTGTGATAAACACTACTCTAGGTTTTACTGTACCAAGTTTGGAACTGTCAGTCTCCCATTAGCATGAGTGGTATTGGCCTGCAGACAGGAATAGTGAGTGTGCATACATTTTATTGGTGTTTGTCATTTTCTCCACTTTATATACGACCCATTTTCCAAAGCTGCCTAGGTTTTCACTGTCAGTGATTATTCTTCTCTTTGCTGCCTATTCAGTAAGGGGCTGCTGCTTCTGGCCAAGAATGTTGGAGACCCCAGTTTTAACAAAAAGGCTTTATAATTAGCTGAGCCCACTGGGCAGAGCAAGCATTGAGAGAGCCCCCTCTTCCTGTGAAAACTCTCACAACATTGCCTTGAGCAAACAAGGTACATTACAGACTTCTTTAGCATTTTATTTTTGGCACCAGGACCTCCTAAACTGACTGAATTAGACTTTTTAGCTTATAAATCTTGTCTGGTTTTCATGAATATACACAAGCTTAGTGTGTTGCACCAGAAACTCACATCTTTTCCCTCCCAAAGTTCTCATAATTGGAACTGGTGCAGCTTCAGAGACTGTTGTTTTTCTCTCTGCTTTACCTGAAAGAAAAGAAGAAAATATTCTAAGGCTCTTGAGGAAAAAAAAAAAAAACAAAGCAAAATACTTTTTTTCCTTCCCTTTGAACTTGAAATCTTTAGAAAGTTGAGGAATAATGGAAAGAAAATATCAACAACTAACCCATCTTAGACAAAATAATTAAAATGCAAAACACATGAATTTGTCAGAAAATAGCTATGTTATAGGTAAAAAAAAAAAAAAAACAACTTCAGATTTGTTATGATAATTGCTTTAAAAATCTCAGTAGAAAAAGCCAATGGAGTCAACTTTCTCAGGGACTTCAAACAACCCTTGATGAAAGCTTGTTCTCAGCCTTGATCTGAGCCAGAGGAGAATTTAGCAATTCTGTGTTAGCTGAGAAATGGGCATTAAATTGAAAATGTTTAAATGTGCAAATTGTTCCTGGGTGATGGATTTTTATTTTCAGGAAGATAGTTTTTTCCCCTAAATAAAATATGCCCAATTTCCTCTTATATATATAAAAAAAAAAAGGTATTGCAAAAATCGAGTAAAAGTTTGATGGATTTTTAAAAAAACACATTGTTGATTTTTTTTCCTAGTCAAAAGAAAACAGTAGATGGGACTTGGCTTATCTGCCAAAATTCACATTTCAGCAATAGCTTTTTTCCCTGAATGCAACCTGATTACAGTGTCAATATCTATCATCTGTTTATCAAATAGGTAGCCACCTATATGGTATGATTTCAAGAATATGGGGAGATCCATGATCTCCAGGAAAAAAATAACTCCAATAAAGTGGATGAGGCTTAAAATGCATATACAATTGTTTCAAGTTCACATTTGATTCCATTAAACAAACATGTACTGAATACATTTGTTGTATAAGGTGGTAGGTCTATTTATTTCAGTTCACACCAAGGCATAAATAATTGTTATCATATCATTTTCCATATCAAGTTTTGATAGGAAGGAGTCTAACAAAGATATCCATGACTACTGAGGGCTATGGAAGCCCCACTCAAAAGAATGAGACAAAGGATACAGAAGTATCTAGAATCAATCTTCCCAACTACTATTTTCTGGGCTTTGCTTGGCCAGTTTTGTGTCTATTAATATATATTTTATTTGATCTTTGGTCTGACTCTGTATATCAATCTTGGAATAGGAAGCCGTCACTCTGGAAACTATCCAACAAGGCAGAATGTGAGCTTGTCTCTGACCTATAGTCTTAGAGAGCTTCTCAGAACAACCAGAGATTAAGTAGCTTGCCCATCATCAGAAAGCTAGTCCATGCCAGAGACAAGACTTGAACTCATGTTTCCTTAATTCCTGGGTTAGTGCAGTGGATGGAGTACTGGACTCAGAGTCAGAAAGACCTTGATTCAAATCCTATCTCTGACACTTATTAGCTATAACATCTGGCAAATCTCCTACCCTCTCTGGGTCTCAGTTTCTTCATCTGTAAAATAAGGAGTTTGAATTCAATGACCTCTAAGTTTCCTTAAGGTATCAAAGATTCCATAATAAATTATTGAATTATTTAATGTTAGCACTGATACAGGCTTTAAAAATCAGTTGCAAATGGAGGACACTGAGGCCCAGGGAGTTTAAATGATTTCTTTGAGGTTATACAATATGAGAGCTAAATGCAAGAGCCCAGTTTTCTTGATTCCTAAGACAATGTTCTTTATGCTACACCACATTGTCTCTAATATAAGGGACACTATTTTCTGAGAGAACAACTATATGACTTCTAAGAAATGTGAATCATCTACTAGCCTCAAGGGGCTAAAGAAAATAGAATTTCAACATTGGCTTTCTTATGTTTTAGAACCAAAATGAGGCAGACTTCATATATCCCTAGTGATTGTCATTACAAACTTCTATTTTCCTCTTATTTTTTGGAAGCCCTTCTGGCAATCATTGATTTCTATTCTATGACTTTTTCATTTTAAAATAATTGTTCACAGATTATGTGAAAAGATAGAAAAATATGAATTTTTTTTAAAAATTGTGCATTTCCCACTAATTGACTAAACTACATAAGATGAATCTTACGGATTAGAAATTAATAATGACAGAATGACACTTATATTAGTGGTAGGGGAAAGGAATCATTTTCATCCTATAAATATGTATAAGTAATTCTTGTGTCAGCGGCTATGGTGGTACAAGGACTTTATATTATTTTCCCAGGGAATTACCATTTTCTTTGTGGCTAGAGGCCTAACTCTGATATTTGGGATATCAGAGTTGAAACTGCAAATCTACTATAGGAGAGACCAGTGTTTTTCAATATGCAAACATATCATCCATATGGTACCCAAAAAGAGAAACATTTGATTACAATAAAAATATTATATTGTCATAGCAATGGCAACAAAACCCCTTCGTCTTTTACAATTCCAGATGGACAATAGTTCATTCCACTTAGCTACTCTAGTGTGAGTGTTGTGCGGTTTACTACTGCATTACTTTTGTGGGTGTCTCCCATAAGGTCTTCTAGTCAGATGAGTCTTCTGTGTGTTGGGGCAAGTGTTTCCTGAAACAGAGTTATGTTGACACCTTCCAGAAGTCTATGGGAATCTTCAGATAATCAAGCTTCTAAAGAAAGCTAGAATAGAAAGTTTCTCACAGATCTCCCACCTCTGTAAAGAAGGTGGGGGATAGGAATGAATTATTATCTCTTATCTTTTGGAGGGGCACGTTTCTTTTTAATACTGCAATATTCAATGGTAGTTGAATGTAGTTGTTTTGTTCAATTTACATTACTGTAAATCATTATGTATATTATTTTCTTGGTTCTGCTTATTTCACTCTGCAACAGTTATATAAATCTTTCCATGCTTCTCTATATCCACAATATTCATTTTTTCTTATAACATAGTTATATTCGGTTCATTCAAGTACCATAATTTCTTTGGCCATTCCATAATAGGAATCTATTTTGCTTCCAGTTGTTCACTACAACAACAAAAAAGGTGTTAATAAAAATATCTTGTTGTATTCTTTTGCTATCAATGAACAGCTTGAGTTATATTCCTAGTAGTGGAATCTCTGAGCAAAAGGTCATGGATATTTAATTTGCTTGTATAATTCCAAGTTGTTTCCCAGAATGGTCATACTTATTCACAGCTCTACTAATAATACACTAATTGTGCCTATTTTTTTAACAATTCCTCCAACACTGACAACTCTCACATTTCGTCATCTTTGCCAATTTGCTGAGTATGAAGTAAAACCTCAGATTTATTTTGACCTGAATTTATCTTATTATTAGTGATTCTTAGAATTCTTTCACTTGGTTATTAGAAACTTCTTATTCAAAATATTTGACCACATAAATATTGAGGAATGATTTTTGGTGAGATGTTTTTATATCTTAGGTGACTACATATTTTGGATACCAAATCCTTATCTGAGAACTATACTTTTTTTTTTCTTTTCCGAGATGAACTAATTTTGTTTTTGTAGTTGCTTTCTTGTTTTTATTTATTTTATTTTTAATTTATGGAATAAAACAAGCATTTCTATAACACAATACAATAAAAAGATGATTGTACATGAAACTGCAAATCTACTGTGTACAACTTGTACACAAATATACAACAAAGTTATCATGTTTTTTTCCTTTTACTTCTTCCCTCCCTCACCCCCACCCCCCGGTATTAGAGATGACAATTAGACACAAATATGTGTGTGTGTAAAATCATTCTACACATACTTCTGCTCATCTGTTCTTTTTCTGGATGCAGATAACATCTTGCTTCATATGTCCTTTGTAGTTATTTTGAGTATTTATAATAGTCAAAATGACTTATTCATTTAAAGTCGTTCTTAAAACAATATTGCTGGTACTGTATACAACATTCTCTTGGTTCTGCTCATTTCACTCTTCATTATTTTGTGTAAGTCTATCCATGTTTTCCTAAGATCACTGAGCTTATCATTTCTTACAGCACAGTAGTATTCCATCACAACCATACAACACAACTTCTTCAGCCGTTCCCCAATTGATGGGGATCTCTTCAATTTCCAGTTCTTTGCCACCACAAAGAAAGCTGCTTTAAACATCCCATTCATATTCAAAGCTGCAATTACTAATTGTGAATCTCCCTCTATCTTATTTTTACTATTTTTCATCTCAGACTCTTTTTACCCTATCCTTATTACTTTATCTTCTCTCCCCCACTTCCCCGTCCCTCCAAGATTCCCCCCATCCTTTCCTAATCTCAATCCACACACCCTTGCAAAAGTCCTCCAAATCTCTCCCCACACTGTTCCAAATTTCAATCCATACACCCCTCTAAAAGTCCCTCCCCAAACCTGTCCTTCAGTTTTCTTACCTCTCTACATGTTATGAAGACTTCTACACCCTTCCAGACGCACACTTTTCTCTTCAACCCAGATGAAAGTAAGCTTCCAAAATTACCAGCCCTCTACCCTCACCTGCTTCTTCTGTATTCATTCTTCCTTTCTTGCCCTATTTTTATGATATAATTGCTTGCTTTTACCTTTTGCTACCCAATTTTGTTTTTTTTTGATCACTCTATTATACACAATACAGCCCCAACCTTTCTTTCAAGCAGTCTTATTAATGATGACAGTTTTAAGAATACTCTTCCAGACTTCTTTCTAGTTTTCCTGAAATTCTTATCAAACAAGGGTTCTTTTAGCTCTCAGCCCTGTTTCTCACTCTCTGAACTTTACCACTTTGCTTTAGCTTCCTTCTCATCCTGAAATTTCCTTTAGTGCCTTAGGCCTTCTCACCCTGGAATATCCCTCACCCCTTAGGATACCTTCTCCTATTGGTGAATTTTTCTCAGAGGTTCCAATTTGTAGAGGTATCTATTTTACTGCAGCCCCTCTTCTTCCTGAACAACTCTAAGAATTTTTCCTTCACTGTTTACCATTAGCTTAATTAGATATATTTAAGGGTATATCACATATTTTTCCCTATTTTCTCTCCCTTTCTCCCGTTTCATGCATCTTATCCATTCTGAAGTTTTATCTTACAAAAAACCATTGATTCATTCAGAGGGTATGGTTTAGTCCATCATATTTCCAGTCTTCTATCACCATCACTTCTTTTAAGCATTACTCTTGTTTTTGCCTTTGTATCTTATGCACTTTCAGAAAGAAAGTTCTTAATAGTCCACCCCCCCCAGCCCCCCACCATTGCCTTTGTGGCTGCTGCTGTTGTTTAACCACATCAATGTATTTCTTTAGTTTTTTTTTTCTCTTAATAGTGTCTAGATGAGGAGTGGTTTATTTCCTTAATCCTATTTTCCTCAGGAAATATATTTATTTATCTTTCTTGAGTTTCTGTTTTCTTGAGGATTTAAAATCAAATCTGATTATGTCTATTTTTATCATTGTAATGGTTCAAATATCTTTCTTTTGTTTAATGTCCATATTTTTAAAATTGATAATTAGGCTCAGGTTTGCATGCTATGTCATGTAAGGAAGCATCTTCATATCTTTTGCTTTTTCAGAAGCATATCATTCCATCCCCTTTGATGGTCTCTTGTGGATGCAGAATAGTCTTGTGTTACTCAAATTTTCTTTTCTTTGTACTTGAAAGTCTTTCTCTAGGTCACTTGAAAAAAATTATTGTTTGCCACTGGAATTTTGCATTTTAAGCACTATATTTCTTGGAATTTGAAGCATAGTTTTTTTTCTTTTTATTTTTGTTTATCTATTTGTTTGTTCATCCCCCTTGAGGCAGTCTGTGGATTCTTTTGACTGACACTTTGTTTCCTGTATTCAAAAGTTTTGGATAATTTTTTTTGTATTATTTCTTACATTATGGTGTTAAAGTTTTTGGAGTTGTTACATTCCTCTGGGATCTACAGCATCCTGTCTTTGAAATTGATGTGTTTTGTTTGTGTATAAATCATATATTCTTTTAACTTTATGAAGTTCTGCTTCTCTTCTTTTAGATTGTCTTTCATTTCAGTGTATACATTCCCAATCAGTTCTCTCTTTCTCTTTTTTGGGGAAGACTCACCACTGTGGGTTCATGTTTTTCTATCCTTCAGTTATTTCTTCTGTGCAGATCATAAATTCTGCTTTCACAATTCTTTTTTCTCTTTTAAACCATTTGGGAACATACTGCCAGGCTTTCTTGAAATCCCCAAGATTCTCTGTTTCATCTGTTGTTAATTCAATTTCCTTCTGTTTCACTATATTCTGTGCCAACTTTTATATTTATGCTCAAGAGTTTTAAGTAAGTTTCCTTCCCTTTGAGATCTTTTGTAATTATATACTTTTCCCTTATATTTCCCTAATGCTCACTTTGACTCCTCCCACATGATGGTGAATTTCTCTGAGGGCTGGACCTCAAACTATCTCCCTCCTTCCACATTAAGAGAATTATACTTCAGTCCCAATCCCTGCCCAGAGTGACTTCTGGGAATCAAAATTGGCCAGAACTAGATACCAGTCTGTTTTGATTCACTGTGATTTCGTGCAGTAATCCACATAAGCTTGAGACTTGCCCTAGTTCCCTCTATTCTGCATCAACATGCTGCTGACCACTCCTGTCCCCTTTCAGAGCACACTTCTGTTTTCATATACCTCCCTTCTATGCAAAGGGTTGCATAGAGGTGAAGTTTGCTTCTTGCCACAAAATGATGGAATAAGGATAGAGCAGTGGGGTGTACTTTCTAAGACTGCAGCAGCAGCAAGGAAAGTGCTGAATGGATCAAAGAATACAAGTCAGTGAATCAGACTGTTTATACTGCCAGAGTATGGGGACTGATATGCTATGGTGAGCTGAAGGAGTGCCTAGGGATTAGGGTTAGCCTTTTTTTTTTTTTTTTTTGCTGCTAACTCATCAGATTGTTACTTCTTTAAACTTCTTGTTGTCTTGGACTGTGGAGACATCTACAATCACTTTACCTCAAAAACAGTTTTTTTATTTTGAGAGCCTTTAGAGTATCAAGGTCTAGAGCAAATGTCTAGTCTTTCATCTTAGTCCCTCCCCACCTATTGAATGCTTATGCATCCCCTAAAGCCTTCCTTAAATGCCCACTCCTTTCCCAGCTATCCCTCTTTTCCTTTAAGAAATCTAGAAGTATTTGATCCATGTAGCGTCATTATTGTGAACCATAATCATATTTTTGTGTCTCATAGCCCCTCCCATTAAACCATAAAGTCACTAAGATCAATGACAGTGATTTATCTAAACCTGTTATCACTCTCATTAATTTATTGTACACATTGCCTTTGTACATAGAAGATGCTAGACAAATATTAGCTGAAATGAGTTAAAACAAATGTTTTATTCCTCTTAGGAAGGTTAGTAGGAAATGTGTACTTGCCTTGGGGCAAAAAGAAATACTAAGAAATCTTAATTTAGTAGATGAACTTTATCCTTAATCCTTTCACCATTTTCACCTTTACCAAGTGTTGTCAGTACTGGACTGTCCTGGTTGAAAACAATACCAAACAACAGTGACAACAACAATCTCTTATTTCATATCCAACTTTGGCTGTGTAATCTCTATAGTAATATGTATGCAAGGAATTAACAAATATTTGCTGAGTGCCTAATTTGCACAAAACACTTTGCATTGTGGGTGGAACAAAGATGGCAAAATAGAGGCAGGGACTCACTTGAAGTATCCCAAATTCCCCTCCAAACAATGATAAAAATAAAGCCTCAAAATGGAGTGGCAGAAGCAACACAAGGATGGTGTAAAACAATTTTTCAGGCCAAAACAACTTAGAAGGTCAGCAGAAAAGATCTACCTCACTGTAGTGAAAGTGGAATACAGTCTGGCACAGGCCATCCTCACTGGCCCCCTCCCCCAAACCAGCAACAGACCATGGGAGGGACTGAATCAGTGGCAGGGCTTCCATAGATCTCAGCTCACAGACAGTAAGAAGGTCAGACTGGTCAGAAAAAGATTACAGGGGAACCTTGACTGGCACTGGGAACATGACTCCATTGCATTGCTCATGCATGGCTCCAGATCACAATCTCAGAGTAAGAAGATCCACTAGCAGGAGTGGGAACCCTAGGCAGAGTTCAGGGTAAAAAAATAAAAAAACAAACAAATAAAAGTGCTTGTTGTCACTAATAGACGAAAGCACAAACCAGAAGAACAGTGTCCCTACCTCTTCTTAGATCATACCACCTTAGGAGAATGGAAAACATATAGACCTCTAGAACTAGCTCTGAAAAGAGCAGCATGAAGCACTTGAAGCTTAGACAGTGCTCCCTCCATCCCTGGAACAGATCCCAACTTTAATATAAAGTTAAAAGTCAGGAAATAGGCTGGAAAAATGAACAAACAATAAAACAGGAACCGACTATAGAAACTTACTATGGTAACAAGGAAGATCAAAACACAAACTCAGAAGAAGATAATGAAATCAAAGCATCTAAATACCAAGCCTCAAAGAAAAATGTGAATTGGTCTAAGGCCCTGGAAGAGCTCAAGAAGGATTTTAAAAATCAGATAAAATAGGTAGAAGAAAAATTGGGAAAAGAAATGATAGTGGTGCAAGAAAATCATGAAAAAATACTGAAGAAAATGACAACTTAAAAAACAAAATAGGCCAAATGGTAAAAGAGGCACAAGAATCCACTGAAGAGAGAGAAAAACTTCTTATTAGAAAAGGAAGGATAAAAGCTTACTGAAGAAAATAATTGCTTAAAAATTAGACCCAGTCAAGTAGAGGCTGATGACTCCATGAGATGTCAAGAAACAGCAAAATAAATTCAAAACAATGAAAAACAGAAGAAAATGTGAAATATATCACAAGAAAAACAAAGGATCTGGAAAATAGATTGAGGAGAGCTAATTAGGTGGGACAATAGATAGAGCACTGGACCTAGAATGAGGGGACCTGAGTTCAAATCCAGTTTCAGATACTTACTAGCTATATGATTGTAGGCAAGTCATTTAACCTTGTTCAGCTCAGTTGACTCATCTGTAAAATGATTTGGAAAGGGAAATGGCAAACCACTCCAGTATCATTGCTAGGAAAACCCCAAGTGAGATCACAAAGAGTCAGACATGACTAAAATGACTCAACAACAAAATTTAAGAATTATTGGACTACAAGAAAGCCGTGATAAAAAAAAAAGTGCCTAGGCATCATATGTCAAGATGTCACCCAGGAAAACTGCACTGATATCCCAGAAACAGACTGTAAAATGGAAATTAAAAGAATCCACTATCACCTCCTGAAAGAGATCCCAGAATGAAAACTGCCAGGAATATTATCACCAAATTCCAGAGCTCCCAGGTGAAGGAGAAAATATTGCAAGCAGCTAGAAAGAAATAATTCAAATATCACAGAGCCATAGTCAAGATAACACAAGATTTTGCAGCTTCTAATGATAGAAAGGAGGACAGATTGGGGAATAGGTAATCAGAAGCAAAACACTTTTGAGAACATACTAAAGACAATGAAGTAATATCAATATTAAACACATATGCATCAAATTGGTATAGCATCCAAATTCTTAAAGGAAATATTAAATGAGTTATAAAATGAAATAGATAATAAAACTATACTAATGGAGGACATCAACTTTCCCTTCTTCAAACTAGATAAATCTAACCAAAAAATAAAGAAGAAAGAAGTTAGGGAAATGAATAGAATTTCAGAAAAGTTAGATATGATAGACCTCTGGAGATAATTGAATGGGAATAGAAAGGAATATACTTATTTTTCTCAGTGTACATGGCACCTATACAAAAATCGATCATGCATTAGGATACAAAAACCTCACAAACAAATGCATAAAAGCAGAAATATTAAATGCATCCTTTTCAGATCATAACACAATAAAAAATTCAATAAAGAGCCATGGAAACATTGATTAAAAAATTAATTGGAAACTAAATAATCTTAAAAAGTGAGTAGGTCAAAGAACAAATCATAGAAATAAATATTTCCATTAAATAGAATGACAACAAGGAGCCACATATCAAAATTTATCTGATGCAGCCAAAGCAGTACTTAGGAGAAAATTTATGTTTCTAAATGCTTACATCAATAAAATAGAAAAAAAAACAGTTAAATGAATTGGGCATGCAAGAAAAAAACAGAAAAAGAACAAATTAAACATATTCATGTAAATATGAAATTGGATATCATGAATATCAAAGGAGATTAATAAAATTAAAAGTAACCAAACCATTGAACTGATAAATAAAACTGGGAGCTGGTTTTGTGAGGAAAAAAACCAATAAAATAATTTGATTTTTTTTAAAAAAAAAAAACCAATCACCAGTATCAAAAATGAAAAGGATGAATTCACACCAATGAAGATGAAAATAAAGAAATTTTTGGAACTATTTTGCCCAATTATATACCAATAAATCTAACATAAATGAAATCAATGAATATTTACAAAAATATAAATTAGCCAGATTAAAAGAAGAGAAAATAGAATACTTAACCTCATCTTAGAAATTAAACAAGCCATCAATAAGTTCCCTAAGGACAAAAAGTCCCTAGGAAAAGATGGATTCACAAGTGAATTCTAAAGACATTTAAAGAAAAATTAATTACAATAGTATATAAAATGTTTTTTTTAAATAAGCAAAGGAGTCCTATTGATTTACTTTGACAACACAAATATGGTTCAAGACCTTAACAAGGAAGGGCAAAAAACAGATAAAGAAAATATAACCAATTTCTCTAATGAATATTGATGCAAAATTCTTGAATATAATACTAGCAAGGAAATTATAGCAATATATCCAAAAGATTGTATGTTGTGTCCAGATGCAATCTATGTCAGGAACACTGGCTCAGTATTAGAGAAACAATCAGCATAATTGACCATATCAACAACAACAAAAGTCATATTATTATCTCAATAGACAGAGAAAAAAAGCTTGTGACAAATACTATACTTATTAAAAACACTAGAAAACATAGGAATAAATGGAACTTTCCTTAAAATCATAAGAAGTCTCTATCTAAAACCATCAGCAAGCATTATCTGTAATGAGCATGAGCTAGAAGCCTTTCCAGGGGCGGAGCAAAGATGCCCATTATCACCACTACTATTCGATATTATACTAGAAATTCTAGATACAGTGATAAGAAAAAGAAATTGAAGGAATTAGAATAAGTAATGATAAGACAAAACCATCACTCTTTGCAGATAATATGATAGTATACTTGGAGAATCCTAGAGAATCAACTAAAAAACTAGTTGAAATAGTTAACAGCTTTAGCAAATATGCAGGTTAGAAAATAAGCCCACACAAATCATCAAAATTTTTATATATTACCAACGAAGTCCAGCATCAAAAGATGGAGAAATTCCATTTTATATCACTATAGATAATTTAAAATATTCGGGAGTCTACCTGCCAAGACCACCCAGAAACTCTATGAACAGAGTTATAATACACTTTTCACACAAATAAAGTCATATCCAAACAACTGGAAAAACATCAATTGTTAATGGATAGCCTGAGCATCAATATAATAAAAAAGACAATTCTACCTAATTGGCTCATTCAATGCCATACCAAAATATCAAAAATTACTTTATAAAGCTAGAAAAAATAACACCAAAATTCATCTAGAACAACAAAATTTCAACAATATCAAGGGAATCAATGCAACAGAAAGTGTGAAAGAAAGGAGTTTAGCCTTGCCAGATCTCAAAATCTATTACAAAGTGGTAATCATCAAAGCAATCAGTACTGACTAAGAAGAAGAATGGCGCATCAGTAGAATAGATTAAAGTACACAATACACTGATCTATGGTAAATAACCATAGATCCAAGCTTTTGGCACAAGAATTCACTATTTGCCAAAAATTGCCGAGAAAGCAGGAAAGCAATTTGACAGAAACTAAATTTAGACCAACATCTCACATTATAACAAGATAAGGTCAGAATAGGTACATGATTTGGACATAAAGTGTGACAACATAAGCAAGGAGTAATTTAGCTGCAAGATCTATGGATAAGGGATGAATTTGTGACCAAATAAGAGATAAAGAGCATTATGAAATGGGAAATGGATAATTTTGATTCCTTCAAATTAAAAAGGCTTTACACAAGCAAAACCAATGCAACCAAAATTAGAAGGAAAGCAGAAAACTGAAGGAAATTTTTACAGCAAGCATATCTGACAAACACCTCATTTCTTCAAACCATATAAAGAACTGAGTCAAATTTATAGTAATACAAGTCATTCCCCAATAGATAAATGGCCAAAGGCTATGGACAGTCAGTTTTCAGATAAAGAAATCAAATCTATATATCATCATATGGAAAAAAATGCTCTAAATCACTATTGACTAGAGAAATGCAAACTAAAACAACTCTGAGGTACTACCTAATATGACAAAAAATAGAAAATGACAAAGGTTGGAGGGGATGTGAGAAAATAGGAACATTAATGCACTGTTATTAAAGTTATGAACTGATTCAACCATTACGGAAAGCAATTTGGAAGCATGCTCAAAAGGCTATAAAACTGCATACCCTTTAACCCAGAAATAGTACTACTAAATCTGTGTTATAAAGAATTTTTTTTTAGAAAAAAAAAGGATCTGTGTGTACAAAATTATTTATAGCAACTCTTCTTGTGGTGGCAAAGAATTGGAAATTGATGAGATGCCCATCATTTGAGAAGTGGTTGAACAAGTTGTGGCATATGAAGGTGATGAGATACTATTGTGCTATAAGAAATAATGAGCAGGGTACTTTCATAAAAACCTAGAGAGACTTACATGAACTGATTCAAAGTGAAGTAAGCAGAACCAGGAAAACATTGTACACAGTAACAGCAATACTGTATAATAATCAATAGTGAATGACTTAGTTATTCCCAGCAATATAAAGATCCAAGACAATTCCGAAAGATTCATGATGAAAAATGGTATACAGCTCCAAAGAAAGAACTTATGGAGTTGCATTGTCAAAGGAATTGGAATATTGTTAATGGAATGGGAAGATACTTCCCAACAATGAATAGGCCTATATGACCTGATGAGTCACATGGAATGGGTAGAATAGGAAGCTGGAGTGAGTCAGAGCTGGGAGAGAGAGAGAGAGAGAGAGAGAGAGAGCAGCTAGCCTGAGTGAGAGAGGGAGTGATTTTGCTTAAGGGATCTTATTTTGTGGGAAGGCCCTAACAGAGAGAAGACTTCAGGATGTTGGTATCTTCTGCATGGGTAATAAGTATAGACTTTGGCTACTATGATGGATTCCTTTGTCGCTATGGATGTATTTGGCTTTCTGGTGTTGGAATAAATGTTTTGGTTTTGCCTTCCATGGAGAAAGTCAGTTATATTTTGCAATTCAGAAATACACCAGCATATTCATAGTAGCCTCTGTGGGTATTGCATTGGTGCTACATGAGTCTAAATGCAGATCAAAGGATACATTTTAAATTTTCTTTATTTTTATTGGGTGATTTTTTTTGGTCTGTGTTTTCTTTCACAACATGACTAATATAGAAATACGTTTTGCATTACTACACATATATAGACTAAATAAAATTGTTTGTCTTCTCAATATGGGGTGATGAGAGAGAATTTGGAATTCTGAATGTTTACAAAAATGTTAATAATTTTTACGGGTAATTGGAAGAAAAATATTTAAAAAAATAAAAAAAACTACTATGCCTCAATTCTTTCTTAAAATTAATTTATTTATTTTTAGTTTTCAACATTCATTTCCACAAGATTTTGAGTTCCAAAATTTCTTTCCATCTTTCCCCTCCCCACCACCCCAGGATGGCATGCATTCTGATTATCCCTTCCCCTAGTCTTCCCTCCCTTCTATCACACCCACTTCTCTTATCCCTTTTCCCCCTATTTTCTTGTAAGGCAAGATAGATTTCTATACTTCATTGCCTGTATATCTTATTTCCCAGTTGCATGTAAAAACAATTAGCAACATTTGTTTTTAAAACTTTGAGTTCCAAATTCTCTCCTTTCTTTCCTCCCCACCCACCCTCATTGAGAAGGCAAGCAATTCAATATAGGTCGTACATGTATAGTTATGTAAAACACTTCCATAACAGTCATGTTGTGAAAGACTAACTATATTTCTCTCCATCCTATCCAACCCTCCATTTATTCTATTCTCTCCTTTAACCCTATCCCTTTTCAAAAGTGTTTGCTTCTGACTACCCCCTCCCTGAATCTGTCCTTCCTTCTATCATCTCCCACCTCTTCTTCCCTTCCCCCCTACTTTCCTGTGTGTAAGATACCCAATTGGGTGTATATGTTATTCCCTCCTTAAGCCAAATATGATAAGAGTAAGGTTCTCTTATTCCCTCTCACCTCTTCTCTCTTCCCTTACATTGCAAAACTTTTTTTTGCCTCTTTTATGTGAGATAATTCACCCCATTATATCCATACCTTTCTCCTCCTAATATATTCTTCTCTCACCCCTTAATTTTTATTTTTTAGATATCATCGCTTTGTATTCAACTTACTCTGTGTCCTCTCTGTATAAATACATATTCTTTCCAACTACCTTAATATCGAGAAAGGTCTCATGAGTTACAAATATCATCTTTCCATGTAGGAACATAAACAGCTCAACTTTAATGTCTCTTATGATTTCTTTTTAATGTTTATCTTTTCATACTTTTCTTGTTTCTTATATTTGAAAGTCAAATTTTCTATTCAGCTCTAGTCTTTTCATTAAGAATGCTTGAAAGTCATGTATTTCATTGAAAATCTGTTTTTCCCCTGAAATATTATACTCAGTTTTTCTGGGTGATTCTTGCTTTTAACCCTAGTTCTTTTGACCTCCAGAATATCATATTCCAAGCCCTTTGATTCCTTAATGTAGAAGCTGCTAGATCTTGTGTTGTCCTGGTTGTGTTTCCACAATACTCAAATTGTTTCTTTCTGGCTGATTATAACATTTTCTCCTTGACCTAGGAAGTCTGGAATTTGGCCACGATATTCCTAGGAGTTTTCTTTATGCAATCTCTTTCAGCAGGTGATTGGTGAATACTTTCCATTTCTATTTTACTCTCTGGTTCTAGAATATCAGAGCAGTGTTCCTTGATAATTTCTTGAAAGATGAGGTCTAGGGTCTTTTTTGGATCATGGCTTTTAGGTAGACCAATAATTTTTAAATTATCTCTCCTAGATCTATTTTCCAGGTCAGTGGTTTTTCCAATGAGATATTTCACATTGTCTTCTATTATTTTGTTCTTTTGGTTATGTTTTATAAATTCTTGATTTCTCATAAAGTCATTAGCTTCCATTTGCTCCATTCTAATTTTTAAGCAATTATTTTTTTCAGTGATCTTTCGGACCTCTTTTTTCCATTTGGCCAGTTCCGCTTTTTAAGGCATTCTTCTCCTCATTGGCTTTTTGGACCTCTTTCACCATTTGGTTTAATCCATTTTTCAAGGTGTTGTTTTCTTCAGCATTTTTTGGGTCTCTTTTAGAAAGCTATTGACTCATTTTTCATGATTTTCTTGTATCACTCTCATTTCTCTCCCCAATTTTTCCTCCACTTCTCTTATTTGATTTTCAAAATCCTTTTTGAACTCTTCCGTGGTCTGTGACCAATTCTTATTTTTCTTGGAGGCTTTGGATGTAAAAGCTTTGACTTTGTTGCCTTCTTCTGATCATATGTTTTGATCTTCTTTGTCAACAAAGTAAGATTCTATAGTCTGAGGTTTTTTTTTTTCATTTTTACACTGTTTGCACATTTTCCCAGCTAAATACTTGACTTTCTAACTCTTTGTTAAGGTAAGACTCTGCTTGCAGTGTGTAGGGTATCCTGTCCCAAACTTTAGGGGTTTTGTGCAGCTATTTTCCAAGATACTTCTATGGGCTTGCAAATTTTCATTTCTTCCAAGGTGATATGATCAAAAGAGAGGTGTTTATTCCTTTCCTGGCCTGTGCTCTTGTCTGTGAGTGACCACAAGCACTCTTTTCTGCCTTGGAATTGTGAGGAATATTCCTTCTCCACCACAGCCACAAGCTCTGCCCCACCAGTGTTCCTCTTCACCCCAGGACAATCACCCATAACTGCAACGCAGATCCAAGCAGGGCAAAGCAAGAAAATCTTACCTCAGTACCAGCAAAGAGATCTTTGCAATCTCTCTCTGATCAGCCATGCAATTCCCCACCATCTGTGGACTGGGAGCTCTGGAAGCAGCCACTGCTGCTGCTGCTACTTGCTGCCACCACCACTGCTACCAATACTTTCTTTATTAAAAAAAAAAAGAGTGTAAATTTTTCAGAAAGAACTCGGTAAAACCAACCAAAACCCAAACCACATTTGACAGGATGTGCAAAATCCCAGGCTTCTGCTCTCCTACTTCCACTGTGGAAAGGTACATTGTTTGGCTCTTCTCTGCCATAAGCTCGACCATTATAATCATATAGCCTTCAGTTTCCTTTTCCTTTTTCCTTTTATATTATTGTCTTTATTTCATTTTCCTGTTTCTTCTTACCTTACTCTAAATACCCATATGTTGTGTTGTATCTATATACATATGTGTGTATATACATATACATATACATATATATCTATCTTGGCAGCTTTTTCTCCCTTATTCTTTTTTCTATATTGATTTTATTTGTGCAAAAGCTTTCAATTTCACTTGGCCTAAATTGTCTATTTTATCTTTTGTGATCTCCTCTATGCCTTCTTTGGTTAAGAATTCTACTGTTAGGAGAACATAGAAAAGGATAGAGAGCTATTCAAAGGAGTGAAGGAAGCCTATAAAGGAACTCTAGTTGGAAAGGTTCTATCTTTTCGGTGAAGTTGATTATCTGCTGAGTATAAGGAGTCAAGAGTGGACTTGGACATGGAATGGGGGCTTGAACATAAAGAATATGTGTTAGAAGCAGCACTATGAAGAATTTGATAGTCAATTTAAAAATTTAAATTCAAATATTTGCTTGTATAAATCTTATTTCCACGACTATCTGTGGGTCTTTTGAGGGCAGAGGCCATGCCTTATGTGATTCTTCCTCATTACCTAGAGTTGTGTCTTGTACACAGAAATTGCTTAGGGATGAAATACAAACAAGGATCATGAAGAGAACTGGACATGGAGTTAAAAGATATGAGTTCCAGTTCAGGCTCTGACATTGGACAAATCACTTATCTATTTCCTCAACTACAAAATGAGGTAGTTGATTTTTCATTGTCTACTTAACATGATTGTTTTAAGAATCAAATCAGACAATATCTTGCAACCAGTGGTATATTGGTAAATATTTAAAAAACAATTCTCTGGGGAGGAGGGGAAATGTATGTGTCATACACTTTTAAATTTAATCTGAATTATTAACATTTTCTACATCAGCTTCTTAAGTCTAAACAATCAACAAAATAACAAATCAAGCCCTGCTTTCCAGCACTTGCTCATTTCATAAAATGATCATACAGAAAATTTAAAATTGGCCAGGTCATTTGGCTCCAACACACCCCTATTATAATTATATAATACTGTATAAGTGTGTCAACATATGATAATCAATATTTTAATTGCATGGGAAAAATAATGCTCTTCCAGTTACATTTGTGAAATGTACCACCATTTCTTTTCCTCTAATTATCTAAATCGTATTTCTTTGTCAATCCTACTGGAAAAGAGAATTAAGTGATTATTTGGAAATAAATGCTGATAACTAGTAAAGTAAATAAGGTTTTTGGTAAGCAATGTGATATCCTTCGTGCTGTGATTTTATGATTAAAAACAAGCAAAATTATTTAATCTCTTTTCCTCTTTCCAACTAAGTATGTATTCTTTTTTCTTTAAAAACAAGTCCTAGACTCTGAGAGCTTATCTAAATTAATCCTTAGCAGAAAATACATCTAGAGACTCTAAAATAATTGCTGTGTTTTAGAAAAAAATATTATGCAAGGAAATCATATTGAAACAAAAGGAAAGGGGAAATCCCTCTTACAGAAAAGGAATTTAAGGTGATTCCTTTATTAATAAATCTAAGACGTCTCTTCCATTAGATGTTGGTAACCTATTTTAAACCTCTAGGCCCTGTAAGCGTATGCTGGTCTCTCCAATTCAAGGTGCTTAACTTTTTTGGATCCCTCTGAAAATTTGGTAAAGCTTATAGATCCATATTCAGAGCAATGTTAGGGGTTTAAAAAACAATTGGAGGAAATGCTAAAATTAATTTAGAAGCTAATGAAAATAAAGATGCCTTTTTCCTATTCCGTCCCTGAAACCTATTCCTGGACTTCTTGGGTATGTAAGATGCCCAAGTTAAAAATACCATTTTTATTTGAACATTCCTGTATTTGTTTCTATGCTTCTTCAGGGAACAGAAGCTCTATGGTATGTATATAGAGTTTTGCAGACATGTTTGTATTTGTGTTATCCCTGAGGTAGCTTTTAGATAGGAAGGAAGATGAATTGCTGTTTGCCTCACCAAATTTGCTAATTATTATAAATACATCCTAATTGTTTAAATATTTTCTCTAGTACTCAAATATATATGTAACCCTGGATTCAAGTCTGGACACACTCTTCTTCTGTTTGGTTTCATTAATTTTTCCATGTTTCTTTTGGCTAGATCCATTTCTTTTATATATCTGGATCACTTTTAGGGAACTGTACAATGTTCAATTCTTGATAAAATCATCACAAAGTCACCTGTAAACAGGTATAATTGTAGAACCTTTCCATGAATTCAAATTTCTTTTTCCATAT
The DNA here is from genome assembly GCA_028646595.1 of Phalanger gymnotis. Classification (NCBI taxonomy): domain Eukaryota; kingdom Metazoa; phylum Chordata; class Mammalia; order Diprotodontia; family Phalangeridae; genus Phalanger; species Phalanger gymnotis. Next base: position 231,145,032 of record CM053622.1, on the reverse strand, counting down.
AGAATTTGAACTGGATATTGCTGTCATAATAGTAAATATCTTTTGATCATAAAATGTATGTTTCCCTGTTATATATGTTGCTTGATAGTGATTTACAAAAATATTTTTTAAAAACTAATCTCTGAGGTTGAAAAGAAGTGGAACATAGAGAGAAAGTTAGAGTCAGAGGCAGCAAGACTTACACTAAACATCTTCTGGTATATACTGTCTCCGTAAACCTGAGCAAATCATTTACCATCCAAGAGATCTAGGAAAGTCTCTGAAACTATAACCAACAAAGAAGATCCAGACCTGCTTTAGAGAAGGAATTTCCTTATCTGGGAGTACTCTGTATCAATGAAATCACAATCATAGTTCCTATCTCTTATCTACAAGATTGTTGTTAGCATGGGATCTTGCAGGTGAATCTAATATGGAATGTTTTAGAAAGTTAATGAAAAATCATGGGTTTTTTTTTTGCTTTTATATCATCTCTATTTCTGAAAATACTCCCTTTTGCTCGCCTTCCCCAACAATCCATCTCCTTGTCACAAAGATTTTAAAAAGAGAGAAAATGCAGTTCAGCGAAACCAATCAACATGTGAGTTGAGGCAGTCAGAATGTACAATGGAATCTTCTGGGTTCTTAACAAATAGAGAAGCCACATCAATGGAAGAAAGTCTTTCTAGCTGCATTTTGCTTTACTGAATTGAAAACCTTCCTTTAAAAAAAAGCGATGAATAATAGACCCAAACAATTCTTGTATTGCACATACCCTTGGCAGCATGGAACTTCTAAGATGTGGTCTGCTATGGAGGATCATCCGTAAAAGTCTTCATTTTTTCCACCAAGCATAACTTTGATATGCGTATAGACTATTCTCATAAAGTTTTTAAAGAGATAGGAGAAAAGACATATGGGTTACATTTGTCTTGTCAGTCACCCTTTTTGGTAATACAATATTTTCCCATTCTTTGATTCTTCCTTCTTTTGAGATAGCTTGAGAATCATTCCCTAAGTACCTTTAAAATCATATCACTCTCAGCACAGATTTCTTCTGTGTATGAATATTTGGTTAGGTCCAGCCATTTTTTCTGACTTTATTTTCTTAAATTGCATTTCAATTTCCTCATATAACCGACAGGTACCAAGGTCTTGAAGTCTAAATATGGTGATTATACTGTCAACAATAAGGAGAATGTTGTTAAGATACATTGGCAAATCTGTTCCATATTGTGACCATTTGTCCTCATCATTCTGTTTTGTTTTATTTTCTTTTTCTGTAAATGCTCTTGGGATCATCAGACTTAGTTGGATAACATGCCAAGCTTTTGGCAGTCTCATTTTCTCCTCTCCTGCTTTTTACCATTTTGCTAGATGATATTGCGTGCAATTCTTAGTCATTCACTTCTTTAATGTTTTGCAAATGAGCTTGCACCCTAGATTTGTATTGCCCTTGACCATCATGTCTGTCCTTGCTAGGAGGATTAAGTTTTTGCTTGCTGAGGAAATACCTGGGTGCTTTTATATTCCTCACTTTGATGACTCTTTTATGTCAGCTAAACTTTTATAGGGGTTGATGATAATCAGAGTAAATCATAGGGTTGTGAGATCATAGACCTAGAGCTGAAAGAAACTTTAGTGGCCATCTGGCACACCCTCTTCATTTTGGGGATGTATTTTCTTTTATTGATTTTTCATTTTCAGAGTCAACAATTTGTGTTTCAATTTAATTCAACAAACATTGATTAAGCACATACTATATGCAGAACAGTAGGCTACATGCTGGAAATACAATGATAAAAATAAGATGTTCTTGGACTCTACCAGGGGATTAGAAGGCCAGTTTTGTGCTTTTGTAGTTATACAGTATCTTCTTCTCATCTATATCCTCTCTTGTAAATTGGTATTAATTTTGACCTTTGATCTATTTGATTGATTCTCTCTGTACCTAGATAGTGAAGTCTGAAATGACTTGAGGTAGCTACTAGTGCAGTGGATAGAGTACTGAGCCTAAAATCATGAAGACCTAAGTTCATAATTCAGCCTCAGACACTTATTAGCCGTGTGACCCTTGCAAGTTACTTAACCTCTGTCTGTTTTAGTTTCAGCAACTGTAAAATGCGGATGATAACAGCACCTACCTTCCTAGATCAAATGTGAGGATCAAATGAGATAATATACATAAAGTGCTGAGCACAGTGCCTGATATATAATGTGGACTCATTAAATACCTTTTTCCTTCCCATTCCCTCTCGCCTGTGATCTGATTTGGTGCTCATTACATCCAGAGATTTCTACCTCTCTTCTTGAATAAGATGTTAACAATATTGAGGCAGGAAAATCTATGAGTCTTTAAACTTTAACATTTCAAATCACATTTCCCTAATATTTTTCATCAATATCCCGTGTTCACCATGGCATTGGAGGTACCAAGTATCAAAATACACGTTTACTTAACTTGGAGAATTTTTTTTTTGCAAGTACTTTGGAGAATGTGCAAGTCCTCCTCATCCTAAAATAAACAAACAAACATGAGCAAATAAATAATAGAAAACTCTTGTGAAGTAATTCTGTGTTCTAACAGTTCTTGGTTTGCAATTTAAGAGTCTTGAAAGAGATTGATGACTGAGCAATGAAGTGACTTGCCCAGAGTCACATAGTCATTACTCAGTATCACAAAATAGGATTCGAATCTAGGTCTCTCTGACTCAGAGATAAGGTCTTTATCAAATACACCATGGTGACAGTGCAGATGATGTGAGATTGAAGCTCAGAGAAGAATTGTGGCTAAATATTTAGATCTGTGATTCATCTACATAGAGATGACAATCATGGGAGCTGATGATTTCACTGAGAAAGTATGTAGAAAGAAGAAGGCCTAGGATAGAGCCTTGAGTTTGGCATATGATATGGGATGATTAGTCAGCAAATGGGAAGAGGAAGGAGCTATTAGAAAGGAGAATTTTTAGAATAGAAAAATATCCTAAAAACCCAGTACTGAGAGAATATGGGGGCAGCTAAAGTGGTGCAGTAGATAGAGCACCGGTCCTGAAGTCAGGAGGCCCTAACTTCAAATCTGTCCTGAGACACTTACTAGTTGTGTTTCCCTGGGCAAGGCACTTAACCTCAAGTGCCTCAAAAAACAAAAACAGAGAGTATGTAGGATGAGTTATTGCTCAAAAGTGTCTAATGCTGCAGAGAGGTCAAAAAAGGATGATGATTGAGAAAAGATCCTTAGATGTCTCATTGTTAAGTTTGATGTAAGGCTGAGAAGTGTGTGAAATAACAGGAAGTAGAAACAGTGAGTATATTCAGCTTGATTTAGGGATGAAATATAGCATGAAAGTCTGAAAGTATGGTTGAATCTAGACATTTGGGTAGATAAATGGCATGAGCAGATCTGTGTGCAATAAGATTGTACCAAGTAATGATTCATTAGGAAAGGATGCATGAGGCTTATTCTTCAGAAACTCATAATACCAGAATGTCTATTTCATTTTACTCTCTCTTTTGTAGCTTTTGTCATCCTTTCTGTTTTCTCCCCACCTAGAGAGAGGGAACATGGTAAGGTGTGGAAAGTTGGGTAGAAGCTGTAGATGAAGAGCTTTTGGTTTCAGGCAAAATGTAGAAGTTCTCTATTAATTACAGCAGTAGGAAAGGAGAATGGGTTTTCTCAAGAGGTATAGGTGTTAATCAATACCCTTCCTGTCTTGGCCTCAGGGCAGAGTCCTCTCAGAGCATTAGGTAGTTCAGGCATAGGGCTTAAGCATAGGGAGCTACTAGAATGATATCTTTTTCTTGACACTCAAGCAGAAATATGTTCTCTCAAGCCAAGACCTGGGTGAAGATCCTCATTTCAGGACTTGTAGGAAAGATCCAGTGATTGCTCGTTGGGAATGGGATAAAAGGGATGCTCACTCAAGTTCGTGCTGGGCTAGATGATCTTTGAAGACCCATTTAAGTCATATATTTGATGAAGTAGGAAGGAGGTTGTGATACCCTTCTAGTTTCTTTGTCTTCTACCTTAATCCCTAGTCTGAAATCTATCAGTAGATAATCAAATTAGAATTGAATCTTGGGTAGCTTCTGCTTTTCAGAATATTATTTTAGATGTGGAAAAATGAGGATCTGTCCTGGAGAATAAGCAGAATCTAATATTTAATGAGACTTCTCTTGTTTCTCTGGTTTCTCTTGAACTTGATATTTTACTCTGATCCAGAGTTAAGTATGATTACCAATGCTCAAAAAATAATAAATAATATGATTAAGTCATTATATTAATAGTCTTTACAAGATTTCATTGTGAATGTTGTTATCATTTTTGCATTACATAGAAAGGAATTCATAGGATTAAACATCCTACTTCTAAACATGAATATACTATGAAACATTAATGCTATCTATTAATGTCAGTGGCATAAATTTGATTTGAAATATGAAAAACTATTTTGGCTTCTTTTTACTTCATCAAATCACCTTTAACTAATTTTAGAGGCAGAGCCATTAGAAAAAAATATTGTTTTTTGTGTTACAGGGAACCAAGTGTATTCTTTTAGATATTTGATGGGCCTGGGATAAGCTATGAGAGGGATAGCTCTTACATGCTAGAGATGGATTTTTTCAAGCCACTTAATAGACCATCCAGTGCATTTGAAGAGCTAATTTACTATTGGGAACTTCATGTCTTGGTATTGAGAATGCATTTTTCTAAAAAAAAAAACAATTATTCTTCTTAGCTAGATGGATCAAGGGCATTTTTAGGGTGCTCAAGTTTCCAACTCATCAATTTCTAATGATCATAATTTTGTTCTCATGAGGAAATAAGTTGTATCTTATTAAAACCCACAGCAAATGAAATATTTCTTTCTAGTATATAATACCAGGTTTCTAGTCAAGCAAGTATCAAATACATTATCTGTCAAACTAGTAACTCTGGAACTTCTGGGAATCACAACCAATCGAACACATATGCTCAGTTACATTCTAGGCTCAAAAAGTATCAGATAATTAAAGGCACTATGAGGCAATAGGGTACATTTGGTCTACATATTCAAGGCCTTGAGTTTCTGAATGATAAAATAATTCTCATCTGGCATTTTTAGCCTCACCCAAACCCACCACTCTTTTATTATCAAGTCGTCTTCATGCCATGCCATCATCAACATCCCTGCCCCCACCCCCTACCCCCCACATACACACACACTTTTCCCTGCTTCTTTCTACCTCTAGTTCTGGGAATAGAAATCAATCAGTATTACCATTCCAAGAAAAAAATTCAAGGTTTTTAACCCTGCTCACCATCCCTCTTGTGATTTCTCCTGACAAAACAGCCCTCCCCAGCCATCACTCACTTATTAAACTTTAATATCCTTGAGAACAAGGATATCTTGAAGTTTATATTTTTACATGCAGTATTGATCACAGCGTCTAGTGTACTATAAGCATCTAATAATTATTTTTCATTTACTTGTATCTTTTGGTCACTTATTTACCAAAGAATGGCTTTTATTCCTATGTATTTACATCTATTCTCTATATGTCATGGATACCATTGCCAGAGAGATTTGTTGTGAAAATTGTTTGCCCAGTAGATTTCTTCTCCTGTTATTCTTGTTGCATTGATTTTGTTCATGCAAACATATTTGGATTTCATTGAGAGATTTTGTTTATAGGGAGGCAGAGCCTAGATGGTGGAGTAGCAGAAACCAGTGAAATTGAACTCTCCCAAAACTCCTCCAAAATGCCTTCTCCTCAGCTAGGACAAGAACTTTTTCTAAGAACAAATTATGTGAAAATTAGAAAGGACCAAATAATAGCCAATGACTCCATTAGACAAAAAAAGAAAGAATTTCAAAAAGTCAAAAGACTTAAAAAAACAGAAGAATATTAGGTATATCATAACAAAAACAACTGACCTAGTAAACAAATGAAAGGGAAAAAATGAAGAATTTTATTGGGATACTTGAATGCCATGACCAGCAGAAAGAGATTAGACATAATGTTTCGAGAAATCTTAAAAGAAAACTACCTAGAGCTCTTATAACCAAAGGATAAAGTAGAAATCTTTGAAAAGTAGTAGAAATAATCCACCAGTCACCTCCTGGAAGAAACCTCAAAATGAAAAGCCTCAGTAACACTGTTAAATCCAGAGTTTCAAGGTAAAAAAATTACTATAAGCAGTCAAAAAGAGTTCACATATTGAGAAGCCACAAGCAGTATCACACACAATTTAGCAATCACCATAAGAAGGAGTGGGTTTGAATATGATATACCAGAAGTTAAAGGACATGAGCTTATAGCTAAGAATAATTTACTCAGCAAACTTGAGTGTAATTACAGGGGAAGGGGAGAGAAACTGGAATGGACCTCTAATGAAATAGAACATTTCCAAACCTTCCTGATGAAAAAACTTGAGTTCTGAAGAAACATTGAAGTTCACACACAGGACTTTAGAGAGACACAAAAATGTAGACATGAATGAAGAGTGATAATTGACTAAAAAATAAACTATTTATATTCTAATATAGAGAGATAATACATATGTTTCCTCTGAGCACTATCATCATCAAGGGTCATAGAAAGAGTCTAATTAGAAAAGGTCTAGGAGTGGTTCTGTCATGTCTTGATGATCTTAAGAGAAAAATGCAAAAATGTGGGAAGAATAATACACTGTAAGTAGGGCAAGAAAAAGGAATACTAGGGGAAACAATCTCACACAATTAGCATACACAAGGAGACACCTATACAAACAAAGAGTGGGGCAGCTGGCCCTTCAACCTGACTGTCATCTGAACTGGTTAAAGGAATGAAGAATGAATACACACACATGCACACACACACATGCATTCACATGTGCATGCAAACATAACATGTATGTATATATATACATATATAAATATATTTACACACAAACAAAATTGGGTGCAGAAATTCATTGTATTCAGCAGGGAAATAGGCGGGAAAGGGTGGAAAGATAAATTAGAGAGAGGGTGGGTTAAGAGAGAGATTAGTCCTAAGGACAAATCAAAAACAAAAAAATCTAAGAATGAACAAAAATATTTGTAAATCTTTTTGAGGTAACAAAGGCAGCTAGGTAACATGGGGCAGTTAGGTGTTACAGTGCATAAAGCACAGGGCCTGGAGTCAAGAAGACTTGAGTTTATATCTGGTCTCAGACACTTACTAACTCCGTGACCCTGGTCACTCCACCCAGATTGCCTCAGTTTCTTCATCTATAAATGAGCTAGGGAATGAAATAGAAAACCACTCCAGTATCTTTGCCAAAAAAAAAAATGGGGTCACAAAGAGCTAGACATGACTGAAAATTACTAAATGACAATAAAAAGGATGGGAATCTGTGAGATTGCCCATAAATTGGGGAAAGAATAAACAAGTTAAAGCATGTAAATGTTATAAAACACTGCTATTTTGCAAGAATGAAGAGGGTGGTTTCAGAGAAATTTGGGACAACTTATATGACCTGATGCCAAGTGAAGTGAGTAATTTATATAATAGAGAACAATTTATGTAATGACAGCAATGTAGTAAAAGCCAAAGATTTTGAAAGAATTAGGAACTCATTTGCAAAATGATCAACCATGATTCCAGACTAATTCCAGACTCCCCACCTCTTCATACAGATATAAAGGACTCAGCTTGTGTGGAAATTTGTTTTGATCAACTGTACATGTTTGTAATGGGGTTTGTTTTTTAGTTTTAAAAGTTTGAAGTGAGAGAGTGAAATAGCGATTTTTGATTATAGAAAAAAAAAGTATGATTTTATGAGGTATTTTCTTTTTTTTTTAAAGAGGAAAATAGAGAAAATGGTAAAACAGAGCTGGGGGAGTAGAGGGTAGGGAAAATGTAGAAAACCAGCAACTATAAATTTACATTTTTTTTTCCATGGTGAATCTGCCTTTGGTCAGCATTTATAAGGAGGGTGAAAAAGGATTTCTACCACTGGTGTTTTAGCACAGTGCCTAGCACATAGTAGGCACTCAATAAATGTTTATTGATTGATTGATTAGACATTAGCCTTCATGTCATTGTGTGTGAGCAGTGAACTCTATAAATTTTTTTTTTTTCATATTTAGTGGAGGGACAGGAGACAGTTGCAATCTGACTATCATGGGAAAACAAGACTAAAAGGTCAGGTGTTTCTACAGATTTCTCACAATATGTATTGACGTATTTCTCTTGTCCTGAAAAAAAACTGCTTTGAGAGGGCTTTGTGTCTCTGGCTATGCTACCAAGGTGTTTCCAAAGTATTTGTTGTTGTTCAGTCACTTCAGTCATGTCTGACTCTTTGTTACCCCATTTGGGGTTTTCTTGGCAAAGATACTGGACTGGTTTGGCCTTTTCTTTTCCAGCTCATTTTACAGAAGAAGAAACTAAAGTAAACAGGGTTAAGTGCCCAGGATCACACAGCTAGTACATGTCTAAGTCTGGATTTGAACTTGGAAAAACGAGTCTTCCTGACTCCAGGCCCAGTGCTCTATTCTCTCTGTCACCGAGCTGCCCCTACCAAAGGAATTTAGTCACCCTTCAGAAATTTCCAGTCACCTGTTCATTTCCCACCAGCTTCCCTTTGTTCCACTCTACAAACCTCATGCTTTCTCCAGAAAAAGCTTGCACCAGAAATCTCGTCGTCATGGAGACTGCTTTGGCTTTGACACTTAACCTTCTTAGGGCCCTGAGTTGCCTATACCCTCTGATTGTGGGTTGGGGTGAGGAGCTAAGCAAAATAAATAAATAAGCAAACAAATGAGTAAATGAAGGAATAAGCAAATGAATGACTGAATAAACAAATAAATATAAGTTTTAAAAATGAAACTCTCCCAAGGTCTCCTTTTACAAGGGCTCTGGATTTTCTAGTTACCTCTTCATTTCCTAACATCTGCTCTGCTTGGTTTCAACTCCACAAAACATCATGCCCTTGTGCCAGGTACACTCTGATAGTCCCCTCCCCACCTTTTTCAGCTTCCTCTAGCATATTGTTTTCCCCATTAGATAGTAAATTCCTCGAGAGCAGAGAGTATGTTTCTAATTGTCTTTGTATCACTAGAGTTACTGGAATATAGTAGACCGTTAATAAATACTGCACTTTAGTTTAAAAATTCAACTTTCAAATTCAGGTTGAGGGAAACCTAATTTTTCAGAATTACAAATTAACAGAGTTAGGAAAGATTTCAGAGGAATTATAATCCAAATTCTATCTTGATAGGAAGCCTTTTACACAGGATACCTAATGAGCCGGCTTCTGATTTAAGACATCTAATGGTAGGGAGCTCTACCTCTAGAAACATTCATTCTACTTTCATATAGCTTTTATTGTTAGAAAGTTTTCCTTCACATCTATTTAAAAATCTCTGTTTCTGATGTACTATATCTTTTTCCTTATAATAGCCTACCTTTGAAATATTTGACATCCTATTCCTCCCAGGCCTTCTCCTCTCTAAGCCAAATGTCTCCAGTTCTTTCAACCAATCCTTGTATTTCAAGGTTTCCAGTATCCTTGCCATCCTACTCAATCTCTCATAGATGTGCTCCAGTTTGTATATGTGCTTCCTGAAATGCATATCATGAAGGAATAAATTACTTCAAATGTGTGTGCAGAGCAGATGACTGAATAATCAAATCCATTGTTTTGGACATTTTGCCTCTATTAATGCAGCACATTCTCATACAAATTTTTGTGACTTTCTTGTTCTACCATTGTGCCAGTAAGGCAAAATGGGCTTAGTTTAACGGGTGCCCTTGAGGAATTTGGCTTTTGTTTACAGTGAAAGTACTTTCACCTGTTAAATGCTAAGCTCCAGGCCAAAGCCCTATCAGGTGTGAAACCTGTGTGGGCGTAGATTAAGGACTTAAAAGGGGCCAATTTGGGAACCAATGGGTCTCTGGACTCTGGTCTCTACTCGTTCAGGCGAGACTTAAGAACGCCAGAGGCTTGGCTGCGAGGAGAGGCGAGAAAACTATAGCTGGAAAAAATCCGAAGCAGAGCTGACCCCTATGTGGACCCAGGAGTTCTAGTGGTGAATATGATTTATGCCATCTTATTTTTCTGTGGCCTCCTGGCTATTCTTGTGAGGCGGGCCTACTGGACCTGGAGGCTTGTGTTCACAATACTGGAATGGGGAGGTTTGCTCGCTAATTTGTTGCTCTGGGCCCTGAATAAATTTTTTGATGCCTTCTGCTTGGAGAATTCTGTATACCCAACGATTTCGAACCATTCAGATATTTATATGATCCTTTTTGAGATCATAAATTCGTCCTTCCTACTACAACCATGCCTAGCACAGATTCACCTTTTACCTTTGTCTCTAAAAATTCATAATTTCCTTGAATACCCAGTTCAAATGCCACTACTCCATGAAGCATTTCCTGATTCCCCAAACCGATAATCCTTTCCCCTACAAATCACCTCTTATCTATTTCATACATACCTATATTATGTAGTTACCTATTATCTCTCCAGACTAGGCTATAAGCTGCTTGAAGGCAGAGACTATTTTTATTTTTTGTCTGTGTATATGTAACACCTTGCACTTTGCCTAGCACTTAGTGGGCACTAAATAAATTATATGTTGGTCAATTGATTGAATCCTCTAAAACTTATAGTTCTTTTTGTCATTAATTGTTGTATAGCCACACCTCCTTAATCCTGTACTCATACACTTGAGCTATTGAACCCGAGTACAATTTTATTTTTATTCCTATCTAATTTCATTTGTATTAATTTGGTGTATCATTCTAACCTACAGAGGTCTTTTTTGATCTGGGTTCTCTTGTCCAACATATCAGCTATCCCTCTCACCTGCTTGTCATCTGCAAACTTAAAAAAAATGTCATCTATGCTTTTATCTAAGTTACTGATAAAAATGTTGAGCAGAAGATATTCAAGGAACAGAGACTGGTTGAGGGTTGGGGGGCAAAAGCCAAAGCAGAGACTTCCCTCTAGATCAGATCAACAATAATCCATTAAAGACTGCTCTGAAGCTGTTCATTTTTCCAATTCTCGATCCTTCTGACAATACAGTAATCTAGCCCATGGATCTCCTTCTTGTTCATAAGACATCATGATAAATTTTAGTAAATGCCTTGCTGAAAACGTAGAGGTGCTACCCCTTCAGTCTTGAGGATTGCAGTGATCTACCAATTCAGTACCCTTGTCAGATAGAGGAAGTGAGGTAATCTAGCATGACCTCTTCTTTTTTAAAACATTTTATTTTTCCCCAGTTACATATAAAGACAATTTTCAACATTCATTTAGAACAATTTTTAAGTTCCAAATTTTCTCCCTCCCTCCCTCACCACTCCTCTCCCCAAGACAGTAAGCAATTTGAAATAGGTTATACATGTTCAATCATGGTACGACCTCATCTTAGTGAACTCAGGTAGGCTCTTAGTGGTCACTAATTCCTTTCCAAAGTGCTGATGAACCATCAGTGTATTAACATTCTAGAGATTTTCAAGAAATCACATTCACCAGTCTATACTTTGAAGACTATCCTCTTTTTTGTTTGAAAAACTCCACCCATCAATTTTGTTTCTTAGCTCCCATGGCATCTCTTTCATTATCAGTGATTTTTGAAAGATTATCAACAATTAGTCAGCAGCCACACTGTCAAACTCTCACAAGCACGAGATTTAGTTTCTCAACCAGGTTTGGTGATTTGAATATGAGAATAGTTAGGTTATCTCTTTCTGTTTTCTCACTTATACTGATTTTTAAATTTGGGTTAATAATTTTTGTTCTCTTCTTCCTTGTCCAAATATGGTTGCCTTATTTCATAAAAAGAAAAAAAATAAATAAATCAAATAAGAATTGGCTCGTTCTTTAGTTTCTCAGTTCTCGATTATCATTGTCTCACCAGTCCCCTTCCCCAAGTGTCCTATAATCTAGCTTACGCCTTAGATTTTGGAAAAGTAAACTTCAAATTTAAAAGAGGGATAGGTCTATGGCCTAAAATTTATCAATAGAAGTCAGTCCAGAGGGATGACATGATTTCAAGAATAAAAATAAAGATATAATACATTGCACTGAAAGCAATAGAGGAAACTTGAAAAGAAAACACAAACAAGCATGATTGTTTTGAGAGCAACATGTAGAATTATTACTTTAAAAAAGAAACTGGAATGAAATAGATAATCATAGTTTCATATGCAACATTCATTTTATGTACTGTGTATATGGATGAAAATGTTCTTTTTTAGTCAAAGTTCATGATATAAGATATACATTTTAAAATTAAGAAAAAGAATACTACATCAATATCTAGGTGCTATGGATAATAGAAAATGTGATGGTAGTACAGCTCAGTTAAATCATTGAAAAGAAAAGATGTGGAATGTAACACTAAAATAAAAATGTATTGGAAATTCTGATATACTTAACCAATAAATGAAAGTGAACACCAAGTTAAGATGAGAAAAGGAGGCAGACTAATGCAAAGAACAAAATAAACACTTCAATATCAATTTTAAAGAATGCTATTACAGAAGCTTTTTAAGAAGCAAAGAAATGAGATGAGAAAAAATCTGAAAAAGCAAAATATGGAAGATTTCCATAAGAGTAAAATTTTACACATATGTGTAAAATCACAAATCCACCAAAATGTAAGCATAAAACAGTAAGAATATGTATCATTAATAAAATGAGCAAAACAATATCAGGATAAGAAAGTGGCAGGTCAGAAGAAAATACACAATTACTGTTTTTAACATTTCACAGTGGTACTTGAATTACTAGCACAGCACTTTTCAACCTCTTTCCTCTGATGCAGGTCTGCTCCTAACTTTCCTAACAGAAGGCATCACATTATCTATTATTAAAAGACTGGAACATCAGTGATTCCTCCAAATACAGGCCAATCACTAGTTTATGTTCTTTATATAATTACATCTATAAACACCTGCAAGGAATCAACATATTTGCTGACAAATAAAAGAAAAATTGTGCAAAAAAGTCATAACGATATAAAGAGAAATTCATTATCTAGTTGGTATTTATTGAACTAGATGCTCCAAAGCATTGAAACATTTATACCACCTTTATTGGTTATCACGCAACCTTTGATTCAGGTCTATATTCACAGTTTATTCATGCACTAAAAATGGATAAAATAGCCCCAAGTGTAATGAGAGTACTTGAGCATTTAATGCCAAGATGGAAAACTATTCTCAATTTGAAACATCACCAATATAATAATGCAAAGAACAATCAATATAGAATATGGTGTTTTGGGGGGAGAAAGTTTGTTTCTGTTGTAGTTGTCCCTAGTCTTAAACCTATTATCATCTCTACAGAATAATCAATATCAAATCTCCTGAATAAATTCAAAAAATATGACTTGCAAGTCAAAGAAGAAACCACACCATAACATCAAATTAATCACTTAATATACGTGGATAGTATCAAGGTAGATGGCTTCAGTAGAAAATGAATCAAAAACTTTTTTATTTCATGGAAATTTTCTCCAATGATGGCAAAATATCATTTGGACTCAAGAGATGAAAAGTTTTTAATATTTGCCAAATAAAAATGGCACTGGAGTTTTTAGGCTTGAACACAGAGGTCAGATTTAATCATTGGTAGAAAGTGATATTTACAATGCAATCTTAGGTTGCATTGAAAGATGTACAACATCTAATAATAAAGAGGTGAGAGTCTCATTAGAATCTGTTCTGGTCAGACCTTTTCTGGCATGTTGTTTTCAGTCCTGGGACCTTTATCTTAGGAAGAACTTTGATAAGCTACAGAGGAAGGAAATCAAGGGATTGAAGATCTTATCAGGATCTATTGATGAAATTGCAGATATTCAGCCTGGAAAATAGAAGATCTGTTTGGGATTGAGGGAAGGAGCATAATAGCTGTCTTCAAGTATTTGAAGAGCTGTCATAGGGAAGAGGGATTAGACTTTTTCTGCTGAGGCACTGAGGGCAGAAACAGGAGCAACAAGTGTAGGTTGCAAAGAGGGCAATTTATTCCCAATATAATGAACAAAATGCCCACCGATTAGCTCTCTAAAAACTGGAATGGACTTCCTTGAGAAGCCACTGAGTTATCTTCCGTCTCTGATATTTTAAAATCTTTGAAAATCCCTATAAAATTCATTATCCTATTTGATCCCTAATTTACTTCAAATTGAGAAATTTAACTTCCCCAAAGCTTTCAATGTCTCTGCCACATCTGCATTGTTGATTTGGATGGAAACAAAGTCCATTTAAAAGTTCTTATTCCATTTTCATCCATATTTGAAAAACTTCACATAGGCTTTTTGAAAAACCTCTTGTGAATACTGGTCATTTTAAAAGGCAGTTTGGTACAGTAGAAAAAGTTCTGAATATAGAGTCGGAGGACATGGGTTCAAACCCCAGTTTTATCACTAGCATTCTGTGAGACTTTGGACAGGTCATTTCATTTCTGAGGGTTAGCTTCCTTATCTAAAAAATGAGGGGATTGGATCAGTAGATCTCTAAGTTCTAAATCTACAATTGAATATACTAAATCTATGGAAATATGCCACCATCTCAGAGGAAACATGGAGGGATTCAAGTTTGGGTTTTTTTTTTGGTCTATTCCATGGGTTTCCCTGAACAAAAGGATATTAAAGATAACAGATGCAAGAACCAGAAGATCTTCAATGAATAGGTGGATCTTCCTTAGAGGATTCATGGGAAGCCATGGACAGGAATCACACAGTATCAGAAGGCTAGTATAGATTTTAACCTGAACCTGCTCTAGTGAAATCAGAGATTCAGCTAACTATGATAGACAAGCACTTTTTTACTGAAAAACATTTGTAACATTTTGATCAAATGAATGGATCCATTAGAGTGTGTTTAAACATTATATTCTTCATAAGGACATATTTGTTTTATGGTACCAGACTATACTAGTGAGTCACAGATATTTTTTTTTCCTGCCACACTCTGAAGTCTTCTTTCTGAACTAAATAAAATCTCATTCCAGATCAGAATGACTGATATCAGATTTTTCTGTAAAGTTGATAAAGTAGGGTAGTCTCCCAGGGTTCAGTTTTCTCACCTAATGCAATTTTATTTCCAATGACAATTTGGTTATTTCTCTTTGTAGAGCAAAGTTTTCATGCCAGAAGTGGGGAAGCATAGATTAGGGTTATATTGCACATGTCACAATAGACCCCAGTGAGAATACATTTTGCAGAGGCAAAAAAGTAAAGGTGACAGTCAACTTAGGTATTTTAATTCACCCGCAGCTCTCAGTCCACAAGAAAATCCCCAGTGCTTTCTTTTCTTGAGTTCATAAAACTTTTATATTAGGCAGTCTCTGAAAATTTACCAGTAGTCATTGAGTTGTTTTATTTAATACATCATTTTATAAGGCATCATGTAATCCTGAAGATCTACATTGTGCTTTAGGGAAGGGTTAAGAGTTTTGTGGAAAATATCACACTTGTGTCAAAAACAGTCAAAATTTACAGTCTGAGCTTGTCAGTTTTACATTTACTTCAATGCTTCAAGGATCTATGATTTCCTCATTTCAGGCTCTCTTCTCCACTGGTGCTATTCACCATACCTCTACATCTTTATCAACTGCCCCTCTAAAGCTATTAACCACATCCTCTAGTCACTCCATACCTCCCTGCCATTCTAGTCCATTGCTCCTTTTTAGACTCACATTCCTCCTTTGGAACAGTTAATCAATTTTATTATACACTGTCCTCTACTGTTGAATACCTTAACCTCTTGTTCTACAGCTGCTCATACCTGGCCACCCCCAATCCTGACCTTTCCCTATTCTCTATTTTCTCTACTCCTAAATGTCACTAAAGAAATTGCATACCTGAGCTGCCCTGCTGCAATTCAATTTTCTGTTATCTAACTTCGACTGCCCTCTCACCAGTTCACAACACTTCTTTTCTCCTCCCCTAAATGACTCTTTCCAGAGAAACTATTCAATACCTTCTCTTCTGTCTCCTCCTCATCTCCTATACCATCCTCTTCCCTGTCAGCAAAAACCTTCATATCTTACTTGTCTTAGAAAACAAGCAATTAACTTGTAAGCTTCGTCTTCTCCTCTATTCTGTAGTTCGAAACTCCTCAACATTTTCTCCATTCTCTCCTTTTCTCTAGGCTCTAATGAAGAAGCTTTTCTCTTTGACAAAGACAATTCTGCTATTTGTGCTCTTGAATCCAACACCCACCCTCTTCTCTAGGAGCCTATCCCACCATCTCCTCTCCCTTATTTTCAACTTCTTCTTATCCACTGACTCTTTTCCTACTAATTACAAACATGCTAAGATCTCCCCTATGACAATTTTTAACTTTGAAAAGTGTTTTAAAGGATTTATTAATTTACATTTAGTTATAAACACAAAAATTGGACCAATCAGTATTCAATGTAAGAAAGAAGGGAGATAGTTTTGGTTCTTTTCTTGGCAAGATTCATTCATTCAACAAAAATCCCAAGTCCCTTCTATCCTTCAATCCTGTGTCAAGTCACCTCAACATCATTCCCTATCCTTCCCTCCATTATCTTGAAGGACGAAGTCACCCTTCTCCTTAGCAATGCTAACCCATCCACTTGTGCCATTAATCTCATCCTTTATTATTTCTTTTAAAAGCTTTCCTCTATCATCCCCTCTCTTCTTATTTTTAAATATCATATTTCCCACTCACTCCATCATAGTTACTTACAAACTTGCCTATATCTCTTCTGTCCTTAAAACAACATACTCTTGACCCTAGAATCTATTTATATCCTCATTCCATATCTCCATTTCTCCTAGCTTCACCTTTCAAATCCAAATTCCTGGAAAAATCTGTACCTACCTGGGTAGCTAGGTGGTACAGTGGACAAAGCACTGAGCTTGGAGTTAGGAACACCGAATTCAAATCTACCATCATTTCCTTACTATCTATGTGACATTGGACAAATCACTTAGCCTCTCTTTGCTTCTGTTGACTCATCTATAGAATGGGCATTATGAAAACACCTTATTCTCAGGATTGTTATGAAGATTGAATGAGACAATATTTGTAAAGCAGTTGATACAGTGTCTGGCACATACTAAGCACTATATAAATGTTAAGTCTTATTATTATAATCCTTGCCTCCACTTTTTCATGTCCCATTCAGTTCTTACTCTTTTGCAATATGGTTTCTGTCCCCCTACTCAATTGAAATCATTCCCTCCAAATTCAATAATGGTTTGTTTATAGCCAGAGCCATACTTTTCTCATTCTTCATAGTTCCTGAAAATGTAGCCCACAACCTTTGCCTTAGGTACTCTTTCCTCTGGGTTTTTTTAATCACACTATTCTATTCAATTCTCCTCCTAGTTGTCTGATCTTCCTTGATGTATATCTGAAATATCCATGTCCTACCACCTAGGTATTTCCCAAAGTTATGTGGTGGACCCTTAACAAGAATAAAGGAATAGAGGATAAACACAAAAACTTCCATAAAAATTAGAAATAGAAGATTAGATTAATGGAACATATAAAAAAGTAGAAATAATCTAATACAATAACTGTTGTTCAATAAACCTGATGATTTAAATGACTCGGGGAAAAACTGTACTAAATGAAAAAAACTCTAATATACTTTTGGAAAACTGTATATCAGTATGGAAAGAAGTTACATTTACATTAGCATCTTACAACACATAGCACAACAAGGTCAAAATAAACAGATAATATAAAAGTCAAGTCATTTAAAAAAGTAAATTAGAAAAGAACCAGATGATTTACCTCTGGGTAGGGATAGAGTTCATAGCCATGCAAGGGATAACAGGGGTCAAAAAAGACAAACTTTAAAAGTTTTATACAAATGAAATCAGCGCAACTATGATAAAAAGGAAACTTTCAATTGGATAATATGATTATAACAAACATGTCTTGAAAGGGCCTGATATCCCAGGCATATAGGTACCTAACCAATATAGAATCTAAGACCAATCATTCCTCACTAGATAGGACAAATAAATACTTGTCAAAAGAAGAATAACAAACTACTAACAGTCATATCAATCAATGTTCCAAATTATCAATAATAAAAGAAATACAAATAAAAAAACTATGAGGTTTCACTTTACTCTCATATGAAAGATATCCATGTTAGAGATGTGGAAAGATAGGCACATTAATATATGGTTGATGGAACTATGATTTTGTGCAACTATTCTAGAAAGCAATTTGGAATGTTGTTAAGAAAGTAAATAAAGTATCTATTCCCTTTGACTAAAGAAATTCTATTACTAGATATATGCCTGGTCAACATAGAAATAAAGATCATTTTATCAAAATATTCATTGTAATATCTCTGTAAATAAAAATGGTGTCTATCAATTGGGGAATGATAAAAAATGTTATAAATGAAATTAATGGATTGTTACTGAACCATAAAAAATCAATGAATATGAAGAATACGGAGAAGTGTGTGAAAATTTATACAAAATGAAAGTTTCTATGAAATGAAAGTAATCTGATGAAGTAATCTGAACCAGGACAATAAAAATGTGAGGCAAATATATACAGTGACTACAACAGCGTAAATGGAAAGAACAACAGCAATCTGAAAAAAACTGAACGCTATCCAATTGTCATGGACAAGCCTGATCCCAGAGAGATCCACGAAAATGTGCCTCCTCTTCTTTGTGGAAGTGAGGGAATATGGGTGTAAAACTTCATATATACTCTCATCCTTGGTTGGTATATTAGCTAGTTTTGGTGAGCTCATGTTTTTACCTTTCTTTATTCTTTGTTTCAGGATTGGCTCTAGGTAAGGAAGGAAAGGAAATACTTGGAAATAAAGATGATATAATGAAGAGATAGAGAGAAAGATAGAGAGAGAGATTGATAGAGATAGATTGATAGATGAGACAGATATATAGACAGATATATAGATATATTTTTCAAAAGACAAAACTCAAATGATTTGGCATTAGAATGCAGTTACAGTCACAAAATGGATATATATATATATATATAAATATGTATAAATGTGTGTGTGTATATGTATATATACATATTTTTTCAAAAGACAAAACTCAAGCAATTTGGCATTAGAGTGGGTAAATGGGGGGAGTATATTTGGGAAGAGGATGGGATCATATTGGTTGAAGCAAACACAACTAAATATTCATTCTTATAATAAGATTGTGTCCACTTTAAGTTTTTTAAATTTATTTTATTTGTAATTTATAGATAAAACAAACATTCCCATAACATAGTATAATAAAAAAGATGATTGCATATGAAAGTACAATTCTATTATGTACAACTTGCTATTCCTTTTAAATATATAATTCAGAAAATAATAATTCAGAATACAGAAAATAACAGTAAAGGAGACCTGAGGCCTATGTCAACATTACCGTAACTTGGGATTAAACTTTGACTGTGTCCACTTTAAAATAGATTTTGCTCTTTGATCTATTGCATATACAAAAGCACAAGAAAGCAAAAGTACCTTAGAGGGACAAAGAAGAAAATCATAATATAAAAATAAATGGAAGAAAACTCAGAACTAGCAATTGTAGCCATAATAAAAATGGATTCATTTCACCAGCAAAAGAAAAGAAAATGGAAGGTTAACAAAATCTCACAATGTTCAATATACAAGAAACATTTAGACCATATAGAATATGAAAAATGAGAGATTGAAACAAAATTTATGCCTCAGGTAATTGTAATAAATCAGGAATTACTCTTTTAGTTTTAAATAAGACACCAATAAAATTAATCTGTAAAGTGACAAATAAGGAAGTAAAATACCATAATGCAGTGGAAAGAGCACTGGCTTTTGAATAAGAAGACCTGGGTCCAAATCTTGCCTCTGATATTTAAACTTAATAAATAGACTTCAGTTTCTGAAAATGTAAAATGAAGGGGTTGGATTGGAAGGTTCTCTGAGGACTTTTAAACTTTAGGTCAATGATACTATAATTCTATCACGTGAATAATGCATTTTTTAACACCAAATGGATATATATATGTGTGTATATGTATAAATCTGTGTATATGCATATATGTATATGTGTGTATGCAT
Source organism: Phalanger gymnotis (assembly GCA_028646595.1). NCBI lineage: Eukaryota > Metazoa > Chordata > Mammalia > Diprotodontia > Phalangeridae > Phalanger > Phalanger gymnotis. The sequence goes on along the minus strand of CM053622.1, from coordinate 231,125,015 downwards.
GTATAGCTTCTTAAAGGAAAAAGTAACCAACTCCAAAAAGTAATTGAGAGTAACAAAATAGTAGTAGGAAATCTTACTATCTGTCCTTCAGAGTTGGATTAAGCCAAGAGGAAAAAAAAAACATGGAAATGAATGGGTCATTGACAAAATAAGATTGTAAAGATATATGGCAATCCTTGGACAGAATTATTAAAGAGTTTACATGTTCCTAACATTTTACAGTACCTTTCCAATAATTGATCACATACTGTAGCATAAAGAAAGAAATCTAAAAAGGCAAAGATAAGCACACTCTTTAGATTGTAAAAATTAAATTATAAATAGTAAATATTACCAAAAGATAAAAGGTAATATCACTCTAAATAACTTATGGATCAAACATAATTCACAGAAAAATAATTACATTTAAAAGGATGGTTGAAATGAAACAATATATGAAAATATCTGGGGTACAACTAAATTAATTGTTGGAAGAAAAATATTTGAAACCACAAATTAACCCAAAAAAAGTGTGTTAATGAACAGAGTGAGCAATTCCAAAACAACAAATTAATGGCCCTAAAACAGTAACATAAGAGAAATTTTGAAAGATAGAGAAGAAATTGTGTGTATATGTATAATTTGTAAAACAAAGAATTATTTTTAAAGACTCAGAAAATTTTCAAATTATTAATTTGGTCAAAAAAGAAAGGAAAATCAAATTGACAAATAAAAAAAAGAACAAGCTGAATTCCTGAGTGCTAAGGAAATAAAAAAAAAATTATAATAAACACTATCCACAATTTTATAGCAATAAAACTAACCCAGATTAATGAATGATCATCTACCAAAAACTAATCCAAATTAATAGAGAAAGAGATCTTAAACAACCCATTATCAGAACAAGAAATCAAATAATCAATAGATGTAGTATTAGAGAAAATAATCTCTGTTCAACATGATTTCATTGTTCAGAGCTAGCAAATGATTAAAAATAAAAACTACTGCCTCCACAATTAAAAAAATTCTCTATGATAGAGAAAAGAGACATCTGCATTATATGTGTATCTGTGTGTGTAAATGTGTATGTATGTATTCCCAAAACCATTATATAAAGCCCAACCTCATTAGTGATTTTTGTTGTTGTTATTGTTTTTCAGACCTGTGGTTTCATTGAAATAGGAAGCTCAAGATGAGGAATGTCCCTCCAACATTAATCAACAACTGTTTTGCATCATTTATTCTTAGAGAGTTGGCAACAATAATGAGAGATGAATTGATCTGAGTAGAGTCATAACATTAATATGTCAGAGGTTGGACTTGAACCCATTTTCCTGACTCCAAAGTAGGTTTTCTATTGACTAAGCCATGAGTTCTCTCAATAATGAATATTGATGCAAATATTATAAATATACTAGCAGAGAGAGACTAAAGTGATACATTATAAATTATTCATTATAAAAATCATATTTGTATAAAATGTACAATGATGGTTCAATATTAGGAAAACAAATAGAATTAATCATAAAATTCAAATGATGAAAAAGTACATGATTTCATCAATATAATCATAAATTTATTTTGATAAACGACTTACTAAAACAATTTATATCATTAAAATGCAAAATGAAATATTTAGAATAACCTCCCGGAGCCAAGATGGCTGAGTAAAAGGAACTCACTTGAACTCTCCCAAATTCTCCTCCAAACAATTTTAAAATAATGCCTCAAACAAAATTCTGGAGTGGCAGAAGAAACAAAAGGTCAAGGTGCCATAATTTTTCAGCCAAAGACAACTTATGAGGTCTGCAGGAAAAATCTGTCTCACCACAGTGGTTATGGGGCCATGGACCACAGCTCAGGATGGGGCTTAGGGGCAGATGCATTGTCCTAGCAGCAGCTTCTGGAACTCTCAGCATACAGATGTTAAAGGGTTCAGACAAGTGGTGAGAAGGAGATTACAGGGGACACTTTGTTGGAACAGGGCACAGAAGCTTGTTGTATTGCCTATACACAATCCTGGGTCAAGGAATACTAGTAGACTTCTGCTTATGTCCCTGGGGGAAGCAGGAGCTCTGGTTAAAGTTCCAGGGTGAAAAGAAGTGCTTGTGTTTCCTTTCTAGAAAGCTGGGCTCTTCTCTCTGGTCCAATGTGAAAGAAGCACTATCAATTGCATTTACAAGGCCAGAAGAAGCTAGAGAAGTCACAACCACCCTTGAGCAGTAGCCATTGTCTTGGTTCCAGAGTGTAGAGGAATGCTTGTGGAGGCTAAGTGGCCAGAGCATAAGCCAAGAGAGCAAAGACCACACCTCTTCTTAGATCATACTACTTTGGAAAAACTGAAAACTTTCAGGCCCCCAAAATTGTCTCTGAAAACATAAACACATGAAACCTGAAGCTTGGGGCAATTCTGCTTCCCTCCCAGGAACAGAGTTGACGTTTACCATAAAGTTAAAAGTCAAGGAATAGGCAGGGAAAATGATCAAGCAACAAAAAAGAACCTGACTTCAGAAAGTTACAATGGAAAATGGAAAGATGAAAATACAAACCAAGAAGAAGATAATGAAGTCAAAGCAGGTGTAGGGGAAGCTTCAAAGCAAGATGTGAATTTGACACTAGCCCAAAAAAGAATTTCTGGAAAAGCTCAAAAAGAATTTTAAAAATCAGATAAGAGAGGTAGAGGGAAAATTGGAAAAAGAAATGAGTAATGCAAGAAAATTATGAAACGAGAGTTAACAATTTGGTAAAAGAAGGATACCCTGGGAGACAGGATAAGGGAGGGGAAGAATGGGTAAAATTTCTTCACTTCAAAGAGGCACAAAAGGAAATACTTTTACGGTAATGGGGAAGACGGAGGGGCTGGTCAATACTTGAACCTTACTCTGATTGTATTGGCCAAAAGAGGAAATAACATAAACATTCATTTGGGTATAGAAATCTACCTTAGCCAAAAAGGACAAGGTAGGGTATGAGGAGAGGGTGGGGCTGGAGGGTGGAGAAGAATTTATTTTACTTCAGTTCGAGTGAAAAATAAAAACATAGGAGTAGCTATCATGATCTCTGACAAAGCAAAAGCAAAAATGGATCTAATTAACATAGATAAGTAGGCAAATAGATAATGAAGTAATACCAATGCTGAACATATATGAAACAAATGGTATACATCCACATTCTTAAAGGAAAAGTTAAATGAGTTGTTGGAGGAAATAGAAAAACTCTATTAATGAGGGATTTCAACTGCCCTGTATCAGAACTAGATAAAAGAAAATAAACAAAGGAGTTAAATAGCTGAACAGAATTTTAGAACAGTTAATGTGATAGAACCCTGGAGAAAATTGAATGGAAATAGGAGAGTACACATTTTTTCTTAACTATACATGACACCTTCACAAAGCTGGCCATGTCTTAGGGCATAAAAACCTCATAATCAAATGCAGCAAAGTGGAGTTTTTAAATGCATCCTTTTCAGATCATAATACAATAAAAATTACATTCAATAAAAGGTTATGGAGATGAACATTAGAAATTAATTGGAAACTAAATAATCGTAAAGAATGGGGGAATATGAAAAAATGGGACACTAATTCACTGTTGGTAGAACTGTGAATCCAACCATTTTCAAGCACAATCTGGAATTGCACCTAAAGAGTTATTAAAATGCCTTTACCTTTTGACCCAGCAATACCACTACTAAGTCTGTTTCCCAAGATGATTAGGGAAAAAGGAAAGGAACCTATATATTTCAAAATATTTATAGTAGACTCTTCATGGTGACAAAGAACTAGAAATTATGAGGATGCCCATCAATTGGGGAATGGCTGAACAAGTGGTGTGATTGCAACCATTGTGCTACAATAAATGATGAGCTTAATGATGTTATGAAAACATAGATAGACTTGCATAAAATAATGAAGAGTGAGATGAGCAGAACCAAGAGACTGAGGTATACTGCAATAATAATATTGCTTGAAGAACTTTGAGTGAATAAGTTATTTGGACTATTATAAATACACAAGGACACATGAAGGAAAATGTTATCTGCAATCAGAAGAAGAACCAAAAAATACGAGTAAGTATAGAATCATTTTACATATATATGCATATTTGTGTATAACAGTTGCCATCTCTAAGGTTGGGGTGGGGAGAGAAAAAAAGG
>CM053622.1:231089829-231120380 GCA_028646595.1 Phalanger gymnotis | reverse complement strand
GAAGAGGGGAGAGAATTTGGAACTCAAAGTTTTAAAAACAGATGTTCAAAATAAAAAAAAAAAAAGTTTTTGCATGCAACTAGAAAATAAGATACACAGGCAATGGGGCATAGAAATTTATCTTGCCCTACAAGAAAGGAAGGGAAAAGGGGATGGGAGGGGAGTGGGATGACAGATGGGAGGGCTGACTGGGGAACAGGGCAACCAGAATATATGCCATCTTGGAGTGGGGGGGAGGGTAGAAATGGGGAGAAAATTTGTAATTCAAACTCTTGTGAAAATCAATGCTGAAAACTAAATATATTAAATAAATTTAAAAAACAATAAAAAAAGAAGTGAATCAAGGAATTGCATCTTTAATTAGGAAAAAAAAAACAATGCAGACACTTAATAAAGATAGACATGAATTGAAAAAAAATTAGAGCACGTTTTTGTGGAAAATGCCTCATTTCTCAAATAAACAGAGAACCAAATCAAATTTATAAAAATAAGAGCCACTCCACAAATGATAAACGGTCAGAGGATATGAACAGAAGTTTTCAGATGTAATAATCAAAGCTATTTACAGTCATAGGAAGTAATGCTCTAAATCACTATTGATTAGAGAAATATAAATTAAAATGACTCTGAGGTACCACTCCACACCTATCAAACCAGTTGTTATTACGGGAAAATTACAGATGTCAAAGGGGAAATGAGAAAATTGAGAAACTGGAGTTGGGAACCAATTCAAATATCCTGTAAAGCAATTTGGAATTATGACCAAAGGGCTACAAAACCATGCATACTCTTTGACCCACTAATACCTCTAGTAGGTCTGTATCCCATAGAGGTTAAAAAAAAAACAGAAAAGAAAAGGACCTGCATGTATGAAAATATTGATAGCAGTTCTTTTTGTGAGAGTAAAGAATTAGTTGGAAATTGAAGGGATGCCTGTCAACTGGGGAATGGCTGAACAAGTTATGGTAAATAGTTGTGATGGAATGCTATTATCTTATATAAAAAAGCAGGATGCTCTCAAAAACCTGGAAAGTCTCACATGAACTGATGCAAAATGAAACGGGCTGAATCAGGAGAACATTGTACATAGAACAAGAATATTATGTGATGATCAACTGTGGATGACTTAACTATTCTCAGCAATATAATGATCTAAGACAATTCCAAAGGACTTACAATGAAAAATGCTATCTCCAGAGAAAGAATTGATGGAGTCTGAATGCAAACAATTTTTTAAGTTTATTTATTTTTCTTGTTTTGTTTTATTTTAGTCTGTTTTCTTTCTCAACATTACTAATATGAAAATGTTTTGCTTGATTGTACATATGTAAATATCAAATTTCTTGCCTTTTCAATGAGGCAGGAAAGGGAAAGGAGGAAGGAGAAGAGAGAACATGGAACTCAAAAAATTTTAAGAATGTTTAAAATAGTTTTTATTTGTAGTTGGGGAAAATATTAAACAAATAAAAAATTAGAAAAGAATAACAATATATATATGTGGAAAATATTAATAACAAGAGAAATGAAAAGTAAAATTATTATACTTCTCAAGTTAGAGAAAAAGGTAAAATGTTAAAATACTTAATGTTGCTAAAACTATGGAATGGTAGGCACATGTATATTTTACTGATCAGGCTATGAACCAACTACCTGTTCTGGAAATTAACTTGGAAAATTTTGAGAAAAGTTACTAAAATTGAAGTACCACTAGGCATATAAATAAAGTAGTTCAATATCAGAAAGATCATATACAGATCAAATATTTAAAGCAGCATTAGCAAAACCCTTGAAATACAGGAAGTGGCCATTGATACAGAAATGTCTTTTAGTGTCATAAGGAGCAACAAATATGAACAATTCAGAAAAACATGAAAAAATTTGTATGAATTATTATAGACTGAAAAAAGTAGGTTTGAGAAAACAATATAGCAATTGACAACAAGAATTACAGAATTTGAAAGTTAGAAGGATGCTTGGTGTCCATGCATTTCAACCAATAAACAAAAGGGACCCATCACCTCTTAAAGCAGGCAACTTCACTTAGGGATAAATATAATTTTTAGGAAGTTTTCCTGACATAAAGTCTAAACTTATGGTGTCATGCAGATAACAGAACTCAGCTGAATCAAGCAACAAGCATTAATAAGCCCCAACTATGTACCAGGTTAAGTCATGGTTTCATATGATCATAGAATCATAGCTTTATATGCAGGCATCTTTATAGGTCATCTGGTCTAAACCTCTTGTTTTACAAATGATAGAGAGATTTTGATTTGCTCAGTCACACAGATAATGTGTGACAGCAACAGGTTTCAAACTTTGACTCTAGATTTAATGGTCTTTCCACTGTACCATACTGCTTCTTATTCTGGAACATACCTCCTTTCTCTCTCTCAAGAAATGGTGGAGGACAGGATGTTATATATTGTCAGTTGTAATCATTATATTATTTAGTTTTACTTTACATTTCATAGTGGCCATGGTGGTTGTTATAAAGGAGAGTAGTACTATGAAATAAAGATTTTTGTTCATGATTATAGTATAAAAAGTAAAATTTATTTTAAAAATTAAATACTCTTTCCCTCACCATATTGAAAATAGGGCACTCCACCAACCCCCTATAGTTGTGCCATGGAGACTAAAGTTTTATCTCAACTACTCCTGGACATTTCTCCCACTCCCTTCTCCTATCCTTGAGACCTCAAAGGACTGGAATGATATATGGACTGAGTTGAGAGAAGAAATATTTTGGTTTTGGTTTTGCATTGAACATTTTTTAAATTAAATTGGTTTGAACAAAAACTAAATTTGGAAATGTCCTATTCTACCTGATCATGGAAAGTCAAAATTTAACTCCATAGAGAAAGAAAATCAGGCATATTCTAAGGCTAAAGGGTGTTTTGGAACTTGAGAGAGAAATATTATATAAGATTCAGACATAAGGTAAAGAAAAAAAAAATCACCAGGGAGTGAGGTGAGATTTCTCTGTAAAACAAGGCCAAAGATATTCCTTGGTAGTAAACTATGCCCAGGAGAATGAGGGGAGAGAGCAGAAAGCTGAATTGGAAGGTTTCCCACAATGCAAATGGGGTCAGAAAACTGAGTAAACAATAAAATACAGGGAACTGTAGCTTGGGAAAGCATACCCTGAGACATTAGAAGAATATCAGGAAACATTGGAAAGAGTGTTGGCTTTGGAGTCAAAGGAACTAAGTTTAAATTCAATCTGGGAATTTTGTTGCTAATGAAATCTCGGACAAGTCACTACACTTCCTGTGACCTGAGTTTCTTCAACCCATAAAATAAGGGGGTAGGATAAAATGATCTCATTTTAAAATATCTCTACTATCTATCTATCCATCCATCTGCTTGTCCATCCATTTGTCCACCTAGCTAGCTATTCATCTCTTTATGGAGATCCATCCATCTATCTACCTATCTATCTATCTATCTATCTATCTATCTATCTATCTATCTATCTATCTATCTATCTATCCATCCATCTACCCATCTATCTATCTCTATATCTACACAGCTAGATAAATATTTCTGAAGTCCTTTCCAGGTCCAGAGACAGGTATGTGTGTGTGTGTGTGTGTGTGTGTGTAACTCTCTCTCTCTCTCTCTTTTTTTCCTATATATAAATAAATATATAAAAAATTTATATATATAAATATATATAAAGAGAGAGAGAGTATGTATGTATATATACTTATATATGTGTAGAGAAAACCCAACATCTATATCAGTATCTTTATCCATATACAAATCTGTATCTATATCGACATCTATAGCTACTACCTCTACCTTTATATCTATCTCCTATCTCTCTATGTACATATATCTATCTATTTATCTGTCTATTAACCTAGGGTTCTATAGATTTGTTGAATTTAATAAAATAATGTAATACATACATATATACATACAAATGATCAAACTGAATTTACCTAAATTCAATAAATATATATATATACATATGCATATGTATATATATATATATTTATTGAATTTAGGTAAATTCAGTTATATATATATATATATAAATATCAGTTATATAAATATATATATATCTGCATTCTTTGACAAAGTTTACCCCACTCTTCTCCTTGAGATTCTCTTCTGTCTAGGTTTTCATCACACTGTACTCTCCTGTTTCTCCTCCGACCTGACAACTCTTTTTTAGTCTTTGCTAGATCTTCATCCAAAGTGTCTCACAGGGCTTTGTCCTTTTCCACCTCTGTCCTAATCCACCTGATGATCTCTTCAGCTCCTGTGGATTCAATTTTCATATCTACATTGATGATTTTCAGATCTACTTATCTATTCCTATCATTTCTGCTGACCTTCTGTCTTACATCTCCAACTACCTATTGGATATCTGGAACTAGATGTCTCTAAAACATTTTAAACTCAACATGTCCCAAATAAAATTTATTATCTTTTCTTCATCCTCCCTTCTGAACTATTACTATTGAGCACACTACCATTCTTCTAGTCATGCGGGCTAGAAACCTAGATGTCATCCTCAACTTCCCATTGTCTTTCTCATCCAGTAACCATTCTATTGACAAGTCTTGTAGATTCTACCTTCCTAAAGTCTTTTATGTGCACTTCTTCTCTCCTCTAGCACTATCATCACCTGAGGCAGGCCTTCCTCACCCATGTTTAGATTCTTGCAATAATCTCCTGGTTGATCTCCTTGCCTAAAGCCTTTCTCTACTGCAATCCATTATTCATTCAGCTGTCTACATGATCTTTCAAAGTAAAACACAGGGCTGACCATATCATCCCTTACACACACACATACACACACACACACACACTCAATAAATTTCAGTAATTCCCTATCACCTCCAGAATTAAATACAAAATCCTCTGGTGGGATTCAAAATTCTTTATAACCTGCACAACCCTCCCACTATTCCAGTCTTCTTATACCTTACTCAACTCCATCTATTCACTGATTCTGTAATACTGTGCTTCTTCCTTGCACGAGAGACTTCAAATCTAACACTAGGTGTTTTCACTCGCTATTCGTATGTAGAATTTGCTCTCTTTATCTCTACATCTTGGCTTCCCTTGTTTCTTTCTAGTCCCAGATGAAATCCAGCTTTCTATTAGAATACTTTTCTGATCCCCCTTAATGCTACAATTTTCCTTTTGTTGAATCTTTCCAATTTAGTTGTTTGTACATTGTTGTATGTTTTCTTTCTCATTAGATATTGAGGACTTTGAAAGCACAGACTGCTTTTCACCTTTATGTTCTTAGCATTTAGCACAAGATATGGCTTATAGTAGGCATTTAAAAATGTTTATTGATTGATTGGGTTACAAGTAGGGCAAATGCATTCCCTCTGCTATCTGGTAACTTACATTCTAATGAAGGAAACAACATGTAAGGAATGATGAACCTATAATTTATACATACATACCTATATATGTGTATATTATACATATATACAAGTGTGTATGTGTGTGCATGTAGGACACACACATTGTAAATGGAAGGTAATCATCCTGTAGTTTCCAGAATTTCTTTTAAATTGTATGAGTTTTATCTTTTTAGTGATAAACAGTTATATGCAAATAAGCTAATGGACCATGATGCTTTAGTCTTGGTTCAATCTATTAACAAATTCCCAAAATCTTACAAAATCTTGCAAAATCTTACCATCTTCTTACAAAATTATTTTGAAATTTTTATCTTCACACTTATATGTTATCAGTTTTTAATAAATAAAAGATTTTTTCTCTGCATCTTTAAATCATTATACTATTCACATACAAAAGAGACATCACTCTACATCCTTTAAAATGTGATTTAAGGCTGTATGGTACAGTTCGTTTTCTGTCCCTAACTACTTATTGTCCAAATTAAATCTGTATTTCTTTATACACGGATTTTAAGAGTTTTTTATTCAACTAAGGTTTCTATTTCCATCTTTCAGGAATCAAACTGTTCATCTATGAAAGAAGTAATACCTTACATCATCTTTTACCAGCTTTTTAATCTTTTCTTTATGCCAAATTAATTTTATGCCTTTTCTCAGCATCAAATGGATCCATATGAAGGGGCAATATCTTAAAGCAATAGCACCTTGCATGCAAAAAGGGAAAAAAAGGAAAAAATTGCCAGGAACAAGCACAAGTCATTGGCCATGTGCTTGCTTTGAAAAATAACCACTAATGTCTCTACTGGGTGGAAATCCTCCAATGTCTGTGTGCTCTTATGAGCTTCCCCCCTCCCCCAAAAAATAATCCACAAAAAGATAGAAGAAAAAGAAGAGTTGAAAAAACCCCAAGTCTACAATGATTACTCCTAATTTTATATAGGTGAAAAAGTGACTCCTCTGACAAGAATATTTTTTCCCAAGAAAAGGAGACAGTCAATTCATCTTGGGGGATACCTCAGACACTGAAGTTCACCCTTTAGTAAGCACCAAGGGCCATATCCTTATCCCCTATAGCAGAGGTTCTTAAACATTTTTGGGTCACAAGTTCCTTTGACAGTCTGATGAAACTTATGGAATCCTTCTCAAAATTTTGTTTTTAAGTGCATAAAATAAAATACTTAGGATTGCAGAGGAAATCAATTATGTTGGAAAAAAAGAGCTGTAGAAAGATATAATCAAAAGTTCCAAATAAAAACTTCCTACTTTGTAAGATTAACATGTTGTTTGGGGAGATGTAACCCATTGCCCTTAGTGCCACAAGTTTTACAAAGTGTCCTTGCCAAGTTCATCAAATTGGCCAGGCAAATGCTTTGATCATCCTCTTATACCAGGAAGAACAAAACAGGAATTTGGGATCCAGAGGTAATCTCCTTGCTAAGCCCAACCTTTAAGGGATGAAAGAGGAATATATCGAGAGAGGGAGAAAGGGAGAGATAGAATAGGGTAAATTATCTCATGTAAAAGTGGCAAGAAATACCATTGTGTTGGGAGGGAAGAGGGGGCAAGTGATGGGGAATGAGTGAATCTTGCTCTCATCAGAATTGACCCTGAGGAGGGAACAAAATACACACTCAGTTGGGTACCTTACTCTACAGGAAAGAAGAAGGAAGGGGGTAAAAAATGGGGGATGATAGAAGGGAGGGCAGATAGGGGCAGGAGGTAATAAAAAACAAACACTTTTGAAAAGGGACAGGGTCAAGGGAGAAAATTGGATAAAGGGGGATAGGATAGGAAGGTGCAAAATATAGTTAGTCTTTCACAACATGAGTATTGTGGAAGGGTTTCATAAAATGGTACACATGTGGCCTATGTTGAATTGCTTGCCTTCTTAGGGAGGGTGGGTAGGGAAGGGAAGAGGGGAGACAATTTGGAACTCAGTTTTAAAAACAGATGCTCAGAAAAAGTTTTTGCATGCAACTAGGAAGTAAGATATACAGGCAATGGGGCATAAAAATATATCTTGCCCTACAAGAAAGTAAGGGAAAAGGGAATGGGGTGGGGGGGAGTGGGGTGACAAAAGGGAGGGTTGACTGGGGAACAGGGCAATCAGAATACATGCCATCTTGGAGTGGGGGGAGGGTAGAAATGGGGAGAAAATTTGTAATTCAAACTCTTGTGCAAATTAATGCTGAAAACTAAATATATTAAATAAATAAAAAATTTCTAAATAAAAAAATGTTCTAAATCACAATAATAATATAGATACAAGTCAAAACAACCCAGAGGTTGTTTTGCACCTTGCAAATTGATCATAATGACCAAAAAAAGGCAACAATCAATGTTGAGTGGTTGTGGAAGGACAGACCTGCTAATAGATAGATTGCTGGTTGAGGTGTGAAAATGTATGAAGTTTTAGAAAGCAATTTTAAATTATGCAAATAAAATAACTACAATGTCAATACCTTTTGACTCAGAGACTCCATTCCTTAGTGTATACCCTAAGGAAGCCATTGATAAGAAAATAGCCACATATACTCGAAATATTTAAAGCAACACTTTTTTCTGATAGCTAAAAATTTACAACAAATTAAACAAAAATACAACAAATTAGAAACAAATTGAATGTTGATAGACATCAATTGAGAAATGATTAATCAAATTATAGTACATAAATCTAATGGATTATTACTGTGCCACAAGAAATTGTACATATGATGAATAAAGAGAAGCATGGAAAGATCCATATGAACTGATGCAGACTAAAATAAACAGAGCCAAGGAAACAGTATACACTGTGACTTCAACAATGTAAATAGAAAGAATGACAAACAAAAAATCAAAAGTAAATTCAACAAAATTATAAAGATCAAGTGAGATTCAATGAAGAGACGAGAAGGAAACTTTACCCTACCCCTTTGTGAAGGTGGGAGGTCCACAGGTGTTACTCATTGCATATTTTTTGGACTTTTCCAATGTAGCAATCAGTTGTGGTAACTTTTTTTTCCTTTTCCCCTCAAAGAAAATGTTTGTCATATGGCATGTCTTTCTGAGAGGGGAAGAGGAAGGATATATAGGACATTGTGGTGATATAAGAAACTAAAATATCAATGAAATTAATTTTAAAAATTAATTAAGACAAATCAATCTAGGCAAGTTCACACAATGCCTGCTTACTTATACATCAAGACATAAATGTTCCTGTGATCACATTGATGTGGCTATTCCTAATGGAACTTGATCAGAACTCATCCATACCTCCTTATCCTGTGCAACTCATGTCCCCTGCCTTCTTTTAATGTCTCTATAGGGAGCATACCCAACATGAGCTTTGTATCATTGTGGGGGTAACTATGGCATGTGTGCATGTGTGTGTGTGTGTGTGTGTGTGTGTGTGTGTGTGTTTCTTGGTTCATTCTTGGTTTTACTCCATTACTTGAGTACAAGCAATCATTGACAATACCCTACTTCCTGTCATACATCTTTTTATCATCCTCTAGAAGATTCTTCTGAGACTGCAGCATTCTTTCATTAGAAGCCACATAGAAACTAAAAGTGAATAATACCCTAATTATCTGTGATTTCATCAATATGGAAACTCCTTCCACCACATAACTACAACACATAAGGCTTAATAAACAAGATTAAAGAAGTTACCTGGAACATAGCACGATTAAGTGATTTTTCCAGAGCCACATAGCTAGTAAAGGGAATCAAACCCAGGTCTTCCTGATTTGAGGTTCAGAATTCCATCCTCACTATGCTATACTACTTTTGCCACCAGTGCCATGGGCACCAGAAGAATACTTCAGTTAAAAAAAAAACTGGTAAGATGGGAGGGGGGTGGGTTAAAAGGAACAGATTTGCATAGTTGTAAACACTGTTCAATATCTAATTGCAATAAGGACTACTCTCTCCTAAACAATTCTGGGAAATGAGAAAGTTAGCATATAGTTATTGGTGTCTTCTCTATCACTTTTTAATCTTTAATTTTTTCATTATTTAATATTTTTACTTTTCAACATTGATTTCCACAAGATTTTGAGTTACAAATTTTCTTCACATTGCTACCCTCCCCCCACCCCAAGATGGCATATGTTCTGATTGTCCCTTTCCCCAGTCTGACCTCCCTTCTATCACCCCACTCCTCCCCGCTTATTCCCTTTCCCCTTACTTTCTTATAGGGCAAAATAGATTTCTGTACCCCATTGCCTGTTTATCTTATTTCCCAGTTGCATGTAAAAACAACTCTTTTGTGCATTTGTTTTTAGAACTTTGAGTTCTAAATTCTCTCCCTTCTTCCCTCACCACCCACCCTCCTTGAGAAGGCAAGTAATTCAACATAGGCCACACATGTATCATTATGCAAAACACTTCCATAACAGTCATGTTGTGAAAGACTGTATTTCCCTCCATCCTATCCTGTCCCCCCTTTTCAATTTTCTCCCTTGACCCTGTCCCTTTTCAAAAGTGTTTGCTTTTAGGGGCAGCTAGGTGGCACAGTGAGTAGAACACCGGCCTTGGAATCAGGAGGACCTCAGCTCAAATCCAGCCTCAGACATTTGACACACTTACTAGCTGTATGACCTTGGGCAAGTCACTTAACCCCAATTGCCCTGCCATCCCCCCTCCAAAAAAAGTGTTTGCTTTTGATTGTCTCTTCCCCCTATCTGCCCTCCCTTCTATCATCCCCCCTCTTTTATCCCCTTCCCCCCTATTTTCTGCCTATCACTTTTTTGCCAATAGATAGTAAATAAAATTAGTCAATAAACATTAATTAAGCACTTATTATTATATGTTGGGCAATGTGCTAAGCACTAGAGATGTAAAAACAGACAAAAGATAGTCTCTGCCCTCCAGGACTTCACAATCTAATGTAATACCCATTTGTGTATAGTAATAACATTGTACAGTAATATCATTTGTGAATTTGTAACTATTATCCAAACATTCCCTTTCAGCTATCTGAATAATCTATCCCTCAACACTCTCAAAATTGTGTCACCTCCAGTTCGGATATCTTCTATATATACATTGGTATGGCCCAGCTGCTCTTCTTATTTTTGTCTTCTCTAATGTCACTTCCATGACTTAACTTTTCAATAAATAATGTTTCATTCCTTAGACTGAGAAGCTCAATTTCCTGTGAGCACTTTGAGGGCCAGACTTTGGACACTTAGCAGCATGGCTTCTCATTGGCATCAGTCATTAGTTGTGTGGCAGTTCGTCAACATGCCATCCAATAATAAATGAGTTCCAATCAATTACAAATGATTGCACATCATTTTACATCAATCAACAAGGATGGTTCTCAATGTGATAAGAAGGTATGGGGGTGATGTCAATTACAGCAAGCTGATATTCTCTGATTGCACATTCTTTATATGTATTATAAGCATCTGACTCATACTGTGGCAGTTTTGCACATGACAGGTGAAAATAGAAGCAAAAATATCAAATGAGGAGCAAAGGTGTTAGAATTTGCAACACATGCTACATAAATACTAGTTAGAAACATTAAAAATGTATGGATTTATGCATTCAGAAAGACCCTGGCATTTTACCAAGAAAGTAAAAAACTTGTGCGTGTTAGTGAAGGTAAAGGATGAGCTGGTCAGATATCTGAAACAATAACCATAGCTCCAGAAAATTCAATTTATGTTTCATTCCCAGTAGCTAACAAGTTGACTTTGGAATTATTTGTAACATGATGTCAGGAGTAGATTAGAAAATTCTACCAAAGATGAAAGAAATCAAATTAAGTTAATATAAAGATAAAAAGCAGCAATGATGGTAGTAGTGAAGTAAAGTAGAAAAGGCACTGAAGTGGGCATTTGAAGACGAGTTTTAGTACCAGCGCTGCCACTGATACATTCTGTAACACCGCTCAACTCACTTTTGCTCTATGGGTTTCACTTTCTGAATTTATAAAGTGATATTGGACTTAATCATGTTGAGGTCTCATCCATCTCTGGGATTCCAAGTAGATACATCATATCTATTCTAACTCTAAGTTGAGGTCTCATCCATCTCTGGGATTCCAAGTAGATACATCATATCTATTCTAACTCTAAAAGAAGTACTTCTACAAATCAAAAAACTAAACTGCAACTCAACCTAGAAGTTCATGGGGGCAAATTCGTTAATTCTTCTAAATCAGTGGTTCACAAAATGTTTTATGTTGGTAGTGGTCTTCTGTAGTGTTTATATTTATAGACAACTAAGATCATGATGGTTCCTTTGATCTTCTTTTCTAAGGAAAGCAACTTTAAGGAGTTAACAATCTTCTTTTAATTAAACACACATATACCATTCACTCAGTTCAGGGGAAAAAGTCAACACACTGAACTTCAGAGCAAATACAAACAGAAATTACAAACAGATCAACAGACCAGCTTTTATGTCACTGACCAAATCACAGTACATACATAGTTATCAGAAAAAAGCCCCAACATCTGGGTTTTCAAAGCAGGGGGGATAAGAGAGGGCTGCTTCAACAGCTACCCAGAATTTTGTCATCAGCACTCTTTCAATGAGTGTGCCTCCAAAGGCAAAATGCTAACCTCTAGGTTTATATACACTTCTTCAAGGTCAAAGGGTACCACAACCATGTGATTCAAACTCACATGACTTAGGCCTTTCCTTGATGGGTCATCAAAAACTCCCTATTCAATCAAAGATTCTTTAGTGCTGAGAAGAATTCCAAAATAAAGACAACAAAATGTCAACTTTGTTTGCCATTACATTTGAAAAGCAAAACTCTTCAGAGGTACTTGATTACCTCAGCACTCCAAAGGAGTAAACAGTAAAAAAGTCTACCATAATTACCTAATTACCCTAATTACCATAACAATAGCTCCCTCTCTTTACTCATATACCTATACCCTAATTCAGGCCCTCATCACCTCCTGACCAGACTATTGGGGTGATCAATTAATTTGTCTTCCATCTTTGATCTCTCCACTATAATACTGAGTGGTATTGTAATTTTCCTAAAGCACAGGTCAGGTGATGTCATTCTCTAGTTCAATAAACTACAGTGGCTAAACATTATCTCTAGAATAAAATATAAATTTCTCTGTTTGGCATTGGAGGGACTTCACAACATGGACTTGTCCTGCCTTTCCAGATTTATTATATATCAGATTCCTTTAAAAATACTATTTTCAAGCCAAACTATCCCTCATACCTGTCCCTTATATACAACACTCTATCTTCCATTTCTGTGCCTTTGCGTTGGCTGTTCCCCATTCTGGAAAGGTTCTTCCTCCTCAAACCCATAGGACCCATAGTTTTCTTCAAGACTTGTCTCTGGCAGGCAGGAGGTGAAAGAGAATGAGTGAATCTTACTCTCGTTGGATTTGGCTTAAGGAGGGAATAACATACACATTTAATTGGGTATCTTACCCTACAGGAAAGTAGAGGGGTAAGGCTATAAGAGAGGGGATGATAGAAGGGAGAGCAGATTAGGGGAGGGGGTAGTCAGAAACAAACACTTTTGAAAAGGAATAGGGTCAAAGGAGAGAATAGAATAAAGGGGGGCAGGATAGGATGGAGGGAAATAAAGTTAGTCTTTTACAACATGACTATTATGGATGTGTTTTACATAACTACACATGTGTTACCTCTATTGAATTGCTTGCCTTCTCAATGAGAGTGGGTGGGGAGGGAAGAGGAGAGGATTTAGAAATCAAAGTTTTAAAAACAAATGTTAAAAATTATTTTTACATGCAACCGGGAAATCAGATATACAGGCAATGGCATATAGAAATCTATCTTGCCCTACAAGAAAGTAAAATGGAAGGGGATGAGGAGTGGGGTGATAGAAGGGAGAGCAAACTAGGGAAAGGAGTAATCAGAATGCATGCCATCTTGGGGAGTGGTGGGGAGAGATGGGGAGAAAATTTGTAAGTCAAAATCTTGTGGAAATGAATATTGTAAACTAAAAATAAATTGATTAATTTAAAAAAAAAGACTTGTCTCTGGAATCTATACTGTGAGTTCATGAAGAACAGAAATTGCTTAACTTTTGTATCTGTTGCCTTGGTGTCTACCATAGTGTTTAGTACATGGTACTCACATAAGAAATGCCTAATTATTGATCGGCTAAACCATTTCTGTCACTTTCTTCACATAATCATTTGAACCATATCCATAAACCCTTATGTATATACTATATCTATATCTGTATAAAATACTTCATGTTCTGACATATGCCATTTATGTGGGATAAACTTCGTTATGTGATAACCCCATTAAGCTCTCATACTTAGAGAGTAATATATATGTCTAGTCAGGACATCGGTTTGATTTATCTGATGTACAGGCACCAGAACATGTTACTTTTTAGCCCAACTTTTTGCTTTGGTCCTTCTCAAATGTCCAGTTGAGAGAATTCCAGGGCATTCATTTATTTATTAAGGCAGAAACATTTATTAAACACTTACTACATGAAAGACACTATATTAGGAACTGGAGATGCAAAAAGAAAACAATCCCTATCTTTAAGAAGTATATATTCTGTACAGTGAAAAGAAAAATTACATGGTGGTTTAGTAGGAATATTTGCCACTAGTGAAATAAGAATAAAGCAGATCTCCTGTTTTAATAGATGATTAGAAGACATGACAATTTGTAACAAGTCTGACAAGTAAATTATATAAAGTACTAAGTTGTACTGAAAAAGAATTTCCCTAAAATCACTTCAACTCTTTAAAAAAAGAGAGCACAGCCAAATCAATGTATGGGAGCTGCCCCACATTGATTTAGAAGTAAGCAGTTGTGATTGCAAATACTACAAATCAATAACTGCTTCTTTTCAATGTTCAAATGTGCCACCTTAAACTTCACCTACTCTTGTTGAAACTTATTATGAATTCTCACAATATCAATCCAGTACAGCAAACAAATAACCAAAACAAAACAAAACTCAAATAGTCCCAAATTGTACTATGGTGGTTGAAATTACTGTCAATATTTTTGATGGTTCAAAACTGAAATAATAAAAACTGGCTAATTATGCTCCTCCCATCATATCGTCATGAGCAAGTGACTAAATTTAGTAAACAGGCAAAATCTAGGACTCTCCGTGCTTGTCAAAACATGATGGCAATTAAACTGGCATCTCCTCTGCACCTCGATTTTTAAAGGAATATATTTTTCAAGGCTTTGACAGTCAAAAACTATTTAGATTATTTATGACATTTCCAATGACTTAATAACGTTTTTTATTGCATTGCATTTTGCATAATATAATTTGTCACTATTTCTTTATTAAGCTTGTTTTATATTCATAGTTGTCCCACAACACTATATTTTCCTCTTTGTCAGCTCAGAACTTCATTATGAAGGATGAGGTTTTATCGTTTCCCAGTGATGCAAATGTCTACAGTGAATAAATGTCATTATGCAGGAACAGGAATTTAGTTTTCCTCCATTAACCAGGCAGGCTAATGACTCAACAAGTTTATAGCCCGCCGCAAAATTGGATAGCTCAATGTGAGTTAGAGCAAATGACAGTTACATGGAGAGAAAGATGACTTTGCTGCTTCATGTTGGGCATGGTCTCATTTCCCAAACTGAAGTCCAGTGTCCATTTCCTTAGGGAAGTGGGACTATCTCTCCATCCTTCCTCCCCTTGAGCAATAGGAACTGCAGAGATGACAATTGTACCAAGACACAAAGCATATTTTCCTACAGATTCAGGCTTTAAGTGTAAACATTCCCCTCAGTCACTAGATAACCAAACATCAGCAAAGCCAGCCACCTAGCATTCTTTGATAACAACCACACTTGGCATGGATAGAGGTCTGGAGTCAGAGTTAATTAAATACATAAAAAGAACTCTGGAGTCAAATCCCTCTTTAGATACTTACTAGGTATGGGACCCTAGGCAGATTATTTAACTTTCCTAGTCTGTTTTGTAATCTGCAAAATAGAAATACCACACATTGCATTTTTAGGATCAAATGAAATAAAGTACAGTTTGCTTTGTAAATCTTAAAGTGCCATATGAATGGGAGTTATAATGATGACAACAATGGTTTGTAGAATATCAAATTTGGAATGACCTTAGAGACCACCCAATCTAGCCTTCTTATTTTATTTTTGGAGGTTAAAAAGCTTCAAACTAAAATTGTTTAAAAGGGGCCACAATAGATGTAGGAAAAGGACAGCAATGAGGCATTTTTTAAAAATTTCTAGGTAAACAAACTAGGACAACTCACTAGGATGAGAATAAGGAAGTAATATCAAATGTAAAACATCTTTTAGGGCAGTGATTGGTACAGTAGATAGAGCATAGGCCTGGAGTCAGGAAGTCCTGAGTTCAAGTCTGACCTCAGACACTTACTTGCCTTAATGCTTGCCTCAACTGAAAAATAGGGATAACAATAGTACCTACTTTGCAGGGTTGTTTTGAGTGTCAAATTATATATTTATATATGTAGAGAGATAATAGATATATGGATATATTTAAAGCATATGTAAATGCTTATTCCCTTCCTTTTTGGAGTCAGAGATGACAAGAGTCAGATACTTATTGACTCAATACTTACACAATTCATCCATCATCCCGGAACATGCACCCACAGTTAAGCTCAGTGGAATTGTCTTTGGGATCTGAATAGCACGCTCACTTTAAAGATGAAGAAACTGAGGCCAAGGGATAGAATATAATTTGCTTATGCTCACACAGTTAATTAGTATTATGATTGATTTGTCTTGTCACCAGCAAGCTTGCCCTCCTCAAGAAGACTCTGCCCTATGGCCTAGTCTACTGAATGATCAGTCAGTCTCTGAGCAAGATTTTCATTTTGTGAAAATGGGTCCAAGCCATGCTTAGTTTGCTGCCAGCTCGGTTCATTCACTGGATGTTCTACCTCATCACTAGAAATCTTGCCCCTAGACTCTCCACCGCTGCACCCCTTTCAAGCTCCCTTTTATGTTTTACCTTCCCCCGTTAGAATGAAAGTTCCTTTAAAGCAGAGACTGACTTGTTTTGCATTTGTATCTCCAGAACTTAGCACAGTGCCTGACTAATAATAGGTATCTAATAAGTGTTCTATCATAGAAGAATCTAATATACTCCCAAGACAATCTACTTTTTCCTTTAACACAGTGCCTTCTTTCTATTTGAAGGATCAGATAGAAATAGGGTGAAAAGAACCTAAAGAAGGCCTAAGCTTTATAGTACTGTGTTGTAAATTCCCTACACAGCTATGATTTGAGGATGTTAGAAGATCTAATATGTTCCCCTTCCTTTTCCCCAGTTGTCTTAAATTTAGGACCACAGCTAGAGTGTGACTATAAAGTAATAAGACTAATTCCACAATTAGTCTTTAATGTGACTTTATATCTAGTCAATCATTTATGATCACAGACAAAACTGGATGCCTTTGTTCTGTGGTCACATTTCCATAAACTAAGCCTGTGTTCTCTCATTGCACTAAGGAATTTTAGCTAAGAAAGGAAGAGCTTTCTCTGAATGGGATTTTTCTTTGCTTTGTTCTATAGAAGAGATTCCTTCTAAATCATCTCATATGCTGCTTTTTATTTATCTCTCCATTCATCCGACAGTCATGATAAGTGTGAAGTTTCTGCTCCCTCCCAAGAAAAAGAGACCAAAAAAACCCCTTAACAGTATTTTTATGTTCTTCAAAGACTATCACATAAATAAAAGTCATAGAGGACATATGTCAAAAATAGTAGAAACTAAAATGTTATTCATGGTCCTTGTACTTGACCTCCTATGTATAAAGAATTTCTGAGTTTGTTTTTCTGTGAATTTAAAAAAAAATAAATTTCTACTTAAGCCATGACTTTGTGCCAACATATACAATCCAGAATAAGAAAGAAATTCATGCATTGACCTCAAGCTTAACAATGTAGGCTAATGTTGTCATTAGTCTCTACTGAAATTATCATGTATAAACTTGTCTGTTTTCATGTTGTTATCTCTTCCCTCTAGGAAAATGTAAGCTCTTTGAGAAACAGGGCTCTCATTTTCAGCCTTGCAGTCCTAGAATTTGGTTTAAAAAAATGCCTAGCACATAATGTGTGATTAATAAATGCTTTTTAGATTAGATCAATGTTATCCACCACAGAGTCAGTACGAGATTGGCATCGCACAGAACCATAACAGCATAATTAGTGCATATTGAAGTTTTTCCTTAGAAAATGTGAATCAGGCTAGATTAGAAAATGACATCCAGATGATAGCATCATGGAATAAGACCCAAAAAGGAATTAACAAATCTAAGAGTTAAGAAGGCTGCTAGGTCAGGTGACCAAAAAGATGGCAAACAACACACTTTTTGAGCCCCACTAAACTATCAAACCTCCCCTGGCCCAAGAAGCCACTCTTCAATAGGTAAGTGGACAAAGGATATGAATAAACAGTATAAAGAAGAGTTACAAACCATAAACAATCATATAAATGTTCTAATTCACTATAATAAGAAGTGTAAGTGAAAACAATGCTGAGGTTTAAGGGCACACACAGCAACTTGGCAACGGTGACAAAAGAATAGAAATAGTCAATGTTGAAGGAGTTATGGAAACCTAGGTTTACTAATGCATTGTTGGTGGAACCTTGAATTAAGTACAACCATTCTGAAAAATAAATTGGAATCATGCCAATAAAATGGTTACAACTCTATACACTCGGACCAAGACATTCCATTGTTAGGCAATGTTAGGCATTTTTAGACACCCAAGGAGGTGATTGATAAAAAGAAAGGACACATGTACACACCAAAATATTTATAGCAACACTTTTTTTTCTGGTATCAAAGAACTGGAAACAAAGTAGATAACCATTGATTGGGAAATGGCTAAATGAATTATGCTATGTCACTAAAATGGAATATTGCTGGGCTATAAGAAATGACTAATGTACAAAGAAGCATGGAAAGACAGGTAAATTGATTAAAGGTGAAGTAAGTGGAGCCAGAAAAACAATGTTTGTTGTTTTTGATGCAATGATCATAATAATGTAAATGAAAAGAATCACCAAAAAAATCCAAAATTAATGTTGAGAAATGATCATAAACAAGCTTGGCCCCTAAGAAGAGAAAACGGAAGACACTTCACCAGTCTTATTATGTAGCTGAAGTGACCACAGATACAGAATACGGCACATTTTTTGAACATTGCACATTGCATATTGACGAATTTGCAGGGGGTATATTTTGATTGATTTTGATGATTTTTTTTCTTTCTTTTCCTCTTCATCTTTTCTTTGCAAAAATTTAAAAAAAAAGTTTTGTTAAATGGGCTGGTGCTCCAAGAAAGGTTGGGATGAGGGACATAAAGAAAAATTCAGGTGATATAAAAATAAAAGATGTAATTTTTTTAAAATAGAAATTCTCTAAAGGAGGAATTGACAAAACAAGTGAAATCATGTGGAAAGAGAGACAGAGACAAGACAAAGACAGAGACAGAAATAGAGAGAGAGAATTGTGACCAGGTAAAAATCCCCATGAATTAACTCAAAAAAAAATGTTCGTCATTAAAATTCACTCAGCACCCCTCCTCCACCAGCTTCCACATTCCTGGCAGGAAGGCACAAAATGACCTGTGTTCTTGTTTCTTAGCATCCTCTCCTGCTGCAGAGATTTTTCTGGAATACCACACCTTCTGTCTACAACTTTCTCTGTAACAAGTGGCAAACAATGAAAGGGGGATGAGATGGCTTTGAAGTTCAACCTTGGGAGTATATCCTCTAGTGAAGGGAGAAGAGTCAGAAAGTAAATGATTATGATATAGAAATAAAAAAGACCAAAACACCAAATTTTGCCAGAAGAAGAAAATTTAGGAAAACTCCACAATACAGGCAGATTGTTGTTGTTGTTGATGTTGTTTATTGTTTATTTTGCAGAGGACAAATGACATCAGGAAGGTGATGTCTTGATTTGCAAGTGACTTGGGTTTAAGTGAGGCAGGTCTGTGCAGTCACCAGCTTCACTCCCTCCTCAGGAGCCATCTCAATCCACTAACATAGATCAAGATGACTGGAGATGGCCTTGGATCCAGTGGGAAATCTTGACCTTTTCAAGCTAAAGTCTTTTCCAGGCCTCAGTTTGTCTGGGGCAACACCCACTCAATGATTAAGTAAGACTAGGTAAGAAATGAGACAAAAGGCAGCCTCTTTTAACCTACTCAAAAATCAGTCTGGGAGGGGATGACCCTCAGAGTTTCTGGCCATAACAGAAATAATTGCTATTTATACTCTGTGCCAATAAACTCAAACAAAGACCAGCTTGAGGCTTGGGTTGGGACCTATTATTAGCCAATCAGTGATAGCCAGAGTGAGTTGGGTTGAAAGATTAGTGGAGTAGCTCCATTTGAATGCCAATGGCTTTATCAATTCCAGGTTCTCCAGAGCTCTGTTTCAAGAAATTTCTATTCTTTCTAAGGTCTTCCCAGATCTTAGTTAATCTGAGGCATCATCCATTCAGAGATTGAGGCTAGGCAAGACATGAGGCAAAAGACTGTCTCTTTTACCTGCTCAAAATAATTTAAAGTAGGAGGTGAAGACCCTCAGGGTTTCTGGTCAGAACAGAAACAATTGCTATTTACACCCAGTCTGAGCCCTCAAAACCCAAACAAGGACCAACAAAGGCTTGAGTCTGGAGTTATTATTGACCATTCAGTGAAAGCTAGAGTGATTTGGGTTTAAGACTCCATTTGAATCCCAATAGACCTTACCAAAGACTGGTTTTCCATAGCTTTATTTCAAGAAATCCACTTTCCTTTGGGCAGAACACCCACATGTAAGTGCATGATTCCCCACAGGAAGGAAGGAAAGAAGGAAGGAAGGAAGGAAGGAAGGAAGGAAGGAAGGAAGGAAGGAAGGAAGGAAGGAAGGAAGGAAGGAAGGAAGGAAGGAAGGAAGGAAGGAGGAAATGAGCATTGCCCAACTGGAACCACCTAGTTGGGCCCCCAGTAGGGCAGCTACTACTACTCATGGATTGTTGTTTGTCCTTCATTCTGGAAGAGTACCAGTGATTTCAGGAAAGTGATGTTTTGATTTACAAGTGAATTCAGTGGGGCAGGGCTTTGCAAATTCACCAGCCTCACTCTCTCCTCCAGAGTCATCTGGGTCCAGTGGCGAGACATAGATCAGGACAACTAAAGATGGCTCCAGATCCCATGAGAGACTTTGGCCTTTTTAAGCTAAGGTCTTTCCCAGGTCTCAGTTTGTCTGGGGAAATATTCATTCAGTGATTAAGGGTAGGTAAGAAATAAGCATAAGCAGATAAATCAACAGAGGATTAAATAGCTCTCAACAAATATCACAGGAGAAAGGAAAGTGTACAATACCTGATGAAATACCAAATCCTGTGGAATCCTGAGAGATCAAGAAACATAAAAAATTCCAGAATGGTTGAAAAAATAAATTAAATCCCTATGTAGCACCATCTCTGAGGATACTTTTCCCAAATACACATTCATTCAAGCATTGGAGCCTCAGAGAAGTTGCTACTTCATGTTCTAGACATAATCTAATAAATGGCTGCTCCTTCTGTTGCTCAGGAATCTGTATGCTTTTCATTAAGAATTGTCCAGCAGACTTTTATCAAAGGTATTTACTAAGATGATGTAATTAAAACTGATGATATAAAACTTCCCCCAAAAACCTGGGCTGCACCCTGCCACAAATGAAGAATGGACTTAAACTTAGGATAAAAGGGTTGTCTCCCAACTCTAGGTATTTTCATTGAGTATCTTTGCCTAAAATGTTTGCCCTCCTCATCTCTGCTTCCTAGATTCCCTATCTTCCTTTAAGTCCCAGCTAAAATTCCACCTTTCCTGATCCCCCTTAATTCTAGTTCCTTTCCTCTGTTGATTATTTCCAATTTATCATCTATATAGCTTGTTTATACATAGTTGCTTGTATGTCGTCTCCCATATTAGACTGTGAGCTCCTTAAGTGCAAAGATTGTCTTTAGCCTTTTTTTGTAAACCCAGTATTTGCCATAGTATCTAGAACAAAGTATTTTTTGCTTTAGCACTCAAGATACTTCCCTTAAGTCTGACATAGTTTTCATTTGTTTGTGTTTCTTCTAGGCTCTTTTTGGAGCCTCAAATTTGGGTCCAGTCTATCTTTACCTCCCAATGCAGGTACTACCTCTAACCACTGCTTGTCTTGGGGACATTGCCAAGACATAAGTAAAAATTCCAAATCTTTTCACCCATCAATAGATTTCTGTGAGCTAATACAAAGTAGAACCAGAGAAACGATATACACATTCACAGTTATATGATAATAACAAAAGTTAGCATTTATTTAGTTCTTTATATATACATATATAAGTGTATACATATGTGTGCACATATACATAAACATACATACATATAGACATATGCATATACATACAAATACATATACACACATATACATGTACACACATACACATATACACACATACATGTACACACATATACACACATATACATATACAAATACATATACACGTACGCATACATATACACACACATACACACATATATACATACACATACACATACATGCACAATGCACATATACAAACATACATACACATACATATACATATACAAATACATATACACATACACACACATACACACATATATGCATATACATGTATACATGCACATACATACACATATACACAAATACACACATATACATGCATATACACATACACATGCACACATGAGCATATACATACACATACATATACATATACATACGTCTCCACATCCGTATACATATACAAATACATAGACATATACATAGACATATACACATGTAATCTCAGTTGATGCTTACAAAAAGTCCCTGAAGTAGGTGCTATTATTATCCTCTTTTCACTGATGAGGCATAGACAGGTTAAATAATTTGCCTGAGGTCATACAGCCAGTATGCATGCTGATAAGTTTCTATGTAGGATTTGAATTTAGGTCTTCTTGATTACAAATCCAAAACTCTCCACGAGACCATTTAGTCTTAGCTACGTGCAATTTTACAACAATGTAAATAGAAGAAATAAGAAGAACAATGAAAAATAAAAACTAAGTGTTGCAGAACAACAATGACTAAATTTGTCCCCAAAAAAACAAATATGGAAAGACCTCACCATGCTTCTTTGAAAAGGTGGAAAAGTATGTATGTGGGCACTACATATAATGTAATGGTTTTTCAATGTGTTGATTAAGTTTTATTGAACTAAGCTTTTTTTTTCTCTAGTTTTATTGAATTAAGCTTTTTTTCCCCCTGCAAGTAGGTAGGAGAGAAATACAATAGGAAAT
This sequence comes from Phalanger gymnotis, assembly GCA_028646595.1. Taxonomy (NCBI): domain Eukaryota; kingdom Metazoa; phylum Chordata; class Mammalia; order Diprotodontia; family Phalangeridae; genus Phalanger; species Phalanger gymnotis. The sequence continues at coordinate 231,097,689 of CM053622.1, read as the reverse complement.
GTAGATGACATGAGAAATAGATAATAATTGTTTTTTATTTTAAAGAAGTGACCAAATTCAGGCCCCTTGAATTACAAATGGGGATACTGAGACCCACTGAAGGGAAATGACTTGCCCAAGATCACAGTGTGGGATTCAAGATTTAAACCCAAGTCTTCTCACCCTGAATACACTGCTGCTTCTTAACATATTCTCCAAATTTCCTCTCTCTGTGCAAAATTAATCACCAATTCACTTAATATTACAGGGATTTGAATCTATCATCTTAAAGAAAACAACTTTATTTACTAAAAGTCTGGCTTCAAAATGCAATGTGTCACTCACTGACTGACATTTTAGATTTGGTTATTGATAATTCATTGCTAGCACTATCTGGTTGAGAAGAAACATACACAAACACACACACATACACATGCATGCACACACACTGCTAAGACTCTGAAGCAGGAAATATGATGGTAAGTTTTACAGAATCAAAACGAGCATTCACTAGCCACAAATTGAAGTGTAGAAAGTTCTACATATTAACATAACAAAAATGAGATTTCTGGCCTTAGGCATCAAATTCAATCATTTCATCTCTCTGAGTAGCTTTTTCTCTATTTTAATATCCCCACAGGCACACACTCACATGGCTAGAAATGATGGAAGTGATTTTGAATTTTAAATCCAAATCAAAGCCCAAATGGAGTGTGGAGTACAATATTTAGCACACCAGGCTTAGTATCCTCACTCTGAAGTCTTAAGAAAAAATGAACAATCTAAAAAATCATGGGGGAAAAACACTGAGCTCTGGAAATTTAAAACTGGTTTTGCCTTTTCAATTCTGGGTCTTGACCTTAAATGTCATTAGTGGTCAGTCGTGAATACAAGTAATTCTCATTACCAAATATTATTCTATAATGCTCTACCGCTACTGTGTTTAGACAAAGCTCATACATGCTAGGAGCACTGATGCTCCTGAAAAAAGCACATGACAAAGGAAATCAACGTGATTGACAAATACGTACAATATGTAATAGAGGTAAAAACATTGTGCACCAATAGAAAGAAAATGAAGAAAAATAACTAAATATTATAGGGTTTTTAAGTTGTACTCTGAGTGAGCTCTTTGGCTGCAAAATATATGACCAAAATTACCTTTCAAAGCCGAAAAAAAAATGTAATACCTATCTGTTATTTACAAGTAGGCTGCATATCCTTATTTGTTAAATAAGGCCGCAGGACTGACTGATCTCTTAGTTCTTACATTCTTTGATTCAGGATATACAGTGGCAAAGACATTCTTTCTTCAAAACTATCTTGTAATCTGCTATCAGATAAATTCTCCTAAAATACTTGTCATAATTTCACTTTGCCCAAAACATAATTTTGTCTTCCCATTGTCTATAGGATAAAGTCCAGTCTCCTTAGATTGCCATTCAAGGCCATCTTGTCACTTCCTTTCTACCTTCCCAAACGATTCTCCTACTCTTCTCTGGACAAATTGACCTACTCATTTAATTCCCAAACATGCCTTGCATATCTCCTCCATTGTACCTTTCTTCATGCTGTTCCTTTTCCTCCTCTTTCTAATTCCTACTTTGTACCTATTGAAAATTTGCCATCATTCAGGGACCAGTTCAATTCCCACTTCCGGATCATCAAAAGGATATAATGCCTTCTCTGAACTTTTGTAACACCAATTGTCAGTGCTTATCATATCTTTAGATAATACTTTACTTGGGGACTGTGTCATATTCCTCCCCACTCCACTAGACCATAAATACCCAGAGGATAAGACTAAGTCTTGTACTCCATTTTCTCCTTTTCCAAGCCTTATAATACTGCTTTTACATGTAATAAGTGCTTGCAAATATTACTTTGTCAAGTGGCCTATTCTCATTCTAACATTGGGCAAGAATAATTATAGCTTATATTTGTATAGTGTTTATATAGTGCTTCATTTCATTCTCACAACAACCTTGGTAGTCAGGTGCTATTATCCCCATTTTCTTCCTGCAGAAATTGAGGCAGATAAGATTAGTCACTAATCGGCACACAGCCAATAGGTGGCTGAGACCAAATTTGAAATTACCTATAAAATTCTAAGTCCTGCACTCCACCCATTGTACCACCTAGATGCCTCTCAAGTTGGTACTCAAGTTTGGAACTAATATGCAGGCACAAGAAGTATCGATTGATAAAATGATGCCATCTCTGTGTAGATCAAAAGAAAAAAAGTCTGACTAAAATTTGCACTCTGAATAGTTTTTGTTTAGTTAAGAAAGTCTTTGAGAAAAAGATAAGATTTAAAGAAGTCTTTGAAGGAGAGAATGAGATGTTTGATTGACAGCTTTTCTGATAAGAATCTGGGAAATACTGATTATATGAATTTGGTATGTAATGGAAATATGAAAGCATCAAATGGAGCTATGTCGACATCGGAGCTGGCTACCAGTCGGGCTGCTCTGTCTGAGCTCAGAGATCAATTCAGTCAAATAGTCAGAAGTCAGATGGTATGGAATTGACTCATGATTTTGGTCTTGTGTCGATAAAGCTTATGTCTCAATCACATTTGGTTTGAATTGGTTTCTTGGAGAGCATGCCCATTCCCATTCAATCCACTAAATATGCTTTCCAAATGACACCCAAGTGGGCTATCTTACTCATTCACATCACATGGGAAAATCACACACATTGATTTCTCATCCTAACTCATAGTCCTTTCCCTATTTTGATGTCAAATTACCACTGAAGCTTTCAGACTGGGGGAAATACAATAGTTATATGTTAACTCCAATAAGTAGGCAAGAGCCACATAAAATGAAACAGGAAGAGAAAACACTGATTATGCATTACACATTCATTTTTTTTCTTTAAATGAACTCAGTGCATTGAATAAAAGCCTGGTCACATCTTTTGGTAAAGGAAGAATTGTTCTTTATTATAAATTTAGATTTTTATTGGTTTGTAACTTGTTCATTGTCATACTACATTAAAATGTCGTGTTAGTTGTAACCTGGAGTATACTCAACTAATGGCAGGAAAGCAACTTAGTGAAATTTAAATATTTCAGTGGTGGTTTCCACACTATTCCCAAGCCATTGCAACTGTACATCTTGGCCAATACTATCCATCAAAGCACTACATCAAAATTCCATAATTAGAAGAGATGTGGAAATAGGAATGGTTCTTACCTCGGGTATATGTAAACACCTAAAGGTATTGATGTAGGGAAAAAGCCAAATTCTGAACATAACGGTGGTAAGGATGAATAAGAACCAGTCTCTCTTTCACTACCACTATGCTCTGACTCTGCTTGGATTGTCTCTCCTTGGACTTTGTCACATTCAACTTTGTGTCATACTCAGTTTTATACATGCCTTGGTCCCCACTATTAGAATATAATCTCCTTGAAGTCAGTGATTATATCATTTTTATCTTTGTATCCCCAAAATATTATATACTAGATATATAATAAATACCAATTGAATATACTTAAGTTTAAATAAGCAATCTACACATGTAATTGTAATTAGCAAACTTTTATAATGCTAGTGCTTAAGGAACTCTCATCATTCATCAAGTCCAATTTTTGCCTGAATTATGAATATCGTCTATAGTAACCCAAAGTAATCAGTATTCCATTTTATTATCTGTAGCAATATCCAACTCCTGATCTCACATAGCAGTGTTGATCAGCTGTGTGATTGGCACCAAGACTAGGGATATTATTGTAGGAATATGGATGGGGAACTAGCATTTCTGGTGAGTGTGCAGGACATTTAGAGAATTTGACAGTTGGGGAACAAGTTTGGCATGCTAGTGACAAAGTTGTTGTATAGGAGAAAAAGAATAGAGTAGTTGAGTCAGTGATTACTAGTGCAAGAAGGCTCCAGCTGAGTCAGGGGTCTAAGTAATATGGTAAAGGAAAAACATGGTTACTGAGTACTCCCTCAACACATAACTGTACCAGAAGAGATAATAGGGATGAGAGGTTATGAAATCAGACTCTAATTCAGCGTTATCTTAATCATATTTTTTTAACTCTTTGTTCGTATTGAGAGGAAATTTCAATGCAGAGGCATAAAGCCCTATTTGTCTTTCACATAAATACTTGAGTCTTTCCTATCCTATAATTGTGGGAGTAGTTTCTTATTATTTGTTGTTCTTTCTTTGTCATTTTGACACTACCAAATCTTTTTTTGTTGTTTTCTTATTTCTATTTTGTTAGCTAATCATTTTTTAACATTTTCCTCTGATCATTGTCAAAACATTGTCACTATCAACATACCCACACTTACAAATACTAACAAGCACTGTGGGAAATTAGACTTTTTCTTTCTTGTACTGGGGAGCATCTGTTATAATTATTGTATATGTAAAGTATCTTTCGATTGATAATCAGCATTTTAGAAAGGAAGGCCCATGTTCCATGAAGTTGAGGTCTAGGGAATACATGTCAGAAAAGGGGGGAAAATAATCTGGCAACTTGAGCATTATTGAATGCAGCACCTGTCCACCACTTCTATTCTTTCAGTAACTTTTAGGACTAGAGGTGCTGCTAGTTTGAAATCAGAAACACAGTGGTGGAACTAATGGGAAGTTTTTAAACAGGAAGAAATATTCTCTCTATTGGGCACACTTGCAAGAAAGCAAATGGCAAAGTGGAAAATGAGGTCTATCAGATGTCACCAAATAAAAGACAGATATCCAAAATACATAGGGTATAAACAAAGATATTATATATGGGTGTATATACATGCATATGCATGTGTAAGGGAGGAAAGAGGACTTGGAAAACTGATTTCTGAAGCATCATCTTCTGCAATGTATCAAACTCAAATAGAAACAGATCCCTGAAGCCACATATTGACTAAGAAAGCCACAAATTAACATCATCTATATTGTATTGTATTTCAATTTATTTTGTTAAACATATCCCAGTTACATTTTAATCTGGTTCCGGTGGACTGAAGTTTTGGGGCAATTGGTACAGTGAGTTTGAGTCTGGGAATCTGTGTGACTTGCCTAAGGTCATGTAGTTAGTGGTAGAATCTGCTCAAGGGCAGGGATATGTGGCATGATAGCACATATTTATTTACTGATAAGAATTTTGATTCTTTTTAGATCACAAATTTAGAGCTAGAAGGTACCTTAGGGACTATCTAGTCTATTTCATATATTTTATAGATAAGGAAACCCAATCCCAAATGATTTGCTCAAGATGACACAGGTAGCAATGGATATTATTATTTGCCATTATTTTTTACTGAGTTACAATTGTGATATGGACTTTTCAGAATATTCTGGTTTTAGTCACTTCCAAATGCGGTAAGTTTTTCTTGACTACTTCAATGTAGTAAAACCAAAAATGTTAAATTTATTATTGTTGTTTTTGTCAATGTTCCTTTACACTTGCATATGGAACAGACAAGAAAATAGAACAAAAGACATAAAACCAAATAAGTATGAATAAGACCAAAAATCAACTGCAAGGAGTGTCCTAAAGAACTACTGTTAAAACTTTCTGGAAATTCCTGAGTTAAACCCCGTGAGTCAGCAAGAGGTTTTCTTGACCTAACAAATACTTCAGCAAAGCTATTCCCTATCTACCAAGAGTTCCCAACAGCCAACCAATAGACAATCCTATGAGAATGGAACTATAAAGCGGGAGGAGTAGCTAGGCCTTTGCTACCTCAGAGTACAGGGAATGGAGATCCTTCAGTACTTTTATTAACTGTTATCTGCCCCTAATTTGTTGTCATGGGACCTAAAGATAAGATATGACCTTAGAGATCATCTTGTCCAATCTTTCTAGAACCTAGAAACACACTGGAAGAGAGGATATCATTCTGTAAAACACAGAAATCCCAAACCTGAATGATACCTATGTCAATAACGGGGAATTGATAACAACAGGAAATTTCTCAATATATTATACATTCAAGCAGAATGGATTGTGATTATTCTTTCATTTTAATTAGTTCTCTCTCTTTTTTTCATTTTAAGGTGTGAGCTACTTTCCTATTCTATTCATCTTATATAGCACCTTATAAAATAAACATAGGATCATAGATTTAGAGCCAAAAGGGCCTTGGAAGTTATCTGGTCCAAATCCCTCATTTTATGTTTGAGGAAACTGAGGACCAGAGAAGCTAAATGCTTACCCAAAGTCACCAAGGTGTTAAGCAGCAGAGCTGAGAGGCTAACACAGGTATTCTCTTTGCAAAGCCAACATTCTTTACATTACATTGTGCTGCTGTTTCAGACTTTAAAATAGCAAAACTCTAAGCAAAAGTTTAAGACCAGACCCAGATAAACTTTTTATTGCCAGATGATGAAGGTATTACTTGGATTGTATTTGCATCAATGTAAAAGTGAAAAAGAAGATAACATCAGGAATGTTTTCCTCATTCAAATAATAGACAATTTCGAGTAATCTTTTATTCTTTGTCCCTACAGAGGAGCACTCAATAACTGGTCTTAACTTATCAGTGTTTTGGTTTCCTCATCTGCAAAATGAGGGGATGAGGACTGAGCTCCCAAATATCTCTTTCAGCTCTAAAATTATGATTCCTTGATTTCATTTAATTCCTGAAAATATAAGTTTAGCTGAAACTGGTTTTATGAACAGGTTTAATATTTTCTATGTGCTCCTTGTTAATTTTCAATCATTCAGTCAATAAACATTCATTAAGCACCTACTATGCACCATGAACTGTGCTAAATGCTGCAGATAGAAAAAGAGACAAGAGACAGTCCTTGCCTTCAAGGAACTTACAGTCTAGAGGAGCATTTCTTGAGTTAGCCCACTCTACCTTTGAATAATTGTTGAGAATTTTGGCTTCTTATTCCCCTGACATTAAGCCTTCATCTGCCTCCCTACAACCTTGAAACTGTTCCTAGTTCTTCCCTGGGGCCAAAGAGAAAAAGACTAATTGATCCCTCTCTCACCTGACAGCCCTTCAAATACTCAAAGACAGCTATCATATCGCTAGTATGTGTCCTCAGCTGCAGGCTAAATGGCCCCAATTTATCCAATCAATCCTTGTATGGTCACATATCGCTCTCTTTCACAATCACAATCACTTTTCACTAGATGTTCTCTGGTTCATTTGTCAATGTGCTTCCTAAAATGTGATGCTAAGATCTGAACCATCTTCCAGATCAAGTATGGCTAGAGAAGAATATATCAAATCAAATCAATTGCCTCCCTTGCTCTGAACATCATGACATTCTTAATCCAGTTTGTGACCATGTTCTTATTAACTCATGTTGAAGTAACAATCAACTGAACTCATCAGACAATTATTATATATTTATTATGCACAAGGTTCTCTGACAAGCTCTAGTGATACAAAGACAAATGAAATGGAACCTACACTCAGAAGCTTATGTAAGGTAAGCCCAGTGTCTGGAAAGATTAGTTGGTTGGATATACATATAAAAGAAAGAAATGTATACTAAATGTAGTGCTACATTGCTGTAATCCAAAAACCAGAGAGGCTGAAGCTGACTGATCTCTTGAGCAGAGCAAGTTATACAGATGATACTAAGTTCAGCACCAATATGGTGAGCCTCTAGGAACAAGGGGCCATCAGCTTGCCCAAAGAGTGATATAAACCAGTCAAGGTCAGAAACAGAATAGGTAAAAGCTGCCATTCCAATCAGTGGTAGGGTCAGGCTCATGAGTAGCTCCCGCACTTACAGCTTGGGTGAGGTGGTGAGAAGAAAGAGAGAAAGAGAGAAAGAAAGAAAGAAAGGAAGGAAGGAAGGAAGGAAGGAAGGAAGGAAGGAAGGAAGGAAGGAAGGAAGGAAGGAAGGAAGGAAGGAAGGAAGGAAGGAAGGAAGGAAGGAAGGAAGGAAGGAAGGATA
>CM053622.1:231073787-231089329 GCA_028646595.1 Phalanger gymnotis | reverse complement strand
AGGAGGAAGGAGATTAAAAAGGGGGCATGATGGAAGGGAGGGCAGATAGGGGGAGGAGGTAATAAAAACAAACACTTTCAAAAAGGATCAGGGTCAAGGGAGAAAATAGAACAAAAGGGAATAGGACAGGAAGGTGCAAAACATAGTTAGTCTTTTACAACATGAGTATTGTGGAAGGGTTTTACATAACGATTCACATGTGGCCTATGTTGAATTGCTTGCCTTCTTAGGGAAGGTTGGTGGGGAGGGAAGAGGGAAGAGAATTTGGAACTGAAAGTTTTAAAAGCAAATGTTCAAAAAAAGTTTTTGCGTGCAACTAGGAAATAAGATATACAGGCAATGGGGCATAGAAATCTATCTTGCCCTACAAGAAAGTAAGGGAAAAAGGGATGGCGGGGGGAGTGGGATGACAGAAGGGAGGGTTGACTGGGGAATGGGGCAATCAAAATATATGCCATCTTGGAGTGGGGGGAGGGTAGAAATGGGGAGAAAATTTGTAATTCAAACTCTTGTGAAAATCAATGCTGAAAACTAGAAATGTTAAATAAATAAAAAATTCAAAAAATATCTTGCTTAAGTCTTTTTGCATCAATATTCATTATTAATATTGTTCTATAGCTTTCTCTCTCTCCCTCTCTTTCTCTCTCTCTCTTTCTCTTTCTCTTTTTCTCTTCCTCACCTTGCCTGATTTAGGTATTAGAACTGTATTTGTCTCTGAAAGAATAATTTGCATAGCATTGGTTTTTGCTTTTCTTTAGTTCTTCAATAGAATTCTCCTATAAAACCGTATGAATCCACCTTTTCATCCAGGATTCCACTTACCATGCCAGGTATCCTGGCCACTGGCCACTGGCCACTACTTCCTTATATGTGTTGTTTTCCGCAATAGAGTGTAAACTTCTTGAAGCAAAGGACTCTCTTACTATTTGTTTTTCATCTCGTTCACTGAAAAGTGCTTTGAAATTTTTCTTCATTAATTTAATTTCTGATCCTATGATCTACAATCCCCCTTGTAAGCATATTGTACAGCAGAGACCTAAAAGTGCAGCAGCCCAGGTTCTAATTTTGCCTTGGCCCCTAACTTTTCTGTGGGAACATAAAGAAGCATTTTCTCCTCTATAAGCCTCAGCGTCTTCAACTGCAACATGAGGGGGCTTGACTTAGGCGACTTTCCAGCTTTTATGATTCTAAGTACTGCTTCATACCAATATTTTCTACTGAACCTTCTGGTACATTTATAGCCTCTGACTTTGCTACTAAGCCAGAGACTGAAGAAAGAAAAAAAGTATGAAGTGTTAATGCAAAAATAATACACGTAGAACTGAACGATTTCACGTCCCCACAGCCCGTATGACTACAGATGTTTACACATTACTCCAACCTGGAAATTAAAAAAGAAAAAAAGAGGATCAAAAGAATAGCAGAATCAGCAATGAGATCCTGGAATGCATTAAAGATCAAAACTCTGTTTTTGCTATTAGGAAGAAATGCAAAGAATTTTTTGCAGTCAATCAAGATGAATTGGATATCATGGAATACTACACAAAGCCTCCTTCCTTGGCCCTGCAACATATGTCCTCCCTGGGGTCCTATAGTCCAGACTGGGAACTAACAATGCTAATGACTCATCTCCAGGATTTTCTCTATCGTGCCATAGAAACTTCTTCACACTGGAAGTACAGTCTATACATTCTCACATTAGAAGTACTCCCGGTCTCTGAGGACTCACCTGAGTGACTGTTTACTCAGAGAAGCTCCAAGTTAAGGAAGAAGCCCACACTGAAGATGTCTTTATTCCTCTCTGAGCTAAAGTACTGACCTATCTTCACAGAATTTTCCCTACCACACTCTAACCCTGGATACTTTCCTACTTCCTCCTCTATTTTATGTGTAGTCCTTCTCAGTGTAATAAACTTCCTGGGAACAGGGAACAGTCTTTCCATTTGTATTTCTATACCCATTGCTTAGCATAGTACTTGTCAGATAGTAAGCACTTAATAAATATTTTTGTCTAACTAACCAATTGAGGGAAAGTCTTGGTCATGATTCACTTCACTCCTGATTCTCTAGTCTTCTCATGTCCCCTTTCCCTATCCAGTCCCATTCTGGAACCATGAACTAGGATAAAAGCAATTCAGCCATTTTTGTTGTTTGAAATATGTCAACTTTAGCCCTCTCTAGGTGTCTCACTAAACTATTACCCATAGTGCCCCACCCTGACTTCAACTTCTATTTTCCTGTTGTCTCACCCAGTAGAATATAAGCTCCTTGAGGGAAAAGACTATCTTTCCTTGTATTTCTCAACCCAGTGCTTACCACAATGCCTGAAATGTAGTACACTTTTTTTAATTCATCCCTCCATCTATTTTTTCATTCATTCCTTCAAGATAAAAAAGGAAATCACCTCGCCATTTGGGGTTTTCACATAGGTAGAGAGTTAGAGCACACAGAGAGGATCAAAAGTGCCCATTACCCTAAGAGTGTTTACACACTGAATGAAAAAGTATGGTCTGTTGGACTGGCTTCCCTTTTTCACTTTGCTTCCTACAGAACTCAATGATGGAGCAGTCACTAAATGAACAGTCCCCAGATTTTATCTCCCTATGGACTAATTCATTCACACTGTGTAAAAAAAAAAAAAAGAAAAAGAGAGAGAAAGAGTAAATTAGTCATACTTCCCAGAGTGGTGCTTTTGGCTCTCACAGCTCCATAGTGCTAGGATTTGGGATATCCCACTGATACCAGCACTTTCTTGACTGTGACTAGTTTTTTTGTTGTTTTTTTTTTTTGTCAGTAGATTTTCTGGAAAGAGTTTTGACAACTCTGCCTGCCAAGTTTTTCTTTGCAGACGCTTTAATCCCATGCAAGGCCTGTGAATGAAACTGCTGATATTGGCCAGAGCTGCTGCTTTTTCCACATAATGTTGCTCAAATTCTGCTACTTGCTGTTTTGCTTGCTTGAGGATCGCAGAAAAAGCAGACTTTATTTCTATTTATTTAGTTTCATGAATATCACCACCATTTTTAAAAGAGTTTGAAAAGCTTTGATGTATGTTCCTGGTCACATTATAAATCAAAAGTCACATGCATGAATTTAATTTTGAGAATTCTATGATAGTTACAGTATAAATAGAGTGATTTATTTGTACTTCACATTTTTTTGGTTTAGCAGCCACTAAATAGAAGCGCATATACTAATTAGTTTCCAGATTTCAATTAGGATGCTTTAATAACTCTTACCTTACTGACATTCCACTTTGCAAGTTGAACAAATGTAGCCAGATGTTTCTGTAAAAGGCTACTGAAGGCGATGGATTAAAGGCATTGTGTTATTACGTGCAGCTAAACATAAATTCATATTTTATAAGCTCTAATTACATACCAATTAAATGCCAATTGATTACTAAAACATATTGGTTGAGGGTGAACAATAATGGTACATTTCCATTACCACATATATTTGTTTGTCAAAAACCATACACTCTTTAAATGTTATTGGTTGAACATGAATAACTCTAAGAATCTGATTTGAATGCATTGCCAATGACTTTAAAATGTGTATTCTTTGTTGGTTGTTTTTTTTGGGGGGGAAGGGAGAATGAGGAGTTTAATTTCTTATTTGCTTACTTATTTTTATAAGCATTTTTAGCTATTCCTACCTCCCCTACCAATTGGACAATTTTTTATGAAAAAAAAACTCTAATAATAAATATTCGTAGTCTAAAAAAAAAACCAAATTCCCACAATGGCCAAATTCCAAAGTGTGTCTCATTCTACATTTTAAGTCTATCACCTCTCTGGCAGGAGGTGAGGAGTGTACTTCATCTTTAAGCTTCTGGGATGGTAGTTTTTACTCTGTAGACTTGATTTTCCTTGGAGTAAATATATATGAGCCTCAAAAAATAAAACAGAAAATATCTTATTATGCTGATGCTATGCAATAAATATACTAAATTAGTTTTCTTTTTTACTGTAGGTGCAAATCCTTAACAACATATGTAAGTACTTGGTGACTGTATTCTTGTATTCTGCAACAGAAGTTTCCAAAAGGAAGTTTTGGTGATACCATATATACAGTATCTATGTCACATACGCTAATGTTAAATAATAGATTTTTCTTCTTGATTTGGAATTCTAAGGGTAAGAGAGTAGCTTTGCAAAAGAGTAAGCTCATTAAGTCCTACTTTAGAGATTAACATATAATCAAAGGACAGAACAAACTGAACTTTTTAAAAACTACTTTAAAACAATCATCCAAGTGAGGGAAAAGAACTTAGCTGGAAAAAAAAAAGTATATGCTTACCTGCAAAGCCACCAGTCTTCATGTGGAATGAAGAATGTACAGACCAAACCTTTTCTCAAATTAGAGGCCACACAGCTGTAGTTCAGTCACTCAGAAATTGTGCTTCCTCAGGGAATACAAGATTTCTAGTAGAGAATCTTTTCCAAGGAGCTGGAAGAAATGTCAACATCATAAAGACTGGAAAGTTGTAACTGAAAAGGAACTCGACTTCATGCCACAGATGCCTCTATTTGGCAGCCAAGAAAAGACCCAGTATTCCATTAGATGCAAGAGAAATTGTAGAGAGAAACTATTTTGTGAGAGTTTATAAAAATACATTGGCATAAAACTTGGGGGGGAAATTCCTAGCATTATAGGAGATAGTGCATGCATTTTGAAAGCTGGGACATTATCCTTCTCTAAATGACCAGTTATTCCAAATGGAACTATTAGCTCCCTTGCCCCCATCCCCTAGAAGTGGTACAAATTTTCTGTCTTGTCTCCTGAGTTAGAGACAATTACTCTGTTGAATTTGAATCAATCAACCAGTTGTGTGCTCATCTTTGTCAATGTTTTGGGTGATAATGGTAATCATTACACCAACATAACAATGTGAACACATGCACTCACAGATACATCCACACACACTTCTAAATTATATTTAAATGTTGTCTTTCATTCTAGAAAGAAGGAGGTTCCAATTCACTAAGAAGAACTGGACACTTCATTACAAATCTGGAAAAATACATACATATTTATTTATATACATACATACATATATAGCTGTATGTATACAAACATGCATACACACAAATATATATGTATGTGTGTGTGTCTTAAACAAGTCTGCATGTTTGACAAGCTCACACCTGAACAAAAGGAAAATTGGGGGTTTGAGGAAAGTGAATGGAGAAGCCTGGGGAATCTATTGTGAGTTTGCATGTATTTAATACATTTAAAGGCTTTGGGTCCAATGTAGTGAAAACCTTCAGGTTTCTACAGCACTCAGACATTATTACAGAAATAAACCACTCTGTTTTGAATTTCAGAATCTCAATTGGATGCACACTGAAGATAAGCTTTCTGTTTGAATTAAAATGCCTCTTTTGATTCAAAGGTCATATTTTCTCCTTCTGGCAGCATGCACTCTCTGTTTCCCTTTGCTATATACCGGAGTCTACCTGCTTGGAGCTATCCCTCCATCCACAAAATATGTTCGCCAGTTGCCTGTAGTGATTTAAGATTAATAAGCCCCTAAAGAAGAATTTCACAAAGGAAACTCACCACCACAATTTTCATTCTTCTACTATAGTGTGCTGAGTTCTAAGATAATAATACAAATATTAATAGCCTATACTCATATAACACTAGTAGTTTCACACTGTTTTACACAAAGCGGAGTAAAAAGTAAACTCCTCAAAAGCAAAACCTTTTGTTTTGGTTTGTTTTGTTTTGTTTTTGTTTTAGTACCTCCAGCCCCTACTACATGTATATGCCCAAATTATATAGTAGGAGTTTTTTTTTAATATTTTAAAGATATTTTATTTTACAGACTTTTTCCTCAATGCTTCAGTTACTCTTAAATCTTGTCCAGTGTTTCACAACGGTGTGGAGGTGACCCCGGTTTCTTAATAATATTTTGTTTTTCCCCATTTACATGTACAAACAATTTTAATATTCTTTTTTTATTTTGATTTCCAAATTATCTTCCTCCTTACTTTCCCTCCTCCTCTCCCTATTCTCCTTCTCCCAAGATGGTATGCAATGTGATATAGTTATACATGTGAAATCATGTAAAATATATTTCTGTTAGTTATTTTGGGGATGAAAACTCTAACCAAAAAATACTAGAGGAAGAAAAAGTGAACAATAGTATGCTTCAGTTTTTTCTCTGGAGGCAGATAGCATTTTTCATCATGAAGCCTTTGGGATTGTCTTGTGACGTTGTATTGCTAAGAATAGCTATGTCACTCAGAGTTGTTCATCAAAAAATATTGCTATTACCATGTACATAGTTTTCCTGGTTCTGTTCATTTCATTCTGCATCAGTTTATGAATGTCTTCCCAGGTTTTTCTGAAATCATTCTGCTTGTCATTTCTTATAGCACAATCATATACTATAACTTGTTTAGCCATTCTCCAATTGATGGGTATCCCCTCAGTTTCTAATTCTTTGCCACCAGAAAAAGAACTGCTTTAAATATTTTTGCTCAAATAAGTTCTTTTCTCCTTTAAAAAAATCTCTTTAGGATATAGAACTAGTAGTGGTATTGCTGGGTAAATGGGTTTGCACAGTTTTATAGCCCTTTGAGCTGGTTCTAAATTGATCTCTAGAATGACTGAATCAGTTCACAACTCCACCAACAATGCCAACAACTAGTGTCTTAATTTTCCCAAATCCTTTCCAACATTTGTCATATTAGCCAACCTGATACATGTGGAATAGCCTATCAGAGTTGTTTTAATTTACATTTCTCCAATCAATAGCAATTTAGAGCATTTTTATATGCCTATAGCCATATAACAGGTGTTTAATAAGTGTTTATCGAGTTAAATTGAATTGCATTGCATTGGGTTCCTCACAACAAGTAAGAGTTTTACTGTCATCATTACATATGTTCTACAGATGAGAAAATGAAGCACAGGCAAATTAAACGATTTGTTCAAGGCCACAAAAATGGAAAGGGTTAGAGCCAAGACTCAAATGACTTAAATGACTTTAGGCCCAATATTCTTTTCAATGCACCAAACCTTATTGTCTACTAAATGAAGCCCTGATTAAAGCTCCTTATCTCAATTAATCTTTCCACAAACATTTATTAACCTCCAACTAAGTACCAGGTACTATACTAGATGCTGGGATTGCAAAAACAGTCTCTCATTTCAAGGGGTTTAAATGTGGTTGGGGGAGAAATAATTACATATAAACAAATTGAGGGAAAGGGCACCAGCAGGGAGGACACTGAAGGAGTTTCACATAGAAAGTATCACTTGAGCACAACTTTCAAGGAAACAAGGAATTATCAGAGGCAAAGGTGAGGTGGAAAAGGCTGCCCTGAAAAATCATGCCTGTGCCTTCTCTCATCTTCTGTATTACCTCCAAAGAGGTCTGGGGATGCCTCATCTCAACTTTTGCCACCATAAACCTTCTTACTTTTGAATTTTTTTAGGCTATCCCCCTCATCTGTCCCTCCCCCCTTCCTCATATACCAGAGCCATCAACCACTGGGGAAGCGAAACTGAAACAGGACATTTAAAGGAGTATAGGACTACTTACATTCCTTCAGCAGGAATAAATGAGTTAAATATATTTAACAGAGATAGTTTAAAAATTATTTTCACCAGGTAGCATGCTATACTTCATTTCCTTTCCCAACTGATTATCTTTCAAATTTGCATTGAAGCAATGTTTTGTGCTGCTTGTTTTGGGTTTATCTTTCAGTACCCAAGGATGGAATTCATTTGGACAAGGTGACTTGATGTCATCAAGGGTGGCGTTCTTAACGATAGTGAGTGCTCTGAGTAACTCCTTATTTTTATCTTGTACCAATTCCCTCTACTTTTTCCAGTTCCAAATCCTGTGAAAAGAGGTAACAGATGTTTAATATTCATTCTTAAACATCATTTGGTATAGAGTTATCTTTAGTACTTTATTAAATTAATACTCTAAATGACCTGGACTTTAAGGAAATCTAGAACACCTATCCAAGGTAATAAGAAAATCTCTGTTTTTCTTCACACAGTTGAATATCAGCCAAAAGTTTCTGATGAAGATCAGCCCCATTGATGCTCAGTGGGTAGGCAAAATTCTGCCTGGGTCCCTGGATGCATTAAAACTATGTATTGAGCTCTGCTCTTAGGAACCTCCCATAGGTTGTGTCAGAGCAGACATTTACATAGCCCATCAGGAAGGACCAGCTGGCCCCTCTCACAGAATATAGCTGTGATCAAGAGGACAATATGGAAAGACTTTTGAAACCCCTTACAAGCCAAAATTGAAAATCATCCGATTTACCAGATCAAATAGGGGCAAGAGACTATAGGAAAGTATGTGACCTGTTTTGGGACCTTAAAGGAAAAGCGATCGTGAAAGATTCCTGCCCTTGTTGATCAGTTTGTGACTGCTCTGGTTGTACCTATTTATACTGAATTAGTCTAGGTAGAGGGAGTCACTGACCTGCCCACACTCATCTGACTATTACCCTCTATTAAGTAAACTTATTTCTATGTTTTTAAATTCTATTTTAATTTTTCCATTAAAAATTGCTTTTTTTCTTTTTTCCCACTAAAAAAGAAAAGAAAAACCTTAATAACAATATTCATTCAAGAAAAACAAATACTTTCATTAACCATGTCTCAAAATAATTGTGTCATTCCACATCTTAGGTCCATTACTTCTCTATCAGAAGACAGGTTCATCAATAGTCCTCTAGAATCATGATTGTTCTACATCTTTCAAAGGCTTATTAAGTTCAACCATCTGTCATATCCAAGGTACATCCAACATTCTTGTAGGCAAACTCCCAGTCAAGAACATTTGAAAGGGAAGCAACCTATGCAGTTTGGTGTGTATGTGATGGGAGGGAGCTTGAGTCTGTGCTACAGCCTAGACTCTGATCACCAGACAGAGGTATCCAGGAGCCAGTTTTCCCAACTGGAAGAGACCTTAGACTCCCTTTGTTTCAAACTCTTATTTTACAAATGAAGAAGCTCAGGGCCAGAGAAGAGAACGTTTGCTTGTGGTCACATAGTAAGTAGAAGAGATGAGTTTTGAATACATATATTCTTAGCTCTAAGTCCAGAGCTCTATCCAATGATATTTCTACACTCTACCAAGTCTCAAGTTCAATGAAGGAGGGTCCTGCAGGTAGGGATAGTCATAGGACAAAAATGGTTTGACAAGGATTCCAAGAAAACAAGTCATTGAATGAGGAAGAGAGGATTGCTTTATAGGAGTCAGAATTTTCTAGAAGGTGAAGTAGGAGTACATCTGGGAGATGATTCCAAGTGCCAATAAGCTGAACAGTCTAGCAAACTTTGAAAATTTCATGCCAGGAGAGAGAGTAGAATGAACAATGTCAAGACAAGCCGGTGGAAATCAAGCACAGAGACCCAGATACCAAACACAGAAACAAAAACAAACAAAACTAGAAACCAAAAGAACATACAAAGGAGTCTTATAAGCCAGAATGTAACTCCACCTGCCAAGAACAGACTGATGATACTCGACAGTTTTCCTGTACTCAATGTATGTCCCTGCAGTGTATATGGCCACTCCTCCTCATTACAAAGATTGGGACTTTCCTAGTGTTTTACTTATTTATAGCTCTGTCTTATTTCCTTCATTAAATCATAATCTCTATGATATCAAGGATGCACTTTAGGTGATGATGTCAGGTGTCTTGCCAAACTTTCATTAAAACTGCTGATTCCTTTACTTGTCTCCATTAGAATTTTAAATGCTTGCTTTCTCAAATGGCAACTAACCTTAGTTAAGATGTTAAGTTTCTCGATGACAGAGGACCATAACGAGTAGAGACATTCTACAATAGAGTAGTGGGAAATAAGGCTGAAAAGGAAGTGTAACCCATGGTCCAAGGCACTCAAAGACTCTGGGTTAACAAGGGCCAAGTCTGACCTTGGGGGACAGAATGTGTCATATGTTTTCTTTGCTATATTATTCTCTCACTCAGAGCTTACTGTGGGAAAATCTCCAAGTATACATTAGGTTTATAACTAGGTTTATAATGCTTATAACTAGATTTCTCTTGTAACTCCTGCCCAAAGTCCATTGGAATGGGATCTTGCCTTCATCAATAGAGATAAATGTCCTGCCCTGTGTGAGGATTGTGGCAGAGTTGGTGATAGCAGCATAGCCCAATCTTCTTCAGTCCTCTTCCAGACTCTTCAAGCTTCAAGTCTTCTTCAAACTCTGAGTTGCTTCAGTGCTTCTACTTTCCAGCTTTGAGAAGGAAAATGGAAGAAGCCAACCCTGCTCCAGGTTGCTGAAGGAAACAAAATATGGGAAGACAGGTGTGGAGCTGGCAGCCTTTATCATGCCCCTATCCTCAGTTTTCTTCACTAAAGACTACAGGGAGTTTCCCTCTGGGTGACATCTGGGATTATGTCTTGTTTGAACTGCCTCCTTCGCTCTGTATTTTCTGGTGTATATTCTACATATCTACAGATATGATCTGGTTTCCATTTTGCTGTTAACTTGGATAAATGAGTTTCTTTGCTGAATGCCATATGTGTTCATGGTGGAACTGGTATGTGGTGAGAAATGGATAAAGCTTTGAATATAGAGCTTGGGATTTCCTTTATCACCAATAAGACACACTGGTAATAAGTTAGATTGAATCTGATTATATCCCCTAGACTAATAATATTTAAGAGAACAGATAGGTATAATTCTAGCCTGACTTCTCTGAGAAGAGCAGAGTGGCCTCTCACCCCAGCTTTCTTACTTCTCCTACTGGCTAGAATTAAAGTCTCCCTTAGAGAAGGGTAGGGAGAGAAAAGGCTAGAGATGTCTATTCTCCTCGTCAAGTCACACAATTATAGCCCTCACCACAAGTGGTCCTCTCTTTAGGGTCTTGTTATACTCTGAGAATAAGAGGGACTCTAAGATCTATAATAAAGCTCTAGGTAATAAATAAAGGGAATGAATTCAAAGATATTGGGGAAGTCATTTTATATCACTTTTCTTACAATGGTCACTTTTCTTACAAGAACACTATTATGTCTTTATTATGGGCCTCATTTTAAAGATGAAGAAATTGAAGTTTAGAAAATGTAAACAGATTTCTCAAAGTTACACAGTAAACACTGTGAACAGGATCTGAATCCAGGTCTTCTGGCTCAAGGACTCTTGCCAAATACTAAGTACTTAAGTGCTTATGGATATACGGTATTGTCATTATTTTTAGCAGTTAGGCAACACAGTCAAGGCACATAGACATATCTTGAGTCTCACACAACTTGGGGACCCTGTCTACCCCCAGGTTCAACGTAAAGTGTTTCACTTTATCATAGTTATACAAATATAGTACAAGCCTCTTTTCAGTGCACTCTTGACCAACAGATCCAGCAGGAAAAATTAATCAGAAGTAAAAATTCCAACTAAAATAGAAGACTATATAAAAGGAAGAAATCACCTAGTAGAATCATTTTCTACTTCCTGTACACAAAGGTGTACACCTGCCTATGCTGGTTGAAGATGTGAATCATTGGAAAACGTTTCAAGGTTCAGTCTCCCAGTAATCCTCTATGCCTTACTGTTTCTCCACCCTTCTTCTGAAGTGCTAATCCATTCTGCTGAAGCTGCCATTTACTGTTTCTCCACAAAGTTGCTAGTGCCATCTGCTAGAAATTTCATAGACTGTGGAGGCTTCTTCCTAAAAGGAAGTGTAATCACTCTTTTGTGAGACTGCTAGGCCAATATTCTCTAACACTGATCAATACAATTTCCAACTGTTTTGTTAGGCCCACAACAGCACCTAGCTAGCACACAAAAGATCTCCTACCCAGCACTTTCTTTTTCAACAATTTTCACTGACAGGCTCCCAAGATGGCACCCCCTCTTGATTATTAGTTAGGGATAAGTAAACTGTTTTTAAAAAAAATAGTCGTATCTTAGGAGGAAAAGGCCTTGCAAACTACCTTGAGGCTTTTATAAGCCTCTCAAGGAAACACTAAATTCCAGATGTCTCTTCTTTTTACATAAATAATACTAATAGTTGATAATTATGTGGCATATTGAAGTTCATATTCTTTCAAATAATACAGTAACCCTATGAAGGAGATAGTATAAATGTTATTATCTCTGTTTTACAGATGTGGAAATTTAAAACAAAGGATAAGAGATTTGCCCAAGGTCACACAGCTAACAATTACTGGAGCCAGGATTCAGGATTTGAATCTGGATTTTTTGACTCCAAATATACTACTTATTTTACTACGCAACATGGGGTAGATGACATGCTGGAAGACATTATAATACCCTAGCTTGTTACTAAAGAAGGCCAAGAGACCTTTTTTGTTTTGTTTTCAGATGATTCAACCAGATGAAGGCTCTTTTCTTCCTAGCTGGAGTGGGAATAAGTATGTTAGAATGAGCAATTTCATGTTTAAGCCTCTATTTTGTGACAAATTGTTATGTAGGGGAAGTTAGGTGGCACAATGGCCAAGTCACAAGTCGGGAAGGTCTGAATTCAAATCCAGCCTCAGATACTTACTAGTGTGTGACCCTGGGCAAGTCACTAAACTATTTGCATCAGTTTCCTCATCTGTCAAATGAGTTGGGAAGGAAATGGCAAACTACTCCAGTATCTTTGCCAAGAAAACTCCAAATGGCATCAGGAAAAATCTGGTCAAGGCAGAAAACAAGAACAAAAGCAATGTCTTATATGTGTGTGTTCCAAATCTGAAACATCAGAAAATAACTGATAAACACTTGCCAAAGATGTTAAGAAAATAAAGCTTTTTCATCATTGATCACCAATCAAAATATAGATGTCATTTGTATACCCTTGCAGGCAGAACCATAAAAATCCACCAGAGGCCCAAGCAATCAGCCTGCTCCTGGGTTGAGACTACAACAGATGCCTTCATTCCCCTGCACTTAGAAATATGAGCATCCTGTGTTGACAGAGACTAGCCAGAATGCCACTTTCATGGGAGACACATGGCCTCTGGCATTTTATTGTGAACATTGGTACAAAACACACTTAGAAAGACCTTTAGGAATCAGGTTTGTGTTTTGTTCCTACAGGGTTTGAAGTCAATAAAGTTTGATTGTGTGCGCTGATGAGTGTAAGTTTTATTAGTGTACTGTCAGCCCTAATAAGCATAAGTAACTAAATCGGTTTTACTCCTACATCCTACATTATACTAGTACTAGAAAAAGTTCACAATTTAATTTTTTCTTACCACTGCATAATAGTATAACCCAAAATGAAAGAGAGCTAAGAAGGAATCTCTTTTCTTTCACTCAGCTCCTGATTAGCTTTACATTATGTTTCCAGATTGGTAAAAGAAAGGGAAAGGGGAAAACAATGAAATCCCTCAAACACCCCTAGTAGTCATAAAATGTTGGCTTATTGCTTATAATATCCTGATTATATGACAAAAATATATCTCTTCTATTAAATTACATTACCTCCTGGTTTAGGATTACTGGTCTCTATCCTTGCTCTGAGTTAGTAGGTTGGGTAAGCAGCAAACTGCAAACAGCCAACCACATTAAAGAAGAGAAAGCTAGAAACAAAGCTATTCAGAGAACAATGCATTTATAATGTCTCTGTCTTCTCTCTGAAAGAATGATGGTAATGAGATTATAACAGAAAAATTCCACTAACTGAATTCAATCTCTGGAAGTCATTTTTGGTTATGAGCCTTTTTGGAACATGGTGTCTATTTCCCCAATGACCAAAGTAGATTTTTTATTTGATTTATGACCTAAATTCTATAGTATATCAAAGTCTTGCATTGGGGATGGTAAAGCACATCCCTTTAGGAACAGGTCACATGACCACAAAGATTATTAAAACCAGGTACATTTTCAAATTATCATTTACTTTCCCCTGTTTCTATTGTTTGCATTTCATTCAGCTTGGACAAAGAAACCAGATGGGTCCATTTTATTTTTGCATCTAGTCAATTTCACTTGCTATACTTCATGTACTTATTTTCACTGTAAAATTCAGAGGAATAATGCCTTCCCCCTCTTTTTTTCTTCCTAACTTTTCCTCTTCCACTCGAGTCTCCTCCTCCTTTCTCTCTTCCTTGCAAAAACCAAAACTATCATCCAAAAAAAAATAAAAGGTTCCAATTGAAATTTCAAGAAAGTTCTATTTCAAAAACTCTCTTGGAAATCACTACAAAGGCATTTCACTCTGTTACACACCCTTTTCTTAGCAATTCATTAACATGGGGATTAAATAAGCTCCTGATTGAAATCCAGTATTGTATGTGAATTATTCTGCATGAATGTCCTATTATAATTCAATATACTTACATTTAAAAAAATTTCATTAAGTCTATACAATTGTTTGTCATTTAATAATGCACTTTTGGCATTAATTTACAAATCTAGGTTCTGTACTTAAAGACACTATGGATATAATCCATGTGATTAAAGATATTAATTTTAATGCTATAGTCATTCTAAGACTGAAATAATAATTTAGGCACCAGTAATCCATAACCAATTGTGTCCACATTGTGTTGAATGCATATTTCTTTTCTAATTGATGACACAGATGAGCCCTGGCTCATGGAATACCTGACAGTATTCAATATATATTGAGTAAAGTCCAATTTTATTAGATACATCCAAGCATATTGACAATTAAAACGGACTTCATAAATTCTCTATATTAATCAATGTATATGTTGCCTAATGGGAAAGAATACTCACAGATGTGGATTTGGCATGTGCAGATGCATGCTAGAATATTCTAGGAATGGGTCTCTATTTGATTATCTCTATGAATGGTTTAAAATCCACTGGATGATTTGGAACTCTCTGCACTATTGGCTCCTGACTTGTAATCTGGAAAGTGCACAAGCCAGTTGTATCAAGCTAGAGCAATTAACTGGTAATTTGGAGCATTTAACTGGAAAATTGGCTTGCAGGAAGGTCACCTAGACATGCTGCTGCTGACAGGGAAGAGATTCCACTTGTAATCTGGCTCAACAAACCAGTTCATGAAACAGTCTTACAGTCATAATGGCTTACAAACCAATTATCACTTGTAAAGACTGTTTTGGGGGTGAAGGGAGAGAGAATGAGGAAACGGCAAAAGGAAAGGAAGGCGGTCTTTCCTTTGCTAGTTTTGTGACTGTGTCGAATTCATAAGATAATTTAGTTTTGTATCAAGATACCAAGAAATTTCTCTTAACAAGAAGGGACAAATCCTAATATATGTGTGTATTTTTAATAAAATAAATAAGATGACTCATTAGTTATTTAAATATCTCATGATTGCAAATTTATCCATTATCACATAATAAATCTTGCTTCACATTTTGCTCTTTATGAAACTAATTGTACTGTTTTCCTCTCACTCTGACAGTAAAATAATATCTCACTGGCATTAACCAGTTGATTTGGTCAATTTAGCAAAATTACTCATCGATTCAGTTAAAATGGTCAATCAGATAAATAGACTCTGCTTTGGTTAAGATGGGAGAGAGGAAAGGAAAGGAAGAAGGAGAGGAAGAAGAAGAGGAAAGAGGAGAGGAAAAAGGAGAGGAGA
>CM053622.1:231050126-231073287 GCA_028646595.1 Phalanger gymnotis | reverse complement strand
GCCAGCAGGAGCAGAGTAGGATCTCAGTGTCAACATCTAGCCCATCCCATAAAAAATAACCATGGTAGGAATCCCACACCAAAAAGAGATTCAGCAGTTTCATCACTATGAACCAGCAGAACTTTCTATCTGTCTGATTTGGGCTGAGTCTAGTAGCTTTCTGTTGTTGCTCTGACAGGTCAGAAACTTGAAGAACTCAGACCAGGTTCCTATACTCAGACTTTACCTTGGATCCAACCACTTTGAGAGCACTTGAAACTTGCAGGTCCCCACCCTGTCCCTGAAACACAACACTCACTATTCCAAAAAAAAAAAAAAAACAGAAACAGGACTAGCAAAGGCCTTCCTTCCAGAAGTGTAGAAGACCTCAGCCCCAATATTATATATAAAGTCAGGAAGTAGGCTAAAAGAATGTGCAAACAAAAAGGAACTATATCATAATGAGCTATTAAGGTGACAAGGACACTCAAGACACAAACACATAAGAACAGAATGATTATAAAAGAATTATAAAATGCCATAGAGAAAAACATAGCTAAGTGTTTTCAACAAATGAAATGAGAGCACTTGAGGAAAAAAACTGGAAAAGAAATGAGAGCTGTGAAGAAAGAAGAATTGGAAAGGGAATTTACAGCTTGTTATAAGAATCATAAAATCTTCCCTACATAACAAATTCCCTGAAAATTAGAATTGGCCAATGACTCCACGAGGCAATAAGAAATATTTAAACAAATAAAAAGGCTGAAAATACAAAAGAAAATGCAGACTCTTATAACAAAAAATAACTGACCTGGAAAGCTGATTAAGGAGAAAAAAATAGACAATCTGAATGCCATGACCAAAAAATGAGCCTAGACAGCCTATTTCAAGAAATCTTAAAAGAAAACTCCCCAAATTTCTTAGATCTAAAGGGCAAGGTAGAAATAGAAAAAAATCTACCACCTACCAAAAGAAATCCCAAAATGGAGACTTTCAAGAACATAATAGCCAAAGTTCAGAGCTTCAAGTTCAAACAAAAATGGCTTCAAGCAGCCAGAAAGAAAGAGCTCAGGTACTAAGGAGCCACAGTCAGGCTCATGTATGATGAAACAGCCACCACTATAAAGGAGGGGAGAACTTGGAATATGATATTCCAGAAGACAAACGATATGGGCTTACAGCCAAGAATATCATACCCAGTAAACCTGAGTATAATGCTACAGATATAAAAAAAAAAAGTGGTCCTTTAATTGAATAGAAGACTTACAAGCATTCCTGTTGAAAAGACTAGAGCTCTGGAGAAATTTTAAAATTCAAACACTGGAATGAAGAGCAACATAAAAAGGTAAATATGAATGAACCATGATAAAGGACTAAATGAGGATAAATCGCTTACATTCAAAGATGGGGAGATGATACATGTGTGTTCTCTGAACCCTGCATCATAAAGGGAATCCAATTAGACAAGTCCTGAGGATGGTTCTCTTATGTCTTAATCTTGAGTGAAGGATGGAAAGAAAGAGGGAGATAAATACAATGGCATGGGGATGGGAAGGGAGGAAGGTTGGGGGAACTTATTTCACATAATCATGGTGAAAGCATACATTTATACAAAGAAGGAGGAGGGCATGGAGGAACACTAATATTAGAACTTCACTCATATCCGAACTGGTCAAGGTAGAAAACACACATTTAAAATTGGGTACAGAAATATAGTTAACTCAACAGGCAAATAAGAGGGAAAAAATGTGAAGAGGGAATCAGGAATAAGAGGAAGGGGAGATTAAGGGAAGGATTAGTCTAAGCAAAACAAACTCTAAAATTGTACAAAAATACTTATAACTCTTTTTGAGATGTCAAAGAATGGGAATCTGAGGGGATACCCATAAATTGGAGAATGGAAAAACAAATCGTAATATACAAATGTGATGGAATGCTATTTAATTAAACTCTGATAAGTGTAGTGATGAGCCAGAATTTAAGTGATATAATGAGGAAACATGCTACCCACTTCCTGATAGAGAGGTAAATAACTCAGAATGCAAAATGAGGCCATTTTGTGGGGTGGGGAGTAGGAGGAAGATATGGACATTTCATTTTCATTGACCATGCATGTTGGTAATGGGTTTTATTTCTCTTGTGTTCTAAATTGAAAGTGGAGGTTAAGATGGGAGAGTAAAAAGATGAGTCTTGGTTGATTAAAACAAATAAAAGCTTTGGAAAATAAATGCGAACTCTCTATAAAAGAATAGAAAAGGAAAAAGAGATTGAGACTTGGAAAGAGAATTAATAGCTTAACGCAAGAGATACAAAGTCTTGCCCAAGTACCAGACAGCTTGAAAATCAGTAAGGACCAAACAGAGTTAATGACACTATGGGAGAACAAAAAAATATTAAAAACAAAGTCAAAAGACAGAAAAAAAATTGAAAAAAATCTAAGATGTCACATCAAAAGTGACTGACATGAAATACAAATTAAGAGGAGATAATTTAACAAGTATTTCCCTACCTAAAAGCCATGACAAAAAATAGAATCTAGTCATCATATTTCAAGGAAATCATGAATTAAAACTGTCTAGATCTATGATAACCAGAGTCAAAGAGTTTGTTCCTGAAACAAGCCTCAAAATGAAAACTATGAGAAAAGTAACAGCCAAAACCCAGACTTTCCAGGTCAAAATACAAATACTACAAACATCCAAAATAAAAATCACTCAGGTACTGAGATCACATCAGGATCACACAGATTTGGTGTCTATTACTATAAAAAGATGACTGCTTAGAAGAGATACTAAAAAAAGGGAAAAAATGGAGGCCTATGACCAAAAATAACTCACCTAAAAGTAAAAGTGAGCTTAATCTAACTTATAGGCAAATGGTCCTTTATTGAAATACAGCATTCATAGGCATTCCTAATGAATAAAAGAAAAACTAAGTAGAAACTTTAAAGAATAAACACAAAAGCCAAGAGAAAAGACAAAGGCAAATGAATAATCTGAAGGAATGATACAAAGATGGAGCATTTATATTTTAATGTGAGGAAATGATACAAGTGTCCTCTCAAAACTCTAGTGTCATCGGTAGTAGTTTTATTATTGCCTGATAATCTTAAGAGAAGAAAGAAAAGGGCAATACAAAAGGAATACAATTAGAAAGAGAGAAGGAACAAGGTGAAAGATCTTATTAGTTCATGTAATCAAGATACTTAGTAGAAGACAGTCCAAATAAGGAAGAATATGTAGGGGGAGTAGCCATAATTTGAACCTCACTTTCATTTGAACTAATCAAATAGAAGTAGTTGAACACACACACATATGCACACCCATATATACAGAGAGATAGAAAGAATTTGGCATAGAAACACATTCAATTCAGCAGAGAAATGGAATGGAATGGAGACAGGGATAAATAAGAGTAACAAGGAGTGTTTCATCACAAGAAAAATAAACTTCAAACTCAAAGGTTGCATTATAAAAAAAAAGTTTCAAAAAAAGAGTAAGCATTTCTTCCCCTCTGGGTGAAGTGAAAAGAGAGCCAAAGGAGCAGAAGTAAGTGATGTCACTCATAGATCACTTGTTCTATCCCTCACCACACTCTTCTTCTTTATAAGGAGAGAGGCAAAAAACAAAAGGGAGAGAAAATTATAAAGAATAAAGATGGATAGAAATACAAAAATCAAGGATCATAACTCTGAATTGAATGGGATTAAGTAACCCATAAAATGGGAAAAGATTGATTAGAAAACAGAATCCAACAACATGTGGTTTACAAGAAATATATTTGAACCATAAAGATTCACAGAGGAGGCTGAACCAAAATCTTCAATTTTGGACTATACTTCAATTGAATTCAAAAAAGCAAAGGAGGCAGCAATCATGATCTCACACAATACAATAGCAAAAGAAGACCTGATTAAAAAAGATAAACACTTTATTCCTCTTGAGAAAGGTAGAGACCAAGAAAAGAGAGTAACAATAGATCAACGAACTGAGCATGCAACTAAAAAATTAGAAAAACCAACAAATTTTAAAATTCCAATAAAAATGATAATTCTGAAAATCAAAGAAGAGATTAATAAAATAAAAAACCTTAAACAAACTAGATATTGCTTTCAAAACATAAAAACTATTAACTACTTTGATTATTTTAAGGAGGAAATTCAAATTACCAATAAAAATTTTAAAATTCACAACAAACAAAAGATTTATAACAAACTTTGAGATATCATTTCACACCTATCAAACTGGCTAAAATGATAGAAGGGAGAAATGAGAAGTGTTGGAGATAAGAGGGAAAATTGCAATATTAATACACTGTTGGAATTGCGAAGTGATCCAAACATTTTGGAGAGCAACCTGGAATTATGCCCAGAGTTATAAAAGTGTGTATACCCTTGGACACAGCAATATCACTATTAGGCCTGTTTCCCAAGGTGATTAGGGACAAAGGAAAAGAACCTATATGTTCTAAAATATTTATAACTGCTTTTTTTATGGTGCACAGAACTGGAAATTGAGGAGATGCCCATCAGAGAATGGCTAAATGAGTGGTGGTATATGATTGTGATGGAATACTACTGTCCTAAAAGAAAAGATGAGTTGGTTGATTTCAGAAAAACATGGAAAGACTTGCATGAAATGATGAAGAGCAAAATGAGCAGAACCAAGAGGACAGTGTATATATAGAGATATTGTATGAAGAAAAGTTGTAAACCAACCAACTTACTCTGACTACTATAAATACTGAAATCAATTATCACAAGGACCTATGAAAGAAGATGTTATCCATCTTCAGAGAAAGAACCAATAAATAGAAGTAAACATAATATGATTTTACATATATTTATAAATCTGTGTGAAATGGTAGCTTTCTGTAATGTGAGGTAGGGTGGGAGAAAGGAAGACAGGTTGGTTAAATTGGAACAAAAAATAAATTTAAAAAAATATTAGGAACAATTTTCCCTAACCATATGCCAGGAAAACTAATAAGTTAAGCATGTAGATGTTAATTTTAAAAATAAAATTCCGAGATTCATACAATAAGAAATAGAGGTCCTAAATAACCTAACAGCAGAAAAAATTAATAAGCCATAAACTCTCTTTCTCTCCTTCTCTCTCCCTCTTTCTCTCTTTTTTTCTCTCTCACACACATACAACACGCGCACGTGTGCACACACACATACCTTATGGATTTACAAGTGAATTCTCGCAAACATTCAAAAAACAACTTATTTCTACATAACAAAATATTTGAAAAAATGAAAATCCTTCTTAAAAAATATGGTCTTGACATTTAAACCAGGGAGAGTTAAAACAGAGAAAAATAACTACAAACTGATATCCTTAATGAATATCAATGTAAAAATTTTGAACAAAATATTAGTAAAGAGTTTACAGCAACAAATCAAAATGATCATACCCTGTGGCCAGATTGTATTTATACAAGGATTTCAGCTTTGGTTCAATGTTAGGAAAACTATCAATATAATAGTCTTTATTGCTAACAAAAAATAAAAATCGTAATTATATCAATAAATGCAGAAAAAAGCTTTTTATAAAATATAACATCCATTTCTATATTTTTGAAACTAGAATGTATGAGAATAAATGGGCCTTTCTCTAATATAATATCAAGAATTTATCAAACACTAAAAGTCATAATTAGCTTTTAATTAGGATAAAATATAGGCCTTTCCTAAGATCAGAGGATAAACAAGGGTTCTTATTGTCAGCATTAACACGAATGATACCACCTAAATTAGGTATTCAGTGCCATACCAATCAAATGACCAAAGAATTACTTCTAGAACCAGAAAAAATAATAAATTCATCTGGCAGAACAAAAGGACAAGAATCTCAAAGGAAATAATGAAAACAAGGAGGAAAGAATGTAGATCTCAAACTGTACTACAAAACAACAATAATCAACATGATTTATTATTGGTTAAAAATACAAAACATCATCAGTGGAACAGGTTATTTTTAAAATGTACACAAGCATATTAACCTCATAATCTAGTCTTCAATAAAGTAAGGAATCCAACTAATAGGATAAGGACTTTTAGCAATTTAGCAAAAACTTCTAAGAAAAGTAGAAAACAATCAAACAGGAATTAATCTTAGACCAATACCTCAAAACATATACCAAGATAAACTATATATAATTTAAAAATTAAAGGTCAGATAAAAATTGGGTATGCAACTTAGAAACAAATGGTCACAAATATAAGAAAAGGAAAAGAAAAGATTGCCTTACCTCAATGGCATGGTCAAACAAGAGATGGAGAAGATCACAGAAGACAGAATGAACAATTTTAATCACATAAAATTTTAAAATTATTGCACGACAAAACTATTGCATCCAAAATTAATGGGAAAAGTCGATAGGAGAAAAAATTCTTTCCAGTGGCTTTTTTTTCTGATAAAGGTATCTTTTCCAAAATATGTAAGGATTTAACTCAAATTTATTAGAATTAAAACCATTCCCCAATGGGCCAATAGTCAAAAATTATATGAACAGTTCTCAAAGTAAGAAATCCAAGCTGTCAGTAGTTTTTTAGATGCTCCAAATCACTAATAAAGAAATGTAAAGTAAAGCAATCCTGAGGTTCTACTTCACATAATATTGGCAAAGATGAGAAAAAAAAGGAAAATGATAAAATGGCTACAGGAAAGCAAGGATATTAATGGACTCTCAATTCGTCCAGTCACTCTGGAAATATGCTCAGAAAGTCACCAAACTATGCCTGTCCTTTGACCCAGTGATTCCACTACTTGGCCTATAGTCCAAAGAGATGTAATGAAAATATTTATCCTGGATTTTTTTATACTGGCAAAGAACTAGAAATTAAGGTGGTATCCATCAATCAAAGGATGGCTGAAAAATTGTAGTACGTGAATGTAGTGGAATATTACTAAACTGCA
Organism: Phalanger gymnotis; assembly: GCA_028646595.1. Lineage (NCBI taxonomy): Eukaryota > Metazoa > Chordata > Mammalia > Diprotodontia > Phalangeridae > Phalanger > Phalanger gymnotis. The sequence continues at coordinate 231,066,385 of CM053622.1, read as the reverse complement.
AGCAATGAAGAATGGGACAGTTTCTGTGAAATCTGGAAAGTCTTGTATGAACTGATGCAAAATGTTGCAAGAAGAACCAGGAAAACAATTTATGTAATAAAGACAAAAATTTTGTAAGATTTACAAGTCTGATCAGTATAACAGTTACCCATGATTCCATAGATGAATGATAAGACTATCTACCCTCCTTCTGCAGTGAAGTTATGGATTCAATATGCGGATTAAGACATACTTATTGGAGATGGCCAATGGAATAATTTGCTTTGCTTGACTTTGTATGGCTGTTACAATGGGTTTCTCTGTGTGCTTGCCTGTCTGTCTGTCTGTCTTTCTATCTCTTGTGGGGGGAGGGAGTTCCCACTGGAGATGAGGGCAAAGTGGGAGAAATAGAAAGCAAATGTTTGTTAATTGAAAAAATAATAGTCCCTCAAAATATTTTACTCCATAAAGGAGATATGACTGACTCATTCACTAATAGCCGGACATTTTATTTGGTCAATTTTTCCATAGGTAGTAATAGATTTGCATTGATCCATCCACAATTTCTTTCTTATTCAATATTTATAAAGCATGCATTTATAACATAACTTCTATTGCTTCTTGCCTCTGTACTTTCGCCCATCTTAAAAAAGGTGTCAATTCTCTATCTTTTGTATAGAGAGAAAGTATGGCTTAGGAATAAGGAGCCTGCCTTGGAGCCAGAAAGACTGGAGTTCAAGTTCGCCTCCTGACACATATTGTCATGTGACTCTTTACCTCTCAGTCCTCTAGGCAACTCTCTAAGAATTCAATGTTGCAGGGAAGATGATGACCTCAATTGATAGAAGGATCTTTCTCATTGACTGAAGTTTCTTCATCTGGGAGTTCTCTATACCAGTGAAATCAGAGATCAGTTCCGATCACTCTCCTTTGTACATACCTATATATATCTTCACTCTCTCCTCTGACAGGATATGAGCTCCTCAGAGAAAGGAACAGTTTCACTTTTGTCATTGTTTTCCTAGAGTCTCATCACAGTTCCTATAATACCTGATATATAGCAGGCCACTTCCTAGATGCATGCTGATAAATTAATTGATTGATGGATGAACCAAAGTTAGTGCTGTGACTCAAAGGTATAGATAGGCAGGATCTGAACCTGTGAGTTTGGCCCCTTTTCCACCATTGGTATAAGCAATAGGCTATAGATAACTGTAGAAGGAAAGGCATTCTCTGGTACTCATGCCAATGATGCCCTTTCTCAGTTTTCTAAATAACCTTTTTATTTATCTTCATTCCACAGCAGGACAATTGGATTTGGAATCAGAGATTCTGGGTTCTACTCCTCCTTTTGATGTTTGCTATCTATGTGACCTTGATAAAATCAATTTAACCTCTGTGGGCCCCAGGACTCCTGTAAGATGACTGTTGTACTACATGACCCCTGAGATCCTTTCCAGTACTAAATCTATGATCCTATGATCAATTCTCTTCTACACCAATGAAAAGGAACACTGGATCAGATAACTGAAATTTACAAATATTGCTCCTACCTGGATTATAACTTGAATCCAACCTAGCTGTTCAAGGTGCAGGATTCAGAAGGATTCTCAGGCTAGCACTGAAGCAGCAAGGGTAAAGGATAGTTTCTCCATTACACAAGGAGGATACTCAGAAGTTCCCTGTGCTCGTAGCACTATTGGAAAACATCATAAGTATTCATTAGAACAAATCATTATCTTGCTATTTTGTTTTAGTACTTTTACTTATAATGTGTGTAGTTTTTACTTTAAAAATATCTACTCATTTTGTTCATTTCATTCAAAAGCCATATATTCCCCCTGACTCCAGGAAATAGCTTTTTTCTAAGACTGAGCACGTAATTATTCAGAAACTAGGCTGTTCTACAAATGTGCTTCCTTTATGTTTCTCTTATTTTCTTTCTTCCACAGCTTGAGACTATGAAGTATTGGTGTTACTCTTCAAGAGACTATTGTTAGCACTTATGAGTTTTAGGGCTCTGGGCTGCTTACCCTCAGGTACACAGACAATAACATTTCACCTTCTCCTATCACTACAGTTCACTTTTATTCCCCCTCCACCATGACCTTACAGCCTTCTTCAGTATAACATTCTTTTGTGACTATTGTACTCCCAACTTTTTATGATTCCACACAATGCAGGTTTATTCTGCCCTGGCTCTTTGCTCCCATCTCGGCAGTGCCTGACTTTCTGTAATAGATGGTAAATGTGGGGTTTTTTTCATTAAAAGTAATCTTTTTCAATGCACAGTCTTTGAAATCTACTGATTTGTTATGCATGTTTGAGAAAGAATTAGACTTGTGAAAGTTGGTGCATGCTGTTTCAATAGGGCCCCGTGTATAATATGTGGAGGTTTGTGTCCACAAAGAGAAAGGACAAATGGCTTCTCCCTGGATGCAAAGACTTACAAAATGGTAGTAAGCATGGCAGCTGACACTGAGGAGAGAATAAAAACCAGAAAACTAATATGAAAATGGGGCCTCTCTCAGACTAGTCCCCAATATGTTTGACATTTCTCCAGGGGTAGGTCTAGAGGGCTATGACCAAATCATACATACAAGAAATTTGGGCCATTGGAAATGAGCTCAGTAATTCAACTGTGCAGCAAAGACTTAAACATATGGGTACCGCTATTTGAAGGAATAAATTAATGAGCCAGAGTGGATCAGATGGCACAAATGTTTTGGTCTCCATCCCAGGACACTTCAACCAAATAAACATTGCTTAAAATTAGTGAGTGTGATGTCCTAGAATCTCTCCATAACTCCTAGCTAAGCCCACTAACACTTATAAGCTCAGCCATGCTGTGGGCACTGAGACTAATACAGCCAGACCTGGGCCTAATCCAGCCCTAAACAAGGGAGAAACAATGACTCTTAAATGTAGTCTGATGGTTCAGCATCAACTCAGCTTTGCTGTTGGTTTCACTCTAGTCTCATGCACATGTTCCAGTAACAGGAATCTTGCCTTGCTCTATGTGATCAAGCACCCACATTGCATCCTGTTTCCAGTAACTGAATGCCTGTCTTAGTCACCCATGTCTGAGTCCCTTACTTGGTGTCCTACCTAGGTCCTCAGGGACTAGGGCCTTGTCTTTCTTCTTTAATTTTGCTAATTCCTCTAAGACACTGGTGTCATAGGGTCAAATAAGCATAGATTTAGACTTGGAAAATACATTAGAGGCTATTAGACAATACTAATCATTTTACAGAGGAAAAAAAAAACAGACTCGGAGATGGTAAGTGATGTGCTCAAGGTCACACAAATAGTAGTTGGCAGAGATAGAATTTGAACTGGAGTTTTCCGATTCCAAATTCCAGTGGGCTTTCTTTTCACTATATTGTGCTGTCCTGGAACCATAGTTACTGTGGTGGGACCCGTCACCTTGCTGATGCCGACTGACTCCCTAGACTTCTACCTGTTACCAGTTGTTAGATCCATGCTGATATCACATGATATTAAAGGATCATTGTAGAGGTAGAAAGGACTTTAGAGATAATGTCCAGGGGTTCTCAGCCTAGAGTCCATAACCTTTTTTAAAAATTTGATAATTATTTCATGTCATTTATTTCCTCTGTAATCCTGTGTATTTTATTTTACACCATTTAAAACATTATTCTGAGAAAAGTTTCATCAGGCTACCAAAGGAGGTTATGACACAGAGTAAAAGGTTAAGAATTCCTGATCCAAAAGAACTGATTTCCCTCCCTACCTCACTCCCAGACCCTCCACCACACACAGACACACACAGACACACACACACACATTTTATAGATGAGGAAACTGAGGTCCCCAGCAGTGTCAGAGATAGAGTGCTAGGTTTGGAGTTAGTGAGAATTGGATTTAAATCCTCCCTCTGATGCTTATTAGTGGCATGACCAAGGGCAAGTCATTATTCTTTCTCAGACTCCATTTTCACATTTGAGAAATGGGTATAATAAAGCTAGTAGAACTATCTCCCTGGGTTATCATGAACCTCCAATGAAACAATGTATACCGAGTGTTTTGCAAAGTCTACAATGCTATATCCTAGCTATTATCATTATCTGAGTTAGCCAACTATGGAACAAGTAGTTCCATAGCTGAACTAGGATTCAAACTCAGGTCTCCTGACTTTAAATCCAATGTGCTTTCCATGGCATCATATTATCTCACAAATCATCCACTTGCTTTGATATTTACCTATTGCCCATGCCAGAATTTCCTAGCATCAACCAACATTTGTACCAAGAACTGTAGGAAGACTCTCATAACTCCTATATGGGCTTGCTCATGCTCCTTCTGCTGAAACTGGGCCATGAGACACGTGTATAGTCTTTAAGTCCTGACTATTCCTGCTCTGGTCCTTCTTACCAGTAGCTAAATCCCAGATCTAAGCATTGAACCAGACCTGTGATTTCATTGGTTTAGCAAACTTCTAATGATGAAACACACTCTACCAGAACAGATTGGCATCTGTTCTACAATTTGTAGTTGGAGTAAGTTGCACAGGGAACTGAAAAGTAAAGTTACTTGCCAGGATTACAGTCAGTATGTACAGAGGCAAAACTCAACTCTAGGTATTACTGCTGTTTTTTTAATTCTTGAAGCCACCACGCCATGTTCTCTCCTTCTAAGCATTATACTTTTTTAAAAAAAAATAATGTTATACACAGGCATAATGTGAACAACAAATAATTAATGAATCAGACTCATATGATATTTAAGCTTCTCTGTTGTAAGTTAGACACTTCTATAAGATGAATTAACTCCATTTTATTCACTAGAACACTAATTTACTGAATGGCATCCTAATTCTTCTGTCATGATCTGCCAGTCTCAGAAGACTGACTATCACATTAAGGCACTGTTGATGGATTTGTGAATTTGTGCAGTCATTATGGAAAGCAATTTGGATCTGTGCCCAAAAAGTCACTAAACTGTGCATACACTTGGACTCAGTGATATCACTATTAGTCTGATGCCCCAAAGAGATAAAAGAAATAGAAAAATGACCCATTTGTGATATATATATATATATATGAGTGCATCTATATATGCATGTATGTATGTATGTGTATGTATATGTATATATATTCTTTCTCTCTCTCTCTCTCTCTCTCTCTCGGCAAAGACCTGGAAATTAAGAGGATTCCCATCAATTGGCCAATGGCCAAACAAATTGTAGCATAAAAATACAACTAAATATTATTGTGCTGCAAAAAATTATGAAAAGTACAGTTTCAGAGAAACCAGTGAGGATTTATATGAACTGATATAGAACAAAGCGAGCAGAGACAATTTCTATACTAACAATGGTGTAAAGACAAACAACTTTGGAAGATTAAGAACTCTTATCAATGCAATGCCTATCCACAATTCCAGAAGATGGATGATGAAGCATGCTATATACTTTCTCACAAAAAGAGTAATAAGATGGAAATAGCCAATATAGGATTTTGTTTAGCTCAACTAAGCATATTTGTTACAAAGGTTTTGGTATGTATCTGTGTGTGTGTGTGTGTGTGTGTGTGTGTGTGTGTGTGTGTGTGTGTGTGTCCCAGTAGGGTAGAGGAGGCTGGTTGGAGAGAAAATAAATGTTTCTTAGTTTTAAAAATTAAATTTAAAAAAAACCACAAAATTGAAGTGCAAGCAAATAGAAAAAGACTGCCTATGAAGAACTGTTGTCCTTTCATTTCCCTCACTCCACAATTCCTCCAGGTCTGTTCTCTTGCTTTGACCAAAAGGCTGCTTATATTTAATTATAAACTTACCCTTACAAGAAATACATAAAAGCTTCTTGGCTAGAGCAAAGAACTTGTCAGGTTATCTTGGCCTTCTTGATGATATTGGCTTTCACTTGCTCTCCAATTTGCTTTGTCTTGCATGCCCATCTCAAGTAAAGCTTTTGGCCTTTTTCCCACTTACCTTGCTCTTCCCCATGTAATGTGTGGCCTACATTTAAGTTTTAAGTACTTTAAGTAGCAATGGGGTCACAGATGTAAGGCAAGAGATGAGACCAAGATAGATGGGGAAGGGCTTAGAGTATAGGAGAGAAGATACACATGATAGCAAATAGGATGTAGGACAAAGCCTGAAAGGTTGCCATGGAAGTGGAAGTAGGGGCATGAAAATATATGAGCAGACACAGGAGGATGTGCTCAGGTAATAAAGGTCAAATAAAGTCCAATTTAATTAGCAATCAATTAAGCATTTATGGCACTATGTTAAACACTGGGACAGAAAGAAAGAGCAAGAACAGTTGCTGACCACAGGGAGCTCATGTTCTAATGGGGAAGACAACATATATAAATCATAATATAAAAGATAGAGTACCGTAAGTTTACGACAGAGGGGGTGACACTATCAGTTGGGAATGGAGGAAGTCTACCTAGAAGAAGTAATGAAAGAATTGGGTCTTAAAAGAAATCATGGAGATTGGGAGGAAAAAGCATCCTAGCCCCCTTTACCCAGTAATACTATTTCTAGGGCTGTATCCCAAAGAGAACATAAAAATGGGAAAAGGACCCACATGTACAAAAGTATTTATAGCAGCTCTTTTGTGGTATGTGGTGTGAATGTAATGGAATACTATTATGCTATAAGAAATGATGAACAGGCAGATTTCAGAAAAACCTGGAAAGACTTACATGAACTGATGCTGAGCGAAGTGAGCAGACCCAGGAGAAGATTGTACACAGTAACAGCCCACAGTGTGTGCTGACTGACTTTGATGGGTTTAGCTCTTCTCAGCAATGCAAGGACCTAAAACAATTCCAAAGGACTTATGATGGAAAATACCATCCACATCCAGAAAAAAAAATATGAAGTCTGAATGCAGATTGAAGCAGACTATGTTCTTTTCTTTTTTTTTTGTTTTGTTTTGTTTTATGCTTTTCTTTCTCATGGTTACTCCCATTCATTCTAATTCTTCCACATAACATGACTAATGTGAAAATATGTTTAATAGGAAGTATATGTAGAGCCTATATCAGATCACATGCTGTCTTGGGGAGGGGGAGAAAACAAAAACTTATGGAAGTGAATGTTGAAATCTAAAAATAAATAAATTGACTTATTAAAAAAAGGAAAAAAAAAAAGAAAAACGTTCCAAGGATGGAGAGGAATGAGTAGAAAGTCACTATGACAAAAGATGGAGTATAATGCATGACAAACAGCAAGTAAACCAGGTTGATGGCATCATTTCACAGAGTATGTGGATGGCAACAAAAGGTAAGAAGGCAGGAAAGGTAGGAAAGGGCTCAATTTTGAAGCACTTTAAATGCCACAGAGGATTTTATATTCAATCCTGGGAGCAACGAGGAACTAACTGAATTCATTAAGTGAATCATTGGCATGGTCAGACCTACATTTTAGGAAGGTCACTTTGGCAGTTGAATGGAGGATGGATAGGAATGAAGAGAAATTTTTAAGTTTATTGCAATTGTTCAAGGAAGAAGAAGTGATAAGAGCTTGAACTGGGGGAGTGGATTGTGAATGCAGAGAGAAATGTATTGAGAGATACTACAAAGAAATAATTTAAAAGATTTAGTAGCAACTTTTTGGATCTATGGTATAAACAAGAGAGAGACACTAAGGATCACACCAAGGTTGAAAAGCTGGGTGACTGGAGGGATCCTCAATATTAACAGAGAAATTTAAAAGAGAAGAGGACTTGGGAAGAAAGATAATGACATATTGAGTGTGAGGTGCCTACAAAACATCAGTTAGAAATGTCCAATAGGCATTTGGTGATAAGATACTGGAACTCAGAAAAGTGTCTAGCTTTAGATAAATAGATCTGGTAATTATCTGCATAGAGATGATAATAGAACTCATGGATGCTGATGAGATCACCAAATGAGATAATATAGAGAGATAAGAGTAGAGTGTCGAGGTCAGAGCTTTGGAGGACACCTAAACTCGATTAGATGAAGATTCAGGAAAAAAAGAGAAAGAGGAACGAGACAGGTAGAAGAAAAATCAAGATAAGTCAGTTACAGAAACCCAATGAAGAGAAACCACGAAGATGACTACAGTGACAAATGCTACAGGGAAGTCAAAAAGAATAAGCACCAAGAAGGTCTTTAGATTTAGCAACTAAGAAATCATGGTAATTTTGGAAATAATAGTGTGACTTCAAAAGTGACAGCATAAGACAGACTGGAGAGGGTTTAGAAGAGAGTGAAAGAAGTGATGGCATCAACTGTGGATAACTTTTTCAAAGAATTTAGTTGATAAAGAGAGGAGAGATGTAGGACAATAGGTGGCAGGCATGCTAGAATGGAATGGGGGATTTTGAAGGATGGGAAGATTTAGGCAGGGAAGGAACCACTAAATAAGGAGATTAGAGAGTGAGAATGATGTTGGGGACAATCTGCTAGAGAAGATGAAGAGGGCATGAGATTAAGGATCCATATAGAGGGATTAACCTCGATATTTTTTTTAAAAAAGGTCCATCTCTATCTATCAGCAAACATTCATTAAATACCTACTATGTGCTACACACTGGGTGTACAAATACCAACCATGAAACAATCCTTACTCACAAGAAATTTATGTTCTAACAGAGGATACAGCAAAAAGATACACACACATATACAGAATAAATATCAATTGAATAAATATGAATAAATATGAAATTGTTAAGTGCAAGACAATACGATAAGCAGGGTACTAGCACTTGGAAAAGTCGAGAAAGGCTTCATATGGTGCAATTAGTGCAAAGACAGGGAGATAGAAGATATTATATGTAAGGAACAGAGAAAAGGCCAGTTAGCTGAATCACAAGGGTATAATGTACTATGATACCAGGAAGACAGGTTAGAACAAGATTGTAGAAAGGCTTTAAAAGCTACACATAGGTATATATATATATATATATATATATATATATATATATATATATATATATATATATATATATATATATATATATTTAACACTAGAAGCAATAGGAATATACTGAGTAGGAGACTGATATTGTCAGATCAGTTCTGAGGAAAAATCACTTTGGTAACAGTACGGAGAGATATGAGATAATGTGTCCAATTGTAAGCCATTTGTAATAATCTGGAAGAGAGGCGATGAGAGCTTCAAATAAGGTGATATCTGTGTGCAAGAGAGGAGAAATAAGATATGAGAGATATTGTAGGGATAGAAATGGTAAGATTTAACAATTGATTGGATATGTAGAATAAGAGAAAGTAAGGACTGGAAGATATTTTAAGGTTATATTCCTGAAAGTCTGGAAGAATTATGGTACCTTCCAAAGAAATGGAGATGTTTGGAGGAAGGCTTGGATTTGGGGAGAATATAAGGATTTCCGGTTTGGACATGCTTTCTTTAAGATGTCTCTGAGACATCCATTTGGAAATGTCCAACAGATAATAGTTGATATGGAGTTGAAACCCAGGAGAAAGAGTGAGGCTGAATATATAGACCTGTGAGTAATTATAATAAAAATGAAAAACCATACAACATGAAGTCCTCAAAGAGTATTAAGAGAGAAGAGTAGGGGGCTTAGGACAAAACTTGAGAAACATTGCAAATTAAAGGCCAGCATATACATGATGAACCATCAAAGGAGACTAAAAAGGGAGAGTCAGGTAGAAGGAGAGAAAAGAGTCTGAATACTGGGTAAGTATCCAGTAAGAGGTGACCAAGGGTTGAAGGTTGAGAAGTATGAGAATTGAAAAGAGATGACCAGATTTGGTATTTGAGGTCATCATGAGAAATTCTAGTGAAGGAACAGATAAAAAGGGACAAAATCAGAGGGGTGTGGTGTGAGAAATGGAGAAGAGAGAACACTCAGCAAATCATCTCAATTTTTTCTGTGAAGTATGAGGCAAGGTTCTGAGTAGTGAGAATGAGGAGAAGGAGTAGTGGCTTGAGAAGCTTAAGGAAAGAAGATGAGATTTGGAACAACTGCTGTGGTGAGTGAAATAGGGAATTAATTAGAGAGGAATAGCAGGAACCCAGTTGAGGTTAGCTAGCATGAACTGTAGTGGACCTAGTCAGCACAATTTAACAACTTCTCCCAGTTCTAATCAGAATCATATGCATAGCAGTGAAGAAGGCAAGATCAGAAATAGGACAATTGAGGGGCAGCTAGGTGGTGCAGTGAATAGAGCATGGGCCCTGGAGTCAGGAGGACCTGAATTCAAATACAGCCTCAGACACTTGACACATGTACAAGCTGTATGACCTTCAGCAAGTCACTTAACCCCAATTACCCTGCCAAAAAACAAACAAAAAAAGAAATAGGACAAGTGAATGAAAGTTTCAAGAACAGATAATCATGTGTACTTAAACTGGTTTGCCAAAGGGACAAGATTGATAAAGGAGAATGAAGCCAAAGCGGGATTGTTGACTGAGTATAGTCTTGACAGAGGGAGGTATTGGAGGTCGTGATGAGGACAAAAATAGGTTTAGGAGGACCAAGTATCAGATAAAAGATAGTAATAATTATTGGAACATGAAGTTGGAATACCTATCAGCAATGACAAGATTAAGGGTACAAGCATTATAATGTGCAGCTGAGGTGAAGTAGAGAGATAGGTTATGTAGAGAATTTGAGCAAGCTGAGCAACTTTGAAGTTGAGGTATTTAGGGAACATCAGCACCCAAAGAATGAAAGGAACTGGGGTATAAAGGAAGACTACGAGTTCGACCTTGGCTTTTATGTGGCAAGTAAGTAATCAGTGGCTTAGCAAACATACAGAAATGAGAGGGGGAAATAAATTATAAGAGAAATAACAAGAACACACATAGTCAAAGGTTCAGGCAAACGATCAAAATCTGTGAAGACACCTGTCCTAGAAAACAAAGCAAAGTAAAGATCTAAAGTACAAGTGGATAGTCCATAAGAGCTGAAGGATCGAGGAAAACAAAGCCAAACAGTCACAAGGTCCCCAAACCAAAAATATCTTTGGTAACAGAAGCAGCTTTGAGCCCCGACTAAGGAGTTTTAAAGTATATTCTGTTAATGCAAATACTAATCCTCAGGCATGGCCACATCAGGGAACAATGTGAAAGTGAGAATGCCTCACTTGAGCAGAAAGAACAGAGAAAATGGGAGCTCTGACAAAGAGCTTGGGAAATAGAAAAAGGGTCAAATCCAGGTCTTTTACTTCCAAGTTCAGTGCTCTTTCTATTACATCTTGCTTGTTATTATCTTCAGTTGATCCTTAATTAGTCATGAATGTTTTTCATTATTGTACTAGCAAGGGAACTAAAGATGGTTAATGAGACCAGTTCAAGATAACAGATTCTCTCACTTCTTAAGCCCATATTTTCTAACATAGTACATGGTCCTACATTTAAATTTAGTCTATAGCTTGATTTCTTTTCTGCCAAATTCTCTTTTCCAACTCCCATATTGCCATGGAATTTTGAAGTACCAGTATTCTTCCAGGATATTTTTTTTCACCTAATAAGGCAGTCCTGGGCATTCAATACTCTTTCACGAATGTATGGCAGAGTTACTGCTTTTCATTTTAGCCTAGCTTAGTGTTATTTCCCAGCCTTTTTTTTTACAACAAGAATCAAGTATTTGTATTATACAACCTGCCAAGGGGAATAAGGGAAGGCAATGTTTACATTAATTCTCTATCATGGTTGAAGTCTTTTGTATCATCAACAATGGTGGTATTTCTTAGCTTCTCAAGATGGCTTCTATATTTGTCCATGTCTCAGTTCCATGGAGTAGAATAGAGATTACAATTGCCAGATGTCATCCATTTGGCTCATTTTCAGTATTGTGATCTTGAAGTAGTTATATAATCAGGAGATTAAAGTCTATGTTTATGCTTTTAATTCAATTCCAGAATCCTTCATCAACATAAACTTTTAAAAATAATATGTTTCCGGTAAGCAAAAATGGTCAACATCATCCAGAGTCTCTCCATTAATCTAAATTACCCCTATTAGTGACTTCTTCTTCTGAGCTTGCTATGAGGGTTCTGTTTTTTAGAAAGTTCAAAGTCATCCTCTTTTACTCATGTCATGGTAAAGACCATTCAATCAGTCATGAAACTGGCTCTAATATAGCAGTTACTAAAGGTTAATTCACCAAAAGGTCCAATCAAGTGGAACTTGTTAATCCGCACACACGCACACACACACACACACACACATCCTTCTACCTCCACCACCAAACTCTAAGCTCCCCACCCCAACATACACTCAAACGGGGCGGGGGGGGGAATTTCAGCAGTATTGGGAATACTTTCAAAACCACAATCGTTAGCTCCTGAAAAGACACATGGGTTCTAAAGCTACAATCACCAAGGCCAAGATGATAAGATCCAAGAGCTAATTAACCACAAACATGGGGCTTTTAGCACTTGGGAAAATGTCATCAACACCTTGGGAAAGAAATCCAAGAATCTATGTGCCTAGGCAAAGATTCAAAATAGAGTCTGTTAAGGAAAAACAGATGGTGGGATGGCAAGCCAAAGAGATGGAACATCGTACATCCCCAACAGACTTTGGTTTCAAGGTTTTGTGAGAGTCAGGTCAAATTGAAGAGTATATATCAATTACTACAATAAGAATAGTGCTGCATTGGAAACCTGTGCAAAAGAAGAAAAATAAAAAAGTTCCTGCTTTCCAAATGCTTACAATCTAGTTGATAAAAGCAAGAAGAAAATAAGGCAGCTCTAAAGGTCTTTTTTAAAGCTATATTCAAAACAGAAAGGGCAAGAAAGGATAGCGCCCCACTGCATGGGCAAAAGGAAAGTAATATTAACAAAGAAAATAAAATAAAGTAATATTAAATAAAGAAATAAATTAACAGAGGAAAAGATATTAAGAGAGGAAACAGAACTACTCAACTTAAGGGGTTTTTATGTAAGTTTTCTGTATCAGGGTAAATAACCTTTCAGTTAGAAAGGAAAGACTAAACATGCTTAAGAAGGAACTTAAGTTGCAGATGAACAAGACTAATAATTTTAAATAGGTCCAAGTTTCCATGTTAAGATGAAATGCATCTCAGGGTACAAAAAGAACTTCCATATGTGATCAGATAAGTAAGTAGTCTTTTAGAAATATTAGAGAATGAGAGAATTATTAAAAAAAAAACTGGAGATGGGTAGATGTGGTCTTAATTTTCAAAAATGGAGAAAAGGTGAATTCTGGCAATTCCCAAGAAGTAAGCTTGGTATCACCTAGAAAAATAACCAGAAGAAAAACTTTTAAAAGATTATTTTTGAACACTTTAAAAAGAAAAAAGGATGATCATTAGGAGCCAAAGAACAAGTCACATTAAACTCACCTTTTTAACAGAGTTGCCCGAAATACCAGATATGTGATATATTTTAACTTTAGCCAGGTACGGTTTTTTTTATTTTTTTGTTCTTTACTTATGATATCTTGGTGAATTTCATTCAATACTTCAAACAAGACATGATTTCAACAGAGTGGTACTCTCCATCAATATAGATTTTAAAGCCTGTATCCTTCAGTAGAGAGTTTCATGAATACTGGAGTGGGAGAGGGAATCATTACTTATTACTGGTTGCATGACTTGCTGTGATATTCTTCTCTGAACTTCATCAGGCTGGACCTCAGATGGTAGACTCTCCTGATCTGATAATTCTGCCCCACCATTTACTATTGCTTGTTGAGATCACAGCTATTCTGTCCTCCATCACAACATGTTACCTGCCATTACCATCTGGAAAAAAAACCACATCATTTTTGACACTGCATCATAGCAAATGGTCAAGGTAGGTATTGGCATGGCTACTGAGAAGAGGACTATGGTTGGTTGTTTGGTTGTTGTCCTTCATTCTCAAAGAGGACCAAAATGGCATCACTAAGCTAGAGTCAAGTTTCAATGTGTCCAAATGTGGCTGATCAGACCAATATGAGCTCAGAATGCTCTACCACAAGTCAGGCACAAATAGTCTGTGTGAACATTTGGGGTAGATACTCTAAAGATAAATGGAGCCATGAAGGGCAAGCTAATGTTCAGTGATGTAAAGTAAATGGTCTTGCAATAATAGATCTAGTGAAAATATGAATCCAATATGTCTTTCTAGACATTTCACAATAGTTAGGTTTTGGAAATGTTAGCTATTTTCAGAAGTCAATATCACATCTTCTATTTGAATATATTATCACCACTACCCTGAATGCATTCCCTCCGCATCTCTACCTCTTACAATAGCTTCTCTTCTTCAAGTCTCAGGTCCAGTACTCTTAGGTATTTGGTTTTCTTTTCTTCCCCGTATTAACTTACATTTACTTGTATACATACCTGACATATTTCCCATTAGAATATAAGCTCATTGAAAGAAGGGACTGTATTTTTGTCATTGCATCTCTAAAGCCTAGTCCATTTAGTAGGTCCGTCATATATGTTGGTTAAATAAAAGCAGGGTCCACTACTGAATTCTTCTGTGGGCCCTTTCAACATGGTGGAATTTGACAAAGCTTATGTTCTTCTGGCCTACATTTCAAGAATCCAAGGTCAAAAATATGAAAATATGTTCCAAATAGTAAACAAACAAACAAACGCATGCGCGTGCACACACACACACACACACACACACACACACACACACACACACACGCCTTTCCATCTAGGTTGTAAGTTTTATGGGAAAATCTATTTTTAAAAAGATACAAAAGAAATCATACAAAAAGAAGACTGTTGATTACATGGTATAAGAACCTTTTGTATAACCATAATCAGTGTAACCTACTGATAAATTTTGTTTCCTCTTTCTTTGTTATTTCTTATATGGGATAGTTCAATGTGTAAGGGACAAGGGAAATATATATTCAGAAATAAAAATGAGATAAAAATAAAAGGCCATTAATAAAAATTTTCATAATACAAAAAAGAATTATCTCTCTAGTGAAGCAAAGTAGCATAGTGGATAGTGGACTGGGCCTAGAATCAGGAAGACTTTAGTTCAAATTCAGCTTCAGACATTTACTAGCTGTATGACCCTGGGCAAGTCACTTGCTCTCTGCCTGACTCAGTTTCTTTACCTGTGAAATGAGGATAATAGCACTTACTTCAAAGGACATTTGTGAGGATCAAACAAGATAATCTATGTTGAGCACTTTGCAAAAATTAAAGCTCTATATATACTTAGGTACTACTACTGCTGCTATTATCTTGCTGCTTTTGTGAAGCTATGAACTATTAATTGTTTTAATTAGTGTTTTCATCAATGATCTGAGGTTCTTAAGTATACCCTCATGCCATATAAAACAGGAGTATTTTACTTCCTTTTTGGGTTTATACAGATTTGATTTTACTCTTTTTTATTTTTACAGGCAATATTTTGAAAATTATAGTTGTTGGTATTATAATAGCAAAATCTTGGGATGCTGCTAAAGCAATTCTTGTGGAAATTTTATATTACTCTAACATATATTAATAAACAGACAAAGATGAATAGACATAGTTATATGCCAACAGAACTGAGAATGCAAAGGAAAATATTGAACACTTACAAAAATACAAAATACCTAATTTATCAAAACAAGAAGTCCATATCTTAATAAAACTAATCTCAAAAATAATTGACAAAGCCATAAATCAAACGTTCTACATTGGTACAGTTTGGTGCTTTCCAACTTTGGTCTTAGACTGTTTTCTAGAGCATGGAGAGTGATTTGCTCAGGGTCAGGGAGACAGAATGTCTGAGATTAACCTAGGTCCTCCTAGCATTGCAGCTAGCTCTTTGTTTAGTATGTCTGCCTTTTTCTAGAACTATGTCAAATAATGAAGAGGAAAAGGGAAGAGAAATTTATTTTAATCTCATGTGTACTAGGAAAATTTCTAGTGTTTCTCCAGCGTGAAGAGTGCTAGCTTTGGATATTTTGGATAAAAAAGATCTCTTCTATGCCTAAAATTTTTGGAATTTCAAACATAAATGTATGCAATGTTTTATCAAAGACTTTTTTTCTGCAACTGTTGAAATAATCATATAGTCATTGTTATATTTAATTTCATGAAATTAATTATAGTAATTATTTCCCTAATGTTAAATCACCCTTTCTCCCTTATAGGACTCTAATTTGGTCAGGGCGAACTATGTTCTGCATATAATTCTATGGTGTTCTTGTTAGAATTTTATTCATAAACTTTGCATCGATATTCATTACTGAGAGTGGTAGGTAGCTTTCTTTTTCTACTTTGTCCCTCATTTGGGTCAGTATCCAAATTTGTCAAATTTATTTTATTTGTCAAATAAAAGGAGTTTACCAGAGTATTTTCCATTTCAGAGATTTTTTTT
>CM053622.1:231036714-231049626 GCA_028646595.1 Phalanger gymnotis | reverse complement strand
GAGGTAATCAAAAACAAACACTTTTGAAAAGGGACAGGGTCAAGGGAGAAAATTCAATAAAGGGGGGATAGGTTAGGAAGAAGCAAAATATAGTTAGTCTTTCACAACATGAGTTTTGTGGAAGGGTTCTACATAATGATACGCATGTGGCCCATGTTGAATTGCTTGACTTCTTAGGGAGGGTGGGTGGGAAGGGAAGAGGGGAGAAAATTTGGAACTCAAAGTTTTAAAAACAGATATTAAAAAAAAAAGTTTTTGCGTGCAACTAGAAAATAAGATACACAGGCAATGGGGCATAGAAATTTATCTTGCCCTACAAGAAAGGAAGGATAAGGGGGATGAGAGGGGAGTGGGGTAACAGAAGGGAGGGCTGACTGGGGAACAGGTCAACCAGAATATATGCCATCTTGCAGAGAGGGGGAGGGTAGAAATGGGGAGAAAAGTTGTAATTCAAACTCTTGTGAAAATCAATGCCGAAAACTAAGTATATTAAATTTAAAAAATTTAAAAAAAAAGAAAAGGAAAATGACAAATTCTGGAAGGGATGAGGAAAAATAGGTACACTAAAGAACTTTTGATAGGGCTGTAAACTGGTCCAACCTTTCTGGAGAACAATTTGAAACTACACCCAAAGGGCTATAAAACTACACAAACCCTTTGATCCAGATTAGGTCTGTACCCCAAAGAGATCAAAGGAAAAGGAAAAGGACCAATATATACAAAAATATTTATAATCAGTTTTTTTGCGATGGCCCAGAATTGGAAATTGAAGTGATGTCCATCAGTTGGGGAACAAGTTGTGGTATGTGATTGTGATGCAATATTATTGTGCTATAAGAAATGATGAAGGGCATGATTTCAAGAGAAAAACTGGGAAGACATATGAACTGATATGAAGATATAACTACTCTGATCAGTATGATGACCGATGACAATTCCAGAGGATTCATGATGAAAAATGCCATCCACATCTAAAGAGAGAACCAATGAACTCTGAGTACATATTGAAGCATATTTTCCTTCATTTATTTTTCTTCCTTTTTTCCTGCAATGTGGCTAATTTGGAAATACTTTTCTTGATTTCATATGTATAATTGGTAGTGTATTTCTAGCCCTCTCAATGGGTGGGGAAGAGGTGGAGTGAAAGAGAAAATTTGGAACTGAAAGTAAAATTTTTAAAAAAGGAATTTACCCTCTACTAAGAAATGACAAGAAAAGTTGGCTAGTAGTCAAAAAATTACCACATAACAGATGGAATTAGTGCTAAATCTGCAAATTGAGTCAAGTTGTATTATAGTTCTATTTTATCAGCTATAATGACAACAAAAATCTAAAAAATATTAGAGATGCTAAATGTATAAAAGTTTCAAGAAAGGGAGTAATCTGCCACTTCCTAATGGTATGACAATGGGCATATCACTTAGTTTCTTTGGCCCTATTTTGTCATCTTTAAAACAAGGGATTAGATGACCTCTGGGATGGATCCCTTCCATCTCTAAATTTATGATCATCTGAAAGTGCCATTGTGACTGATTTGGATATGACATTTTATTTTTCATTGGAACTGTCCTGTGGCCTTGAAAAGGTTAAACCTCCAAAGATACCTTTCTTACAGACTGGGAGGATTTTAGGTAGCAGTAGATTCTGATTTAGTAAGTACAAAAGATTTTTTAAGCTAAGAAGTATTGTGTTAATATTGTGTCAGTATGCACAATGATCTGCATTCTTTTACTCTTTATGACATTTCTTTATTCCCCCTCATTATTCTGTATGTCCTGAAAGGACGTATATTAAAAAAGATTATTAGTCAACAATGTTAAATCCAAACAAAAGAGTGTCGCATACTAGAATCACTGAAGTGTGATATTTTTTAATTGGTACCATGGCTTAAAATGAGCAGTGTACTATCAATGATTAGTTACTGTGTATGCACTTAAGCATGGCACCAGGCTAAAAGATGTACAAAGCAAGTCAAAGTATACCATCTTTGTTCTATGGTGGCTTAAATCTAAGATTCTACTTATTTTTTTAGGCCTGGGGAAATGCTGAGAAATATATCATTGGCTGTCCCAGGGGAGAATAGATTGCTCATTTTTTTTCACATACTAAGGGATATATTTCCTTATTCTAATTTACTGGTAACAGTCTGGTATAGTGGAAAGAATACTAGACTTGAAGTCATAAAACCTGGATTTAAATCCTGGTGTCACCATTTTCGATTGGGGAGACCCCGGGACAAGTATATAAGATTCAATTCCCTCAGCTATAAAACAGAGATGATAATAATGCACACATTACTTTCTTCATGGGGTTGTTGTGATCAAGGGAGATGGTATATATAAAGCTCACTGTAACCACAAATAAATTGGAACAGCAATTATGACTATATCACAAGGCACTTAATGGTAAGTAGACTTTAAAAGAGGTAAAAATATTCCTCATCCACCAATTGCTAATGATTTATACAAGTTATTATATTACACACTTCCTAAAATAAATGAGGATTCTGGAATTTATTTTGTTAAAAAATAGCAGGAAAGGAACTCATGATCTTTGACAAAGTTAAAGTGAAAATAGTCTAAATCAAAGGAGAAAAATAAAATATACTATGTATCAATAATATTATTTAATATTGTTTTAGGCCATTTAAAATAACTAGACAATATAAAATACCTGAGCATATACTGGCCAAAACAGGCACAGAAAATATATGAACATAAACATAAAACACATTTTATATAAATAAACTCATATCCAAATAATTGAAATAATATATATTGTTCATGGGTAGGTAAAGCCAATATAATTTGTAAATGATAATTCTACCTAGCTAATTTATTTATTCAATATCTTCCCACTTAAATTACTTTTAAAAATTTACAGTTAGAAAAAATAATAACAAAGTTCATTTGGAAGAACAAAAGGTCAGGAACTTCAGAGAAACCAGGGAAAGATGTAAAGGAAATAGATTCAGCAGTATCAGACCTTTAACTATATTATAAGGTGAGAGCATTGTTGAAATATAAAATGATAATTTTATTTTATTTTAAATTAAAATTTTCTTATATAAATAGAACCTACATAGCCAAGTATAGAAAGAATGCAGAAAATTGCCAAAAAAAAACTTTCATAGACAATCTCTCAGATAGGATGTTATGGGATTGGAATATTGCTGTGGTGTAGGAAATGATGACCTGGTTGATTTAGAAAAACAGGGAAAGACTTGGACCTATGGAGGAAGATGCTATCTACCTCCAGGGAAATAGATGACAGATAAAAATAAGTATGGTATAGTCTTACATGTATGTGTATAAGTGTATCTGTGTATATGTGTGTGTGTTTATAGATATCTATGTGTATGCATGCATAGCCACACTTAATTGTAGCCTTCTTTAGAGTGGGAGGGGTAGGGAGGGGAAAAATAAAGTAAAAAGTACATAGCAGAGAACAAAAGAAAACCAACAAGGAAACAAAGAAAAGGTCAGCAGCTTTGAAAACAATGTATAGTGTTTATTACATAGGCTTTCTTGAAATGGAAATTTATTGTTTTATTGAATCCTCTCCTATGGTTTGCTGTGTACATGGCAAAATTTTTTCCTTTTCTCATTTGTATTTAAGTTTAAAATAAATTTTGAAATTTACAAAATAAAATAAAATAAAATAAAATATATAAGCATTCTCAATGATGTCTTAGGAGAAGCATAATGCCAATTTATTATTAAATTTGTCAACATTCGAGCCCTACCTCTTCCTCAGTACATTTGTTAAGAGCCTATTGTAAATAACTACTTTAATGCTTATACTTGAAAGCAATTGAGAGACATTACAAATTTAAATATTCATAATGTGGGTTTCTATTTGAGCATGTCTTATAGGTCTATACAGAGCAAAAGGACTTCCATTTATTTACAAAATGGTGGTCACCATTTCTTCCCTGCAGCATCCAAGGAAACTCATTGCCATATGGAGCTTGTTTTCAGGAACATGACAACTTCCTTATACAGTTAGAGGAGGAACCACTATCACATACATTCATGGGGGGGGGATGGAGAGAGGGTGCACTGGTCCTTCTGCTTCTCACTGCTACCTCAGTAGGGATCCAGTTTGGCTCAAGCCTCCTGTGGCTGTCCCATTTGTTTAAAAACTTTTTTCAGCAATTGTTGCTTAGAGTAATTTTTGTTCTAACTCATGATTTTCTGACCATGACTTTGAAAACCTTTCAAAAATGTAAAGAGAGGGAAGGGAAAATGAGAAAAGTGCACTAAAATGATGGGGTGTATTCCATCTGCCTCTCTTTTTATAGGATGTTGTTAGTTAGCCTACTCTGCATTTAAATTATGCTTGGTGTTGTCAGAGTGCTTGGTAACCATTAATTAAAGTAATGTTTCCTCTCAAAAATAAACCTACAAAATTGTTCTAAGAAATCTTTCACTCTACAGGGAATTATGAAGAAAGTCTTCCTTGGGCATAACAGCAAGAAAAATGACTTCATAAAGATGGAGAGAGATTTCCTATATTTGGGAGATTTTTCAAAATCTGTTTAATTTCTGTAACATAAACTATGAAAATGACTAAAACTATGTAAAATAAAAATCAAATTCCAACTAAATAGAAAAGTGGGAAATAAACCTCTTACAATAAATAAAATGTAAACTTCTTGAAGGTAGGGACCATTTTCATTTTTATCTCTGTATCCCAGCATCTAGCACTGTGCTTGCCAAATAACAAGTGCTTAAAAATTATTACTAATTGATTTTATATGCCAAAGATAAATGAGCATAATCATCTACATCGTTTTCATCTTGCTGAAGTTTGTATTTCCAAGAGAAATGGGGAAAAGAGGGCAGCTACGTGGTACAGTGAGTAGAGCACTGGCCCTGGAGTTAGGAGGATGTGAGTTCAAATCTGACCTCAAACACTTGACACACTTACTAAGCTATGTGACCCTGGGTAAGTCACTTAACCCCAATTTCCTTGCCTTCCCCCCTCCAAATAAAAAAGGAAATGGGGAAAAGTGGGGCACCAGACTTAGTTCCTGCCCTATGTACTTTCTTTTATCTAATATACATAATATACCAATACAAAGAAGTTATAGGAAGTTGAACAATAAGAGAGGATCTTAATTTAATAAATTATTTTATAGTGCAAATTTGGGAACTATTCTATAATGCAAAAGACCCCAAAGAACATCATAAGATAACAAAAGTATAGATGTAGACTCACAGTTCTTAAATTTTGTTTGTGGAGGGAAAGCAATCTGGTGAAACCCATCAACTCCTCAGAATCATGTATTTCAATTCATAATGGAAGAAAATTATACATTTCAGTTAGAGATCAATGAAAATAAATATTTTTTCTCATAAAAAGTCATGAGCTTCCCTGAAGTCTGTCCCCTGATGTCTTCATCTCAGGTGTCTCAGGTAAAGAACCTCTGATCTGGCACTTTGGGACAACATTGAATCTAAGTTGAGCATGATGTAACTTCTCCTTATGAAGCATTAGCTATCATTCAAAAAGACCTCAATATGTGAAAGAAATCCTGAAACTGTAAAATGAAATATCTAATGAGGGATAAAATGAGGATCCAACATTGGCTCTTTGCAAAAGACGAGCCAGAGTAATTAGGATGATGGAGAAAATAGATATTTTCTTTATAGATACTAAGGTTCTTACCATTTCAGGAGTTAACATTTGTCTTATTCATACTTCTCATGCACTAGAATATAGCCATTTCTGAAGTTCTCATTGATTTTTAAATGTTCATGCAATAAAACCAGAAACAGACTCACAGTTTCCCATTTGTTAAATTGAAGAACAGCAAACAGGGACAGTTTTATGGGTTGTTTTTTTCCACTGGTCATTTCTACCATGAGAAAGTGAAGAATTTGGGTAAATACTACTGACTGGGGAGCTTTCCAGATTGCCATGACAGATTTTTGTCTCAAATTAGTAATGGAACATAAAAAGAAGAGTGGCCCAATCATGCAAATTTCATGTGAATGGCAGCAAACCAATTTCCACTTTCAGTGTTATAGCAAAAGACTCATCTCCATTATCTCTACTTACTGGCAAGAATTCCAGAAAACTCAGAAATGTAGAAAGGGACAGCTATTTTATGTGCAACTTCAATGACCCTTTGCATTTAATCTGCTACAACTCTGGAACATAGATTGGCAATGAAGAAAATATCAACTGAGATTCAAAATTTTGACACTTTTCACCTGCTGCCAACAATGTAGAAAACCAAGGACAATTGTGGTAACTACTGGCAGTTTCCCATAACACACTTCACTTGGCAGTAGAGTAGCATTTTATTTTTCCTTTTTTAGTAGTATATTAATATCTGGACAATTATCTTTTAAGTTTGTAGGAGAAAAGAGAAGACTTAAAAAGATTGAAGGGGTGATTCTGAATGCAATTTTAGGTGAAAATAATAGCTTCCTATTTCTTTTAGTTTTTCTTACCTTCACAAGAGCATTAGCAATAAAGTGGGTATCATACTGAACTAAACTTCAAAGTCCATCTAGAGAATGGCCAAAACTCAAGGACGAGTTGAGCCTGAAGACAATTTCCCCAAGCCCCTTTGAGTCCCTCCCATATGGTTCTTTCAACGCCCAAGAGGTGGGCCTATGATTTCCTGCTGTCATTCTAAGTTTGAAATTAAATCGGCAAAATTAGCCCTTTGGGTGCATTGTGGTGGAATTGGTAGGCAAGAAGGTCAGTGCTGAGGAGAAGTATTGAATATTGTATTGGATCAGAAGTCATAAAAACCTAGGTTCAAATTCTGCCTTAGATGTTAACCAGCTGTGGGTTTCAGTTTTCTCATCTATATAATGAGTGAAAATAGACTCAACAGTCTTCAAGGCCCCTTCCATCTTTCTACCTATTATCTCATGAATAGCAATTTTCTTGATAAAATCTCGTGAGCTATAGAATTAGTTTGATTAAAAAAAACCTCTTGATTGTGACTTTTTTCTCATACTTTTGAATCCAATATTAAATATTCCTTTTTTTACTTCTAGCTTCCATATCTTCCCCCAGCACTCCATGACAATTATAAAGCAGAAAAAATCCCTTGCTTTCCTAGTTTTTTTAGTATTATTATTATTTTACAAATCTGGGCAAGGAAAGGAAAATATCAGAAACACAAATGCAAATACTTGAGCATATGCACAGCTCAATGTGGCATTACCAAGTCATTAGGGGTGATTGCTTGTGCCAGCAACCTACTGAAAACAGAGATGGTTTTGTATCTTTTCTGATTGATAATACATTTGTTTGAAATGATGAGATGAATTTCATATTTCCATACAGCACATAAATAAAATAAAAATGTAATAGGATCGTATAAAACGGAGATCCTCCACTGAGGTATGAAGGTCATTCCTTCATGAATACAGAAATGTTCCATATCTGAATATAAACTTGCAAATGCATTATGTAACATAATACTGTATGTTTATACTTTATACATTTTAATGAAATATTAAACAGGCTTATTTTGAGTTTATAAGATAAATTGTAGGAGAGGTCATGGAAATAAAATGAATGCAGTATTTTCTCTGAAACTGTATTTTTTTTGTAAGCCTATCAGTGTCCAATACTTCTTCTCTATAATCTGGAATTATAATAGGTAAGGTGCTCAATACACAATTATAAAAATTCCTCTCCATGATTTTTTCTGCCTAGTATATTTTTTTTAATTTTACTTTAGTGATAGGAAAAAAAATTGCCCCAAATCTGCCTGTCCCCACAACATGCCTCCCTGATCTTATCTCATCCATCTGGTCAGAGGCAAATTGGCTGCAAAAGATTTAGCTTAGGTGAACAGATGTCTTTTGAAACATATCATCAGGGCATCCATTTCTCCCTATTCCTTCATATTAAAGAGCTCTGTTGCACAGTAGGCATAATATTAATAGGCAGTTTACCTAACATGTGCAATAAATTGTCAGATAAGGAAACTATCCAATTGTTTGCCTCAAGATTATAAGTACAAAATCATATGTATGTCATATGTGTGTATATATAGTTTTATATATAATTAAATATATTTATTACCTTATAGGTTTTTAATTGTATAAACATGTGTGAATATGTGTATAAAACTTGATTCTTCACTTGCAGCAATGGCAGCATGTTGTCTAAAACATCTGCTCAGGTAATATGTCATAAACAGTAGCCTGGGCAGGTTAGGCCAGTACATAATAAAAGCAAATGTATTTTTAAATGCCAGGTTTTAAAAGAAGACAGGCCTGCTTGGTATCTCATTATAAGTGAAATGACTTTCCATGTCATCCCATCAGTAGTCATGCAGCTTTGGGGAGAGTTTCAAAGGTCAACATCCATAACTTTTTATTCTTTACTCATTTACAATTTTCCCAGAAGAAAAATACAGGAAGACTGTTTTCTTTGGTTTTGTTTTTATTTTATTTTTTAAATGAACTTGGCTTTCATCTAACAAATCAAAAATAGCACTGTGTTCCTGAATATGTCAACATTCCCTTCCATTTGAGGTATACCGTTACCCAAAGAAATCATGTTTAAGTTCCCGCTTCTCACTTATATATGGAATGCAAAGGACAGAAAAACATCATCTCACACAGTACATTCAGATCATCAAAGTTGTATTAATATAGTTTCTCAGCATATAAAAAGGGTGTGGGATTTGTAGAGAGAGAATACTCTTGTATTTTGAGGTATGGACCTTGGGGGAAGATTTTCGATATTCTTTTAGCCAATGCATCATTGACCACAAAACTCAACTAAAAATAGTCACCGTGAACAACAAACGGATATAACCTCAAAACAGAAAACAAAATGAAAGATATAGAACCTTTCCCTGAAACCAGAAATGGCAATATCTTTGTTCTTTCTGGAACAATTAGGATTGTGTGCTTTTAAAGCTCCATGGGGCTTTCTTGCCTTCTGCAGATTAAGGACTATTTACATTCTTAGACATTTCCAATGAGTCAAAGTCAGAGAAAGGAAGAGGTGAGAAAATGTTGAAGTGTAAGTTGTCACTGTAAACAGTTATGAAAAGATACTGCATAAAATGCACTACCAAATACTAATGAATTGATGGTAAAGCTGTGAACTAGTCCAATCATTTTAGAAAGCAATTTGTAATTATGTGAAGAAAGTTATTCAAATGTCCATATGAAGAGATTCTGCAGCTAGTCATATTCGCCAAAGGAGTCAGTGACAAAAAAGAAAGACTTACTATTCATAGTAGCACTTACTGTAGTAGCCAAGACTGGAAACAACAGAGATGCCCACTGATTAGGGAATGGCTGAAGAATCCATGGGACATGAATTTAATGAAATAAGAATGAATATGATTAATACAGAGAAGGATGAAACAATTTATATGAGTTGATGCAACATTATCAGAACCAAGAGGAAAATAAACCCAATGACTATAAAAATGCAAACTGAAAGATAAAAAAGCTGAATGCTGGTTAATTTTAGTTTAAGCTTGGTTCCAAAAAAGGAATGAGAAATTGCACTCCCATCCCTTCTTTGCAGAGTTGAATACTGTATAAACTATCTGATATTTTTGATATGTTAGTTTTACTGAAAAAAAAATTCTTTTATCTTATAAGGGAATGTACTCTGGAGGGAAAAAGAAAGATACATTGGGAAATGTAGGTTATCTACAAAGAAAAAAAATTAAAAACTTTTTTTTAAAGTCAAGACCAACTGTAGGCAGACACTAGACTCTTCTGCCTTTCCCTCTCGATCAACATTACTTCTTCCCACACCAACACTCAGGGCCTTCATTCAGCAGGCTGGATGCCCCAACTGCAGCTGTCAATTGTTCAAAAATTCATTCTCCAAGCATTTCCCTCTCTTAAGATATTTTTGGGACCAAGGTATGTGTATACTTAAGTATGTTACTAATATGGAAGTCTAAATGGGTTCATCTGAATGCTACTTATGTGAAACCTTTGAAAGATATCTCTGGAACCATGCCCACACCACTGCAAGGGAAATTTTAATTCCTACACGGAGGGGGACAAGAGAAAGGGGGTCATAATGTTGGTCACACTGCTTTCCTCAATGAGGGGATATCAGACTTGACCTGTATCTAACTTCCCATCTAAATATCGTTGGTCTAGAGGAATTTTTTTTCCTTTATGTTCATATTTCCTTCCTAGTCTTTGTTGCTTTAAAATGCCCTGAGGAAATCAGGTGGAGCAGGCCTTTGGGCTATGAATCACTGATCCACAGCAATTACCAGACTTCTCAACCCACAAACACCAAAGACAACTTAGCAGGTCAATGGGAAAACTGCTGGATCCAGATGAGAGAAGTACATGGTCGGGCCCCAGCCCTGTGGGTGGCAGAAGTGGTGCAGGACAGCAGCAGCAGCAGGAAGCTCCTGCAGCTGCTTCCAGAGCTCCAGCTGTGGTTGCTTCTGGCCCATCCAGTATGAGGAATCAAACTGCAGATCAGAGCGGGAGTGCAGGGAGCACTTTGCTGGCACAGAGGCAGGGTTCTCTTGCTTTGCCCTTCTTGGATCTGGGTTGCAATCCTGGTTGGTGGTTCTTGGAGGAGGAGGAGCAATACTGTGGCAGAGCTTGCTGTGTAGAAGTAGCTCTAAAAACAGCAGCGCAAGACTCCTGAAGCTTGGGACAAAGCATTCACCACTGTGAAGGTAGTCATACCCTGACCAAAAGCTCAAGGGTCAAGTTGACCCTTGACTGAGAACATGAGCAAGCAATGAAAAAGGACTCAAACCATTGATTCATTTTTCGTGACAAAGATCAAAACATACAGTGAGAAGAAGTCAACAAAGTCAAAGAGCCTTCATCAAAAGCCTCCAAGAAAAATATGAATTGGTCCCAGGCCATGGAAGAGCTCAAAAAAGATTTGGAAAAGCAAGTAAGAGAAGTAGAGGAAAAATTGAGAAGAGAAATGAGAGTGATGTGAGAAAATCATGAAAAACAACTCAACAGCTTGATAAAGGAGAACCCAAAAATACTGAAGAAAATAACACCTTAAAAATAGACTAATCCAAATGGCAAAAGACCTCCAAAAATCCAATGAGGAGAAGAATGCCTTCAAAGGCAGAATTAGCCAAATGGAAAAGGTCCAAAGGACCACTGAAGAAAATACTACCTTAAAAATAAGAATGGAGCAACTGAAAGCTGGTGACTTTATAAGAAATCAAGAAATTATAAAACAAAACCAAAAGAATGAAAAAATAGAAGATGATGTGAAATATCTCATTGAAAAACCACTGACCTGGAAAACACATCCAGGAGAGAGAATTTAAAAATTATTGGACTACCTGAAAGCCATGATCAAAATAAGAGCCTAGACATCATCTTTCAAGAAATTATCAAGGAAAACTTCCCTGAAATTCTAGAACTAGAGGGTAAAATAGAAATCGAAAGAATCCACTGAATGCCTCTTTAAAAAGATCCCAAAAAGAAAACTCCTAGGAATATTGCAGCCAAATTGCAGAGTTCCCAGGTCAAGGAAAAAAAAATATTTCAAGTAGCCAGAAAGAAACAATTTGAATATTGTGGAAACACAATCAGGATAACACAAGATCTAGCAGCTTCTACTTTAAGGGATTGAAGGGCTTGGAATATGACATTCCATAAGTCAAAGGAGCTAGGATTAAAACCAAGAATCACCTACCCAGCAAAACTGAGTATAATACTCCAGGGCAAAATATGGATCTTAAATAAAATAGAGGACTTTAAAGCATTCTTGAAAAAGAAAAGACTAGAGCTAAAGAGAAAATTTGACTTTCAAATACATGAATCAAGAGAAGCATGAAAAGGTAAACAGGAGAGAGAAATCGTAAGAGACTTACTAAAGTTGAACTGTTTTTTTACATTCCTACATGGAAAGATGATGTTTGTAATTCATGAAACCTTTCTAAGTATTAGGGTAGTTGAAGGGAATGTACATATATATAGACAAAGGGCACAGGATGAGTTGTATATGAAGGGATGCTACCTAAAAATAAATAAATACAATTAAGGGGTGAGAGAAGAATATATTGGGAGAAGGAGAAAGGCAGACATAGAATGGGGTAAATTATCTCACATAAAAGTGGCAAGAAACAGCACCTCTATTGGAAAGGAAGAGGGGGCAGGTGAAAGGGAATGAGTGAATCTTGCTCTCAACAGATTTGACTTAAAGAGGGAATAACATACACACTTAGGTGGGTATCTTACCCTACAGGAAAGTAGGGAGGAAGGGGATAAGAGAGAGGGGATGATAGAAAGGAGGGCAGATCAGGGGAGGTGGTAATCAAATGCAAACACTTTTGAAAAGGGACAGGGTAAAGGGAAAAATTTGAATAAAGGGGGACAGGATAGGATGGAGGGACATATAGTTAGTCTTTCACAACACAACTGTTATGGAAATGTTTTGCATAATGGTACATGTGTGGCCTTCTCAAGAACAGTGGGCAGGAAGGGAATAAAGGAGAAACTTTGGAACTCAAAGTTCTAAAAACAAATTCTCAAAAAAAGTTATTTTTACATGCAACTTGGAAATAAGATATACAAGCAATGGGGTATAGAAATGTATCTTGCCTACAAGAAAGTAAGGGAAAAGGGGATGGGGAGGGAGTGGGGTGACAGAATGGAGAGCTGACTGGGGAATGGGGCAATCAGAATATATGGCATCTTGGAGTTGGGGGAGGGTAGAAATGGGGAGAAAATTTGTAACTCAAAATCTTGTAGAAATCAATGTTAAAAACTAAAAGAAATTAAATAAATAAATAAATAAGAAGTGAGTCAAGGGATGGCCCTTTTAATTAGAAAAAAAGGGTAAAAAATCAAGCTGGGAGGATAAGACCCTCAGAGTCGCTGTTCCAAAAACAACAGTTACCATTGACATTCATTCTAAGCCAGCAGGGCCCAAAATGTAGCCATTAAGTAGAAC
>CM053622.1:231024978-231036614 GCA_028646595.1 Phalanger gymnotis | reverse complement strand
GGAAGGAAGGAAGGAAGGAAGGAAGGAAGGAAGGAAGGAAGGAAGGAAGGAAGGAAGGAAGGAGGGAAGGAAGGAGAAAGAAAAGAGAGAAATCTAGCCACTAAACCACAAGTTAAGTGGGCAGTTTCTGGCCATCAAAATTTACCTTCCTTTGGAGAGGAGAAGAAGGGAGAGAGGATAAAGGGGCCATCAATTGACTCACTTCTTAAAGAGGCCCACTTACTGAATGGGCATTATTTCACTCTAAGTGAGTACATGAAAAGGCCTGAGCCTAAAAGGGCCAGAGTGTCCCATTGCATTCTGGGTCATCTTCAGTCATCCTGATGAATATCAGGTCACTGGATCCAGATTGCTCTGGAGGAGAAAGTGAGGCTGGTGACCTTGCACAGTCCTCCCTCATCCATATCAAACTCAACTGCAAGTCATGTCATCATTTCCTTGATGTCATGGTCCTCTTCAAAAACAAAGGACAAACACTTCAACAGCAACATATATAGGATAAAAAGAACCACAAATATGAAAATGGACAGATAGAAAGACAGATCAATAAATAGACAGATGGATGGTTAGATAGATGAACAGAGACCATATTTACTAAGTGTTTACTATTTACCAGGTGGGCGGCTTAGTGGCACAGTGCCTGGAGTCAGGAGGACCTAAGTCAAAATATTGCTTCAGAAATTTACTAGCTGTATGACCTTGGGCAAGTCACTTAATCCTGCTTGCCTCAGTTTCCTCATCTATAAGATGAGCTAAAGAAGGAAACAGCAAAAGAGTCCAAAAAAGAATCAGACATGACTTAAAAATGACTGAACAACGATAACATGTACCAGGCACAGCTAAGCACAAGGAAACAATAAAAGCAAACGAAATAGTCTCTACCCTCCAGGAGTTTACATTTAAATGGAGGAAGACAAAAACTTTTTAAAAGGAGCTAGCTACACAGTGGAAAAAATAGGTAGGGGGTAAGTGTGTACGTATATGTCAGCATGAGCTGGTACAGTGAAAGAAGTGATATGGAGGTGTGGACCCCAGCAAAGTAAGGCAAAAGCTAATCTAGCAAAGCAGAGTGACCCAGAGCTTGAGTCTCTGTTACCCGTGAGGAGGAAATAGACACGATGGTTCCAGTAGAGGTGGCATGGCTTGGAAAGGTCCAGGAAGTGACAGAAAGGGAAGGAGCTAATAAATAAATGATTAGCTACCATTTTGCAAACATTATGGTGCTATACAGCTGCTGTTATTGTTGTTGTTCAGTCATTCAATCATGCCTGCCTCTTCATGACCCCATGGACCACAGCATGCCAGGCTCTTCTGTCCTCCGCTACCTTCTGAAGTCTGTCCAAGCTCATCTTCATTGTTTCCATGAAACTTTCTAATCATCTCATTCTCTGCTGTTCCCTTCTCTTTTTGCCTTCAATCTTTCCCAAAATTAGAGCCTTTTCCAGTGAGTCTTGTCTTTTCATTCATTGTGTATTTTAGCATTAGCTTCAGTATTTGCCCTTCCAATAGTCACAATTAATTTATTGAAGTGTTGACTGATTTGATTTTCTTGCTTGTCCAAAGGACTCTGAGAAGTCTTCTACAGCACCACAATTTGAAAGAATTGATTCTGTGGCACTCAGTTTGCCTTATAGTCCAACTCTCACAGCCATAAATAACTGCTGGAAAAACCATAGCTTTGACTATATGGACTTTTGTTGGCAAGGTGATGTCTCTGCTTTTCAATATGCTGTGCAGATTTGCCATGGATTTCCTTCCAAGTAGCAAGCATCTTTTAATTTCATGGCTACAGTCACTGTCTGCAGTGATCTTTGAATCCAAGAATATAAAATCTGACACTGCTCCCATATCTTCTCCCTCTATTTGCCAGGAAGAAATTTGACCAGTTGCCATGATCTTAGTTTGTTGTTGATTTGTTTGGTTTTGTTTTCATGTTAAGCTTCAAGCCAGTTTTTGCACTCTCCTCTTTCACCTTCAGCAACAGGCTTCCTAATTCTTTTTCACTGTCACCAGAAAGGTGTCATCTGCATAACTGAGATTGTTGATATTTCTCCTAGCAACCTTAATTCCAACTTTTGATTCATCCAGCCTGGTATTTCACATGATGTACTCTGCATATAAGTGAAATAAATAAGGTGACAATACATGGCCTTTTCCTACTCCTTTCCCAATCTTAAACCAATCAGTTCTTTCATGTTCAGTTCTAACTGCTGTTTCTTGTCTTGCAAACAGGTTCCTCAGTAGATGAGCAAGAGTGTTTGGTACTTCCATCTCTTTGACAATTCACCACATTTAGTTGTGATCCCCATAGTCAAAGCTTTATTGTAGTCAGTGAAGTAGAAATAAATGGTTTTTTCCCCAGAACTCCCTTTCTCCATAATCCAGCGAATGTTAGAAATTTGGTCTCTAGATCCTCTTCCTCTTCAGAAACCAGCCTCTACTTAATTCTCAGTTCACATATTACTGAAGCCTAGCTTGCAGAATCTTAAGCATAATCATGATGGTGTGTGAAAAGAGTGCAATTGTTTGGTAATTTGAACATTCTTTGGTACTATTTTTCTTTAAAATTCGGACATAAGCTGTACAATATATGTATGTGTGTATATGTAATATAAGTAATAACTTTTACATATATGTGTATATATGTGTGTGTGTGTGTGTATGTAAGCTATTACTATTGATAGTTTCCTGACTGCATTACAATATTATTGAAATCAACATCTTGAAGGTGACATCCAAATTTTTGAGTTCACAAACCCATTGTAATAGTAATCATAGTTGTGGTTGTCATCATAGAGAGATGTGGAGGTATGTGTGAAGATAAGTAGGGAAGTAAATGCAAAGATAGAAAGGTGAATAGATGTAGAAATAGAAAGTAAGATGCATAGATGTTCCTACTGTTACATCTAATGTGACAGCCATTCTTTTGTTTCACTACAAATGATACTTTTCCTTCCTTTCTAGCTTATCAGAAAGGAAGAAAGAAGTTATATTTAAATTAATTATTCGGTGAACTTTAAGTAAATGCCATATGACCTTACCACAACTTTCCCTGTGCAGACTTAGTAGTTCATGACTAATATTTGTTCAGTGGAATTATTTTAATAGCTTAAATACTAACTTATTCCTAGCAACATGTGTCTTCTGTTTTTAAGGAAAATTATAAACAAACTGGACAATGGCCCAGGTAGCCATTAAGGAACAGCAAGGGTAAAGTCCTATTAACTACTGCCAAACTGTTAGTATTCTTTGTTAGGGTAGGAATATTTCAAAAGTTTCTTATTAAAAGAAGATAGTCTGCTCAGCTATGATACTAGATGCTCACTTAGACATCTGGAAGTCTATGTAGAAGATAATCATAGACATGAAGCATATTTGTTACTTATTTGCTAGGGCTTCAATTTGTATTCTTATTCAATCTCTAGATTGACTACTGATTCTTATTTTCCATTTTGTTTTGTTTGTGGTCTGGACCTGTGATTTCATGAATCTTGAGAGCTCTTAAAGTGGAAACTCTCTCTATCAGTATAAATTGCCAACCTGTCTAAAACCTTTCTTGAGAGTTTCTCTGAGGGATAAGAGCCTGTGTGCTTAACCAGGATCACAAAAGCAACATTTTCAAGAACTGGGACCTAAACCCAGACCTTTCCAATTCAGAAAACAATGTCAATACTATATTTCCTTTCATTTTCCTTATTTATTACAATTTCTTATTATAAAAGTGTTAAAAAAATTAAAAGAATAATTTTAAAAATTTGTAAACATTAATGGTAGAATGAAATATTTAATGGGTTCTGTGTTGTGTTTTCCAAAAGTAAAAATTCTCTGAAAAAAAGCTATAACAGTGAGCTTTATAAAATTTGTTTTACCATATGGTTCTAAGACAATAGGCAACATACCAGAAAACTTTTTTTTCTCTCCGTGTAACATAGAAGTAACCACTTTAAAAGTCTATGGGGTTTTATTTAATCAAAATGGTCCACTTTTTTAGCTTCATATACTCTTACACACTTTCAAGTACAACTCCTGAAAGGCAGGGCTGACCACCCAGGACATACTCTGGTAGAAGAAGGGGAGGACCAGATATTGAATGAGGTGGGGCCTACAAGCAAAGGACTACATAAAGTGTATTTTGTATTGTTTCACAGCAAAGTCAGCATAATAGAAATCTCCAGCTGCTGCCAGAGCCTAGGTACCTCAGATCAAGTGGCAATAAAGTGCAGTCACAGCCCCCGGTGCCCTTATGCAAAATCAGCACCCCATATACAGCACACATAAATACCGTGTTGGCTTTTCTGCTCCTATTCCATATCAGGTTTTCTCATACTAGGATCATTTTTTAAAAAAGGAAATAAGTCTAGGACATGAATAAATTGAATATATGTATATATATATATATATGTGTGTGTGTGTGTATATATATATATATATATATATATATATATATATATATATATGAGTGTGTGTATCCAGAGAAGGAAATGGAAAACCACTCTAGTATCTTTGCCAAGAAAAATCCAAAGGGGGTCACAAAGAATCAGACATGGCTGAAAAATGACTAAACAATAACATATAATATGTACATACATGTATGTAATATGTACATACAATACATGCATATGTTTATCGTATACCATGTCATGTTACATTATATGGCATTGTATTACATATGATACAATGTGTATATGACATGCATATATGTAGATGTGCATATAAAATACATATGTGTATATGTGTTTATATATGTATGTGTGTTTGTATATATGTATATATATATATATGTGTGTGTGTGTGTGTATTTCTATCTATCTATCTATTTATACCTATATATCCCCAATAAACTCTCACTATCTAGTTTGCTTGCCCTCATCTGATGCTTTCACTGAGGAAAAAACGAAGTCAAAATCTCCTTTTAGGGTTAGATTCTCTTCTCTTTCACCTTCAGGCTACTACATTCTTTAATCTTGGACATAGATTGCTATAAAAGGAAATCATGGTTTAATTAGGATCTTTAAGTAACAAAGAAATTCAAATAAGTATCTTAAAAGGAACAGGCTTTTAATTGCAGGTTGCAGTTACCCTGCAGCTGGGATGATACTGGGTCCCTTTTGTAATCCTTTCTACACTCTCCACTCCACCTCAGACTCTTGGAATCCTAATGGGAAAGAAGTAGTCGGTAGTTAAATGAGGATTAGGCAGTTTCCATTGGCCAGGTTCCAGTTAAGGAGCAGAAGCCAAGAACATCTCAGGATCATAGATTTAGAGCTGAAAGGACCATTGAGTTCAATTCCTCATTCTACAGATGAGAAAACTGAGGCCCAGTAAGATTAAGCGACTTAAATAAGGATTTAACAAGTGTCTTAGGTGGGATTCAAAAACAGATCTTCTTGATTTCAAGTTCAGTATTCTATCAACTTCACAATACTGCTGGGTCTCATCTCAATATACTTCTGGCTTTTGTCACATGAGTTCTTGGAAATTTCCAGCCAATCCTCAGTCGACTTGCTGTTCACGTATTTTCTGGCAGAGTACCCTTACTCTCCTTAGTCCCCGTGCCCTCTGCTTATGGCTAATTGGCAAATAATGGAGATCTACTCTTCTGATCCCCACTCACTCAAGCAAGATGGAGTCCTGTGGCGTGGCCACTCTGGCTTCTGTATGGAAACCCATTATTCCATTGAGCCACTGAGATCCTGAATATTTTGCATGGAGGAGTAACCAACACTCCCTTCAGTCCTCTGCCTCTTGTTCGCCTCTGGAGGGAGCATCATACACATATATGGAAATAATGAAGAAAATAAAAATATCATTTGTAAAAAAAAAATTAAACATCATTTTTTTCTTTCCTTCCCTTTCTTCTCTTTATTTATTTATTTATTTATTTTGCTTTCTGGCTGTCTTCTTTCTTTTCTTCTCCCTCCTTTTCAATTTCTGTCTCTGTCCCTCTTTTTTCTTCCCTGTTTGCTTTCCCTTCTGCTTGTTTCTGCTTATAAAAATATTCTCTGTCAAATAACAATGTATGAGGAAAGATAATCAAATATATTGCATGAAGTCCTTTTCTCTCAAAAAAAGAAGTCAAGTTTCTTAAAGAGGAAGTGGCCCGTGATGATGTTAATCAATTATAAATAAAAGAATAGTATAATTTGCAATGCCCTTCAGAACATTAATGTAAGTGGCGTGAAATAATGATTTAATATTATAGAGCACTTCATTTCATCAACAAAAGTACCCAAGCAGCAAGGGGAAAGGCTAACAAATGTGCCCACTCCATTCACTTCTCACCTACCTGATTTGTTTTCCATCACTATAATGTCAACTTCTCCAGCGGAAGAATGGATGAAATGAAAGTTACCTCAGTCTCCTGAATGTTTGGACGTGACTATCATTCTTCGCCCTCTGCCTGCATGAAAAGCATTGATGGCTCTTTCTACCCTCTACTGCTTTTTGCTTTTGTTTGATTTGTATTTCCACCATCTGCAAAAAACCAAATGGCTTTTCCCATCACTGTCACTTTCACCTTGGAAAGGAAGAACTTCCAACATCTCTTTAGTTGACTTTTTACTACAAAACCCCTAAGAATGCACATATTCTGTAAAAGATTGTGTCCAAAGACCTAAAGTTACCTTTCATCTTTTGGCTCTCCTTTTGGTGTTGCTGAGCCCAGCTTCATAAATAGAAACTACATCTGACAAACACGAGTACCTTTCTTTAACATATAGAGAGTATTGAAACAGAGTAGCTAAGGAAACGCTTTCGTCTCATTCATATCTTCCAGTTACAATGCTTAATTTCTTGTTAAAAAGTGTCAGCCAAGCAATTACAAAGGAGTTTCCTAGAGATGTGTGCGGGCTCCTGTGCCATTTAGCATTTTTTATCAATTGACTTAAAGGCATGAAAGGCATATATCATGATGACATAAAGCTGGGAAAGATCACTAAAAAACCTGGATGACAGTCAAGATTTAAAAAAGATCTTAACAGGCTCAGAACTGGGCCAAATCTAATAAGGTTGGATTTAATAGGGTTAAGACAAAGTCTTACACTTGGGTTCAACAGTTAGATGTACAAGTATAAGATGAATGAATGAGATAATATAGTTGCTTCAAATATTTGAAGGAATTCAGAAGTATTGAGTTTGTTCTGCTCAGCCCCCAGGGTACATAAGTAGGAGCAGTGGATGGAAGTTTTCAAAAAGCAAACTTGGACTTAATGTCACCAAAAAATTCTCCAGAAGTAGACTGGGCTGTACGGAGACATAATGGGTTCCCCCTCATTTAATGTCTTTTAATATTAGCCAAGGATAAAAAAGCACTTGTTGGGTATGCTTTAGGGAAGATTCTTATTCAGCTAATTCTTATTCATCCTGGACTAGTTGGCCCCTTTGGTCTCTCTCTGTTCTGATATTCTGTGATACTTAACCCTAACCTTAAGTTCAAATCCCTACAATTATTTTCCCTTACATACAGAATAGAGTCCAAACACTTTATTTTGGTATTCAGTTCCCTCAGTAATATGCTATTTTTTATCCTTATCTTCCAATATTTCCCTACAGGTACTCTGAATGCTGGACAAATTATATTACTCACTGTTCCTTGAATATAATCTGTGCTGTACCATGTCTCAAGTCCCTGAGCATGAATTACCTTCCCCAAACCTCTACATCTCTCCTAATCAGAGAAGTGACTGGGTAGCACAGTTGATAGGGTATGAGACCTGGAGTTAGGAAGAAATAAATTCAAATCCTGCATTGGATACTTAGTAGCCTGAGAAGTCACCTAGTACATCTGCCTCATCTATAAAATGGGGATAATAATAGCATCCTAAGGTGATATTTATAATAATAATAGCTAGGATTTATATAGCCTTAGAGTGCTATATAAATGCTAGCTATTATTAGTATCAATCCTCAATATTCAGATCAAATGTCATCCCCTATGTGAAGCTTTCCCTGATTTCTCCCATTTGGACAAATTCTCCATCTGATGAACTCCTATGTGTTCATAGATCTCTTAACATTGTTAATATATTCTGTCACATATGGACACTTCTATTTTTTGCTGGATTGTAAATTCCTTGAGAGAATAAACTACACTGTATTTTATTCATCTTTTTACTCCCTCAGATGTCTAGCACAGTAGTGCTCAATAGTAGAGACTCAATAAATATTGGCTTGTTGTTGAAGATTTAACACTTACCTGAACTATTTGCATTTTAAGGAGGCTCTTAAAGTTCTATTTTATCCTCCAGACCCCCTATGAAGTTTTGATAGTGAAAGGACAGGCAATGTGGGAAAGAGAAAAAAATGTATTTTAATTTAAAAAAATAAAGCCTAATTCCAAAAATAATTTTCATTTGTATATAGATTTACCAATGCAGACCACAAAAATGTCATCTAAAGAACAGTTCAATTCTTCATGCAATTATAAATCAAAAATAGCTACATATCCCAATATTCAGAGAAAAAAGCTTAAGTTTTGATTCATCTACATTATTTATCTGGTGGGCACCAAACCACAGAATGGTTCCTACATCCACTACGTCTAGACATGACTAGACAATAGTTCACATAAAAGGACTTGGGAGTTTTAGTAATATAAGCTCCATAGGGCTCAGCAGGATGAGATTGCAGCCAAAAAAGCCAACTCAATCTTAAATTGCATAAATAGAAGCCTAGTGACCAAAATGAAGGAGGTAATAATCTCACTAGAATTTGCCCTGGTCAAAATATAAATGGAAAATTGTACTTAGTTCTTGGCACCAATATTTTTAACTAAATTTTATTTTTTCAATTAACGAGTATGTATTTTATATCCCTCCCACTTTCCCTATACTGAAAAAAGATCAAATGAAAAGGGGGGGGGAACCCTCATAACAAATATGTAGAATTAGACAAAACAAATAGACTAAATATTTAGAATGAGACAAACATTTTTAGATATGGACAATGTGAAAATTGGCACCAAATTTTATAAAGGACATTGACAAGCTGGAACACATCCAAAAGTGGACAACCAGGGTGGTAAGGAGACTTAAAACTTTGTATATAAATTGGAACAACTAGAAGTATTCAGCCTATAAAAGAAAATACTTAGGAGTGATATAAGATCATTGATTAAGGGCTGGAAGGGATCTTAGTTGTTGAACTCCCTCATTGCATTTTATTGTTGTTCAGTTGTATCAAATTCCTCATGACTCTATGGCACATACTGCCAATGGAATTTTCTTGGCAAAGATATTGGAATGGTTTGCCATTTCTTTCTCTAGTGGATTAAGGCAAACAGAGTTTAAGCAACTTGCCCAG
The DNA here is from genome assembly GCA_028646595.1 of Phalanger gymnotis. Lineage (NCBI taxonomy): Eukaryota > Metazoa > Chordata > Mammalia > Diprotodontia > Phalangeridae > Phalanger > Phalanger gymnotis. The sequence continues at coordinate 231,027,314 of CM053622.1, read as the reverse complement.
GGTCATACACTAGTCAATGTCTAAGGCTGGATTTGAACTCAGGTCTTTCTGATTCCAGTCCCTAGATTCTATTCACTGGGCCACTTAGCTGCCTTTTTCATTTTATAGGGGGATGGTAAACTATGGCACATAGAGGTTAAGTGGAAGTTCACATGTGTAGTAAATGGCAGTGCTATTATTTGAACCCAGAACCTCTGATTCTAATTCTAGCACTGTTTCCACTGGATTTGATAGCTACCTTCAGTTATTTCAAGGGCTGTCAGGGGGAATAAGGATCACATTTATTCTGCCCTTACTAGACTAAAACTCCTTAAAGGCAGAGTCACCATCCTGTTGGGTTTTATATTTCCTCTGATGTCTACCAATTTCTTGCCAATAATAGGAGCTTAATAAGTACTTATTGAATGCTAAATGATAGAATATTGGTGAAGGAGATAATGAGGTCCCATGAATCAAAATTCCAATGAGGAAGATTTATATCTAATACATTCAAGATCACGGTGTCTCAATGTTAGATTTGAGATAAGAAATCAGAAATGATAACTGTCTTCAAATATATCAATGATTATCATGTGGAAGAAAATAATTTAACTTACTCTGCTTGCCCTAAAAGGGCTGCACTAGGAGCAATGGGTCAAGTTTAAGAGACAGAGTTCAGCTTAAAATAAAGAAAAAACAGTCCCTAAGTATTAGAGCAAGCCAAAAGTAGGATGGGACTTTCAGAATAATATCAGAAAGAGTGTCTGTGGCAAAGCTCAATGCTTTCTATCACCCCAAAACAAGAAAAGAATATACACCAAATAATGTAAAAAAAATCAACAAAAAGAGGGGAAAAGTTAAGACATGCTTACAAAGAGTCAGTAGGGGGAAAAATTGAAGAAATTAGTTATCACATAGCACATTAAAGTTTTCAAATCATTAAATACTTTTCTGCTTCTAGAAGTCAAGGTTATAAAACAGCTAAGATTAGAGAGTGAAATCAAAAAGGCCCCTGTGGGCAAAAGCCACTTGAAGACAATCAACCATACGTTGATAAAGAAGAGTCCAACAAATGACTGAATCATGCAGGTTCCTTGACAGATATATAGGAGGTGTGTTATGTACAGTCAGGATCCAGTCGTCACCACCAAAAATTATAGAAAGAGATGGGTTATCTATAAAGAACCAAGAATTATTGATCAATTCTGGAAATGCAAGGAAGCAAAAGAAATGGGCAACACAAAACTGCAGGTTGTAAAAATTTAGGAGTTATCAAATGCATAGAACAGAGATCCTCAAATTTATTATGCTTGTGGCTCAGTATTCTTTGCTGTGATGAATTATGAACAGGCATGTTAGAGAAAACAGAGTGGGTCTCCTGAAATGTGGTCTTCAGACCCATTGCCTAGATATTCTGTCTCTCCTTCCCTTCTCCCACCCAATCACTTCTTTTTTTTTTTTTTTTTGCTTCTTCAGGTCTCACAAAAGAGGAAGCTATTTTGTGGCTATTTGGATAGAGCTTTTGTTATCTTCCCTACAGGACAAGCTAGGTAGAGCAGACAGCAAATTGGAACCGGTAGTTGGACCCAAGAATGTGCAAAGGAACTTTGAAAGGCACACATCGAAAGTGTGCCACAACATACCCTGTGAAAACCACTGTCTTGATGGCCAGAATTATACATCAGAAGCCCAAGTCTTCCATAAACTAACAAATAATATCTCATACTAAAATAAAAGCTTAAAATATCCTTAAGAATTAAACAAAATAGGGGACAGAGCCAAAACGGCGGCTGGAAAGCAGGGACTAGCATGAGCTCCCCGCCAAGTCCCTCCAAAAACCTATAAAAAATGGCTCTGAACGAATTCAGGAACTGCAGAACCCACAAAATAGCATAGGGAAGCAGGGCTCTAGTCCAGGACAGCCTGGATGGTCTCTGAGTAAGGACTATCCCACACGGAGCTGTGAGCAGAGGGGAGCTGAGCTGAGAGGAGCAGAACGGAGCCCAGCATGGGCGGCGCAGACTGACCAGACCGGGAGCTGGCCAGAGTGTGCCCTAGTGCCCTGAATCAGTGAGCTGTGGCAGTTACCAGACTTCTCAACCCACAAACACTAAGGACAACAGAGTAGGTTAGTGGGAAAAGCTGCTGGGGACTGGGATAGAGTTTGCAGTTCAGCCACTGCCCCAGGGGCAGCAGAGGTGGGGCAGCTTTAGAACTACAGCTGCAGTTGCTTCTGGCCCCAGGCCCACCTGGTGGGAGGAATTAATTGGCAGATCAGAGCAAAAGTGAAGAGCCTGCTGAAGATCTAAGTCCAGTCCTGGATGGGGGTTCTTGGGGAAGGAGGAGTGCTGGTGTGG
>CM053622.1:230994307-231024478 GCA_028646595.1 Phalanger gymnotis | reverse complement strand
AAAAATTAAAAAATAAAAAGTTATTAAACTGTACATAATCTTTGACCCAGCAAAATACCTATTAGGTCTATATATCAAAGAGATAAACAGAAAGAGGAAAATGACTTATATGTTCAAAACATTTATTGCACATATTTTTGTGGTGGGAAAGAATTGGAAACTTATGGAGATGCTCATCGATCAGGGAATAGTTTATGAAGTTATGCTACATCTCTTCCTTTGAGGTTCATGTTATTCATATCTACTACTGAATCAAAATGCTGTTGTCTGTTGTCTACAAATCCCCAGGTCACTCTGTTTCTTCCTCAATGAGCTCTATACCTGGCTTAAAAATTTTCCCACCCAAATTCCTGGCCTCATATTAGGGGACTTCAACACTGCTAATGCATTCATTTGTTTTGCTTGACTATACATATTTATAACAGGTTTGTTTTTTCTTGCTTTCTCAGTGGATGGGGTAGGAAGAGGTGGGACAAATTTGGAATTACAAATAAAATAAAATTGAACTTAAAAAAATCTATGTGTTCTACATTCATTGTTCATGAACTCTGAAATCTCTTTGAATGATCATAATCTATTGTCGTTCCATGTCTCCCTCTGACTTCCAACCTTATTCTTGGGTACTTGATAAATGCAAGTTAGCTGACTAAAAGCCAATAATTAACAGAAAAGTTAACCCAATTAATAGGTTCAATAAAAATATCATGATACAAAATACATTCATAATACAAAAGACTCATTTCTCAGTCCCACCAATACCTTAAATTATACTTAGTAAAATCTAACTATATTAGGAGATATAGTGAAAAGAATGTAGGATTCACAATGAGAGGATATAGGGTCAAAATATCAGCTGGGCTGCTGTGTGACCTTAGCCAAATCATTTAACTTCTTTGGGCCTCAATTTCCTCATCTATAGCACAAGAGGGTTGCACTGGATCCCCTCCAAAGTCCTTTCTAATTCTTAATATAACATCTTATGCACATCTACATATTTTTAGTGACATACCAATCAAATTAACAAGGTATTTTATATAATTAGACAACTGTTTTAAAAATTCATATGTGGAACAAAAAGTCATATACATCCAGGAAATAAATGATAGTAGAAGGACTTAAGAGAATTTTAGCAGCAAAATATTTCAGAGTATATTTCAAAGCAGGAATTATTGAGGATCAAACTAATTTTAAAATCTGTAAAATAGAAGGAAGAGTAGGACTAGATCAGAGATTCTTAACCTCAAATCCATCAATTTGTGTTTTAGTTAATATTTCCAAATCTGTAATATAATGTAATTGTTTTCCTTTGTAATTCTATGGTTTTATTTCATGCATTTCAACACATTGTTCTGAGAAGAGACCAAGTCAGCATCACCTAGGATTTATTGAATACCTACTATGTGCCAAGCATTATGATAAGCTCTGGGCATCCAAGAAAAGGTAAAAATAGTCTCTGCTCTCAAGGAGTTCAGGGTCTAATGGGGAAGTCAACATGCAAATAACTCTGTGAAACAAAATATATACAGAGTACATCGGGAATCATCTCAGTTGTTATTTCATCGTTTTTCTGTCGTATGCATGGCATATTCATGACTCCATTTGGGGTTTTCCTGAGTTGCCATTTCCTTCTCCAGCTCATTTTATGGATGAAGAAATGGAGGCAAACAGTCACTTAGACTTGCCCAGGGTCACACAGCTAATGAGTATCTGAGGCCAGATTTAAACTCAAGTCCTCCTGCCTCCAGGTCCAGATCTCTATCCACTGAGCCCATTGGTTCTCTTTGAGAGTGAAAGACATACAACAATCTGTGAAGAATAGTAGCAGCTCCTCTGGGGACCCAATTGGCCAGTTTGAGTCAGACAATGATGATCTTTGCTCCTCCCCTTCCTCCCTCCCTCCCCTTTCTCTACTTCCTACTCTTCCTCTTCATCCTCCACCTCCTCCTTCTTTTTCCTTCTTCTTCTTCTTCCTCCTTTTTCTTCCTCCCTCTGTCCCCCTGTCCACATGGGGAGTTATACCCTTACAGGTGGGTGCTCTGTCCAAAGGAATATAATTTTTGATTGCTTATACTTTGCAAGGTATCTTGAGATTGGGCGATAGATTTTTTTTCTCTTCCCTATTTCTTTATCCTTTTTTTTTTTCAAAAATCTAAGGCAATTAGCTCTTTGGTCTTGTGTAGTTTCATTTATGGTTTCTTGAAATATAACTCTGGAAAAGCAAGCTTTGAAAAAGCCTATTGTGATTCAAATGGAGCTACTGAACTATGTCTTTAAACCCAAATCACTCTGGCTTTCACTGATTAGTCAATAATAGGTCCCAGCCCAAGCCTCATTTGCTCATTGTTTGGCTCATAGTTTGCTCATAGTGATGGCTCAAAGTGAGTGCAAATAGCAATTTTTTTTTTCTCCTGGCCAGAAACTCTGAGGGTCTTCCCCTCCAAGACTGATTCTTTTGGGAAGGCAAAGTAGGACATTTTTTGTCTCAATTCTTACCTAGCCTTTAATAACTGAATGGACATTGCCTTGGACAAACTGAGACCTGAGATAGTCCTTAACTTAAAAAGGCCACCCCACTGCATCCTAGAGTCTAGGATCTAGACCATCACTAGTCCTCTTGACTTACTGGTATGTCTTGCCACTGGACTCCCATGACCCTGGAGGAGAGGGAGACTGATGACTCTGCACATCTCTACCTCACTTAAATCCAAATCACTTGCAAGTCAAGACATCACCCTCCTGATGTCATTGGTCCTCTTCAGAAGGAAGAACAAACAACAATAATGATCTCTTCATTGAACCACTTAGCTGCCATAATCTTTTCAGAGGGAAAGCATTAAAATTAAGAGCAACTGGGAGCTGTAACTTAAAGGAAGCCAACATCCATAGGCTTTATCAGACTACCAAAGGGTTCCATGGCACAAAAAGATTAAGAGCTCCTGGGCTAGACAATCTCATTGGTCCCTTTTCATTACAGTGATCTATGAAGCCATGAAATAAATGAGTTTCTTAAATCCTTAAAGTTCAGCCTCCCCCCACCATCACAATTTAGTAGATTTCCTTAAGAAATGTTTTGGCTTACATGCCATCAACACAAGACTAACCTAGTGGCAAATCCTTCTAAACTTAGCTAGATTGAGCCTTGGACAAAGACAAATACTTTAGCAAGCTATATCCATGCTCAAAGCCTTTCCAGGTTAATAGGACCGGACAGTTGACAACCCAAGATCACCTGTCAATCATGATGATGCATCTCATGGATGGACTTTACAGGATTTTAAAATAAATTAATGTTTATGATAATTAATAAAAAGCCAGTTTTGTTGTGAAGAAAACAATTGAGACCCAATTAGACAAGACTTCCATTTTCCCAATATGCTGTGTCAACAAATGTGATTCCTAAACTTTTAGACAAAAATAGTAATAGCTAATAAATATAGATAGATACATAGATAAAGATAGATAGATTTATGTGTGATATCTGTAGAGTTTTCTTCTCAGAAAGCTGCTGTGACAGATTGGCTCACTATCCATTGCTTATCCCATAGTTCTTTTATCCTTTTTAAAATTATACTTAGTAAAATCTAACTATATTAGGAGAGCCTAATAAGAGTGATAGCAAATTTAATTAAAAACTAATTTTGCTTATTTTTTCTCCCTCCTTTCATTTTCTTTAAATATTATTTGTTATAAGAGATGGCCCTCTGGGGAGGAAAAGGAAAGGGGATACTGGCAGAAAATCTGATAATATAAAAACTAAAAGGACCAATATAAATATATTTTAAATAAATAACAGCTTAGATTTCTATACATGTCTGTTGATATAGTACATATATTATCACACGATTTTCTTAACATGATACAATTTTTATTCTAATTTTACAAATAAAGAAACTAATGCTCAAAGAGGTTAAATAATTTACCTAAGGTCACACAGCTACTATGTGGGAGAGCCAGCACTTCTGACTTCAAGTCCAAGGCCCCTTTGGCTATACCATGCTGCCTCCCTAGGAAACAGAATTTAGATGTTCATAAGTGGTGAGAATAAGAGACTTCATGGGGCTGCTAACAAGGCCCACGGGTGCCGCTGTTGCTGGGAAAGCTGGGAAGATGTTGGCCACACAAGTTTCCTTAATCAGCACCTGCAGGGCCAGCACTCATAGTTAACAGAGCCCAGGGTCAGCACATTAGACTCCCAATGTTCCATCTGAAACTACAAGCTATTGTTGAAAGGCATTGCTTTGTTAATAAACAGCAGAACAATTATCTGGATACTGCCAGAACCTGAGTTTTCAGGTTGTTAGTCCAAAACCACCCGATGCCTTAGAAGGAAAATTGGGGACTGTTGTTTGGCATATTCACATTTAAAATGAAATTTACAAAGTAGTCGTACCTTTGATGTGCAAAATACTCTTGTACGAATTCTGTGAAAGGAAAAAGGGATTCCCAATAAAAGACTATGCATTAATTTCTTTCATCTTCATTATTTATTTTCCTAAACTGCTAAAGCTGTGCTTTATTTATTGCAACTCATCCATACATAATTCTCTGTAGTTTCTAAAACTGCATCTAACATTTTCACCCCAACTTTATAAATTGCATTGATTTATTTCTGTCTCTTCGGCCTAAAACCATTTATTATAGCAACAAAACATCCTCCCATTCTGGTGATCAAGGAACAAAGTCGTCCCGTTTACTGTGCAGTGAGAATTGACAGATGGCCAAATGGGGTGATAGATTTGATTTTAATGTGTCTTAAGAGAGTAAATGAACCAAAGGCAATCTTCATCTCATGTGAAAAGTTGGATTTTTGTGTGGCTTGTCTGCAACAGTGAGCTGCAATTCTCACAGTACTTCATTGATTTTCCACTCAACCATGACCATTCAGATGGCAAAAAGCAGGGTCAAAGAATTTTTTAAAGGGTTGGTTGTTTTTCTTTCTACCCCCTGTTTGTCTATAAAAGTACAGACAGAATTGAGGAGACACACTTGGACAACTAGCGGCTGGTTTTCTGCCACAAAGTCCTTAAGGATTTCGCAGGTTATGAATTTTTAATTTTACATAAAATAAAGTGGTTTTGTCAAGTGAATCATTTACATCATAAAGACTGCGAGAATAGAAGTTTTTCACACCTCCCCACCTGTGATTTTAGCATATATCATGGATGACAAAGCACTTTGCATTACTTGAGCTAAACCTTGCCTGAAAGGAGACAGACTCCAGCAGCAGGACATGAAATAGGACTTGGAATGGTGCAATAAATCCAAACTGTGGTAGGATGGCCTGGTCTTCCCACTCTAGGCCTTGGTCCCCGACTTCATTTTAAATACAAAGTGTCATTAAAAGACAAAGATCAGTTCCTTAATTCACTGTGTAGCCTTGTGCAAACAGTCATGTGCTATGGAAACTGAGAACTGATCAGGATTTGGGTGATGACAGAGAATGGTATAACTGTTTAAAAAACATTGAGTGTAACATCAAGGAAGACGTGTAGTTCAGATGGCTTTAGAACTTTAGTTCCGTATTGATGCAAATATTAGTCACAGGAAATTGATACAAGCTGTGAGTGTATTGCTTTGCGTTATTTTAATGCAATCATGCAGATTTAGTGCCTATCTGGATGGCTCAGGGTCACATAATTTCATTGTGAGGATTATGCCCAATTGTTGGGTTTGGCCTCTTTCAAATCTTAACATGGTATAATAAACCTCCTACTTGGAGACCATTTGGTAGCAATACTCATCAAATCAGCCATTCTAGCAAGGATGATAGGCCTAATTCTTCTAAACTCTGGGCACCTGTGTGCCCCATCAAATATTGTGCTGAAGTCCTATTAAAGGAAAATCCTCAGGGATCCAAACCCTTACATTGGCACATTTGACTGACATGGTAATGACGTTGATATGGGGGAAGACCATGCTTCATCTGCTATGCCCACATTTGAGGATTCATTCAGGTGTGTTGCCACATGGTGGGAAAGAGTAAATGAAAGTTCCTGCATGACATCACATGAAAAGCTTTGTGTGCTCATTTAAAAGTGAACACTGAGTGCCCATGAGTGGAAAAACAAAATGTGACAAGATAATAGGAACACCTAGGAAATGAAAATGGTTTTAGCCAGACTAAAGGCCTGAGGCCTTCTCTATGCTTCTCTAAGCCCTCTCTCCATGCTTCTCTAGGGCAATCTCAGAAAGCTATTACTCTAAATGGCCCTTTTCATCCCCTAATTACCATAACTTTTCTTAGAGACCAACCATATTCTTGGGGTGGAAGAGTGGAATGATGGCCCCAGGTACCAAACTAAAGTAAGACCCTAAATTACATGTTAAAGAGGTATCAAGGAAAGCCAATCACCTTTACCACAACTGATAGACTAGTGGGCCTCAGGGAACAGAGGAGGGATCTGGCTAAATAGATTTCCCCTTCATTGTACTGCATTGTCCTACTCCCCCACAACTATCTGGCACCTTGATTTAAGAATGTAAAAAGTATAGGATGGGAGAAATGAGAAGAGATCTGAAAGTATTCTTTGCCCCTATAAATTTAATTAGAGGGAATATGGTATAATAGATAGGAAAAAGAACTGCATTCGAATTGTACCACTGACACTCTGTAGCCTTGGGCAAGTAACTTAACTTATCTGACCTCAGTTTCTTCATCCATGAAAATGAAAGTGTTTATCTAGATGGTCTCTGAGGTCTCTTCTAGTTCTAAATCCTTGACCATGTTTCAGCACACAACTGATTGGACTTAACATAAGAACAAAGGAAGAGAAATAAAATTCAAACAATCTTTGAGGAGAGGGGACATAGCATAAACTGTCTGATTTATTTTAAATGTTTCCTCTTGGTTTTCTAAAAACACAACCTTTAGCAAAGATTACTTTATCAAGTTCAACCCATTGTTGGACTTTTTGTCCAAAGAAATGTTCCCTATATATTAAAGACACATCAAAAGCAGTATTTTGAATAGTAAAGTTCTCAATAGATGCTGTGCTTTCAAGGAAAGAAAAGTAAGGGGAAAACCACAGAATTGCCTTAAACATAGATTTTTAACTTATAGTGAGATGCCCTACAGGTCCCTACAATTCTAACACTGTCAGAAACCATGAATACATTCCTTTTCAGAGTTTTGCTATATTAACTTTGGGAATCCTTCTCCCAGCCACCAGGTGGCCAGAGCACGAGTGAAGGAGATGGCTGAGCCCCAGGCAAAATTATGAAATACGCCAAGTTTGTCTTTCAAGCCTTCCAATTCCCTTTCTCTGTTCATTCCTCTCAAATAACTCTCTCCGGTCAACTCTGCCTTATCATACAATAGATAAGGCAGGAGGAATTTATTGTGAACAAAGAGGAATGGTGGCTAGGGCTAAGATGAGGCATCTGTGAAACCTGTGGAATTTCTGAAAATTGCCACCTCTCTGTGCATTATTCTCCACTGGAACATTTGATACCATGGTATGCAAGCCATGTAACTTGACTTATCTCAGTTCTAAGACATAGGTATCACAGACATCAACATTTTCTGGCATTTAAAATACATACATTTGCAAAAAGTGATTTTTGATACCCCTTATTGCAGCCTCCCTGTGTATTACACTTAGACAGATGCCTTGTCTGCCTACCTCTAGAACCAGCCCAGATCCAGAGCACCCATTGCCTAAATCTGTGAGTCTCCAAGGTTACCCCAGCAGTCTATTCAGGACCCACAGATCAAAGCAGCTGCATATTAAAACAATTACCACATACGGTAATTCTCTCATCTGTTAATGTTTATTAATAGATGGTGTAGAATGCTTTAGAAATGCAAAATATTTTAATTAGCATTATTATTGGTATGAAAATTAGTAAAGTTCGTCTTTTTATTGTCCTGGGGGCCAATTAAAACCGAGAGTGTAACAGTTCACTAGTCAAGAAGATTAATATTACCATACACAAATTTACAGTTCTGCCTCATGAAATGGGGAACTTGAGTTTCTAATCTGTACTTGCCCCTCTTTTTCCTTCTACTATCTCTGATGGTGCAGAACATGTTAGGCCACATCCTTCCTCCTGTGTGTAGGGTGAAGGAGCTCAATCACTATGGGCCTTCTGGTGTACAAAGGGGAATGCATTTCCTTGGGTAGTCTGGGCTATGCTTTCATTTATCTAGTCACCCAAATTAACAAAGGTGAATCACTTCTAATCATCTACTCTACCCCCACCTCAATCTTGGCTGCAGACCAAGAAAGAAATGTTATTAGCTTAGATGGTAGCACTATATACAAAACTGCCACCACTGTTTTCTCAGCAATTCTACCCAATCATCCTTCCCACCCTATAACCCATTTGCAGCAACCAGAGCAAGAACCTACAGTACACCCATGACTACAATAATTAAGATTAACTCTATGGTCAGGGACAAAACCCAAATTCAGACTCACTGCACAAGTCTTTCCTGGTTATCTCAGTCCACAGTGATCACTCCCTCTTCTGAATTCCTAGAGTAATTAGTGTCTATATCACTCTTCAATATGGAATTCATGTGACCTTATATTAGGCAGCTAGATGGCTGAGTAAACAGAGCACTGGGCCTAGAGTCAGGAAGACCCGAGTTCAGTTCCAGCCTCAGACATTACTAGCTCTATGATCCTGGGTAAGTCACTTTACCTCTATTTATTTTAATATCCTAGAGAAAAAAAATGGCAAATCACTCCAGTAACTTTGCCAAGAAAACCCCACGGACACTATTAGCACACTATGGTCCACAAGTTCATGAAGTAGACACAACTGAACAATAATGACCTTGTATTGTTAAATTCTTTTTTTCATTTCCATTCAAGTGAACATATATTAAATACTGTGAAAAAAGAGATCTTTTCTCTGAAGGAGCTTACATTTTAAATTTTATCTTCTTGGAACAATATAAACCATTTGAGGACAAAGACTACATCTTTTTGCTCTTTGTACCCTCAACAGGAGGTAACTGGGTGGCTCAGAAGAAGGGAGGGAGTTTGCTCAGTGGATAGAGTGCTGGGCCTGAAGTCATAAAGATCTGAGTTCAAATTTAGCCTCAGACACTTACTAGCCATGTGACCCTGGACAAATCACTTGAACTCTGTTTGCCTTGAACCACTGAAAATGGAAATGTCAAATCACTTCAGTATCTTTGCCAAGAAAACCTCATGGATAGTACTTGTGTGCTATGGTCCAGAAGGTCACAAAGTGGCAGATGGGAGTGAACAACAACAAACCTCCAAAGTCCTTGTTTTAATGCCTTGCCCACTGCAACAATGCTTGTTGATTGAATGATTAACTATATATGTAATTTATTTTAATCTCTTTCTTCAAACCAGTTTGTTATAGATATAGTCTTTGGAGGGACATTTGTTGTTGTTGTTATGGGAGGGGGATGAATAGGGACTTCAAAGACTTTTTTTAAACAACCTATCCTCAGCTTTTTAAAAATCCTAATTCTTTTATTGTTCCCAGATTTTTATCCTCTCCAAATTGGATACGTATGATTTTATCTATATCATTGTTCTCCAAATTTCTTCAAGTATTCCATCAGTTAAAAATGAATATACTATCTCAGTATGTATATATTTACTTATCAATTATATGCATGTACCACTTTACTAATAAAACTTATACCAAAATAGCGCATTATAAAATAAACAAAAACAATTTAAGAAGATCGAGGTAAATGTTAAAAAATATTTGTTAATAGGGTCAATAGGAAGCTAGCGAGGTTTCCTGAGTGGGGAGGGACATGGCCAGACCATGGGTGTGCTCAAGCCACCTTTAAACTGTTGGTAAGAGCCAATTGTCAAATTTTAAGAGTGAGCAGTTTTACAGCAAAAACTGGCAATTACTGCATCTCAGTGTATTGTGTTGTTGATTTCTAGACTTAAGAAAGTGTCAAATATGCAGATTAAACTTAAAAGTGTGTATATATTTTTCCTCAAGAGTCAGTTGTTAAACCTTCACTAGCACACTCCTCTCTATAAATATGACTTAAGCTCAGCAACAGTTTAGTAAAAAGCTCAGGAAATTAAATCATCACCAGACTGAAGGTCTAGTGACTGAAGGCTAATAATAATTGCTGTCATTTATGTAGCACTTTAAGGTTTGTAAAGTGCCTTACATCCATTATCTTGTTTGAGTCTCTTAAGTTCCCTAGGTCAGACCAGCTCCTAAGGAAAACCAATTTAGCAGCCATATGAAGGAAGGATTAGAAAGGGGAAAGAGATGAGGCAAAGAGGCCAGTAAGGAGGCTACTGGAAAAGTCCAGATTGGAGGTCATGAAAGGCCAGGATAGGCTGGTGGCTGCATGAGTAAAAAGAGAGAGATAAATATAAAACACATAGAGGTGGAAAGACAACTAATTAGATATTTCAACGAAAAGAATAAGGGGTAGAAGATGACATAAAAGCTGTAGATCTATATGACTAGAGGGATGTTGGTGTCCTTGACAGTAATAAAGAAGTTTAGGAAAACTGTGGATTTGGGAAGAAAGCAAATGTAATAAGTTCTGTAATGCTGATCAAAATCCATCCATCCCTTCTTATTCTGCCACACTCAAAATGCAAAGAGAGTAGCCAGAGTTCTTATACAAGGTGGGGAAATGGGGGAATGCAGTGTCAATCACAATGGTACCTCTGAAACTGCTGCTGTGGGTGCCCAAGTAGAAATTAGGTTGTAACTTCCCCTGAAGGGTCAACACCTATAGAAAGTTTCTGAAATAGAAGGAAAGGTATAGTAGAATGGTGTTAGAGGAATTGTAGTTGTGTTAGAGACAATCCCTATGATTGGCTGTCAGCAGAAGGGTGGGGTTCAACACATCTTTCCACAAACAAAAAAGCACAATCAGATCATATTTTTTACATCTTTCAATTAATTTTCCAGTGGCAAAGTATGATCCATTGTTGATTTTAATTTTGGAAATCCTACTTATTACCTGTTTCTGTCCTCTTCGAGGACGTACATGATACATGACTCATAAAGACTTTACATATGTGGGAATATACTCAAAAAGGTCAGTGGTTATTGATGTTCTCACAAATTACCTTTTTTTGATATCAATAAGGTCCAAGATTTTTTTTCCACACCTTTGGCATCTTTTATTTCAGATGCCTTATATACAGCAGCACCTTGGACCAATCTGTCTACTTTTCACATCTTTCATTTCTTTGGCCCCATTCCTACCTACTCTTATAAACACAACTGAGTCTATGATGTTAGAGTCCAACTGCTATGGTTTCACTTTCTTTGATGGAGAAAAGAGTTTTCATGGTCTTTGTAAATCTTTTCCATTTTTCTTCAGTTTGTAGTGCTTCTTCCAATTTTTCCCTTGAATTTTCTGGGGATGATTTTGGTTAGTTGGAAAACCTTGCCGTGCTTTCTTTAGACTGGTTTTAGCCTCCAATGCTTCTCTCTGCTTAATGAGATGGTACTGTTCATTATCATCCATCATGCTTCTTAATAATATTTTACAAATGAGTTTACATTTTAACCTAGTATTGCCTTTGGCAGTCATCTCTCTCCATTTGTCAAGTAAGTCAAATGTTTGCTGACTAAGGTGCTTTCTAGATTTGGAGGATTTCTTTGTGGTATTGATTTACATTGGTTAAACTTCTGGATAAAATTATTACATGAGCAACATGTCATTTTTATTGTCCATCTACCACTTTTATTTTTAATCATATATTTACATAATCTAAGTACTACATAGCTTTTTCTCATTATTACAGTTTCTTCTTGCTTTTTTTGCTAATTCTGGTGAGTCAATGGAATAACTACATAAAGAGCTGACTCAAGGATAATTCCCACATCAATAACAAGTTTTTCCTATTGGTTAATATATAATCTTTTTATCCTTTATGGTGTTTTGGTGCTCTTTATGTCCAGCGCCACCAAATCTTTTCTGGAAGAAAGTATTCATGATTTAGAAGTACGAAGGTTCTGTGTAATATGCAAAGCATTGTCCTCTTTCATTCATTTTTCTTGAACTATGCTTTTCCAAATATTTGTATCTAGGCTCATCTTTTCCCACCTTTTCACTGAAGTCACCAAGTATCAAAATATATGTTAATTAAATCTGCAGTGTCTTATTTCTTCACAGATTTTCTCTACCACTTCATTCTCAGCAACCAATGGCACAAAAGATGTAATTATTTTCATGATAGTCTTTTTTGCAAATACATATCATTAGTACCTATAAAATACAATGACCAAATGTACCATGAAATTGTGTTTCTTGTTGCCTTTGGGTGTAGCATAAAACACACTCTGAAAATTTATTTCTTTGCCTTTGTAAAGGATACCTTTGAGCTCTCTTCTGGTTTCATTTAGAACAAGAACATGAAGATTGATATGAATCAGAGCCTCCAACAATATGTTCACTTGTTGGTCAGTGGACAAGAATCTTACGTTTTGAGAACCAATGGTGAAATGAAAGCTAGTTCATGGCCTGAAAATAGTGCAATTCTTAGCACCCTCTCCACCCTCTCCTGTCACTCTTCCCCTATCACTGAGGAAGTAGAAAGGGGCCCACAAGCTTGAGGGTGATTTTTTTTAACTTTTCTTTATTTCATGGGTTGCTGAAGCCAAAAATATTCATCACCATCACCTCTCCATATTTAGTGAGGTTGGTCCTCAGAAAACAGATCCAATCTGTTTCTGGGGCCATACTCACACAAAAGGAAAAGAGATTAATCCGGCATGATCTGCTCTTGATGAAGCTATACTGATTCTCTTAATCGCTGCTTCCCTTTCTAGATGCTTACCAATGAATTGCTTTAATGATTCTTTCTAGAATTTTCTCAGGCATTGAAGTCAAGTTCATTCACCCGTAGTTCAGAGATTATTTTTAGAATTCTTTTTTGAAAATTCTCTATGTCCACAACATCCCCTTGTTCTAACAGTACAGCTGAGGCAATTAACTGGGTATAATTTAGGAATTTAGTACAATTTAGAAAGAAGGAAACAACTATGTGTCAAGTATTGTGAGGAGTGCTTTACGAATATTATCTTATTTAACCCTCACAACAATCCTGTGAGGTAGGTGCTATTGTTACTTCATTTTACAGTCCAGGTACATGAAGCAGGCAAAGGTTAAATGACTTGTTCAGGGTCACATAGATAGTAAATATCTGAAACTGGATTTGAACTCTGGGTTCCTGACTTGAGGCCCATGGCTCTATCTACCACCTAACTGCCTTTAGATACTAAATAAAAGAGTTCCTTAATGATTGGAGAAATTTAAACGCTTTTTCTGAATTATGTCTCTGCTGTCCAGAGTGGAACTAGAAAGCCTAGCATGTTTGAATAATTTGGATGGTGGTATAACTCATAGTGAGAGAAAAATCAATGATGCCAATATACTTATGCAAGGAAATGCCAGTCAAAGCCAGAGTCTTTGACACAGGAAGAAGTCATATAAACAAAGAAACTAGAGTGAGCAATTTAACCAAGGAGAGAAAGGCAAACCAGAGTCTTTGAGAGGGAGTATTTGTCAAAGACAAAGCAACCAAAGGAATAGAAAATGACAAAACTCTCATTAACATGATACTTCATGGTTTTAAAAAGGCCTTCACCACAAGAAACCTCAAGAGAGAGGTAATGGAAATACTATGATCCTTATTTTTTAGATGGGTACACTGAAGCTCAGAAAGTATATGCCCAAAGTCACTAGTGAGGGACAGAGCTGGTAACTAAATTCAGGTCTTCTAACATGTCCAGTATTCTTTTCACTCCTATGAAAATCAAAAAGAAAATTCTAAATACTTGGCAGAGCCTAAGTTTTCCTGGGAAAGTTAGGATAATAATATTAGGAATGACAAGGCAAAAAACTGTAAACTATCTATAGTATGGTACAATCTGGTGGTGGCAGTTAACCAACACTTTGTTGTTGGGGTTTTTTTAACCTTTATATCATTAGAAATGTCTTTTAAGTGAGAAAAAATTTACATTGCCAGTACTGCTGACATCTCAATAAGGCGCATCTATGTTGCTATTGTTGTTGCTGCTGCTGCTGTTAACTGCTAGAGATAACTCTAATGACATCTTTTTCTTCTAGGATTTCTCCTTGGAGTATGGGACATATGACTAATTAAACTCATGCACTAGATCTATGGCATGTAAAATAGTAATGGGTGACCACAACTTGAATTTCTTTAAGCATCAATTGATAATTTATATTTGGCTGACCACTTTATTTCCAGTACCATGGGAAGCACCAAGGATTGTGCTAAATCTAGTGTGAGGAGTTTGGTATTCTCTGGAAATTTTGCTCTCGGAGGTTGTGCTGCCTGGCTGATAAGCCAGACTGAAGGTAAATTTTACTTATTATAGATTTTTTATTACCATTCTGGATTTCTTGGTCTCCTGGTAGGATCTCTGATGATGAAATGCCCTTGTAGGTCACACTACAAAAAGAACACCTTGGCAAAATATTTGGACACATTTAGATTAGAAAATATGGGTTTGTACTACCTCCACATATTGCATGAATTTATCAAGGTCCATTGTGAGAAGAAAAGAGCAGTTATGGTTGGCAATTAACCTGAATCTTGATATTTAATATACTACTGGATAAATGCTAGCATAGTTTTAGTTAGCTTTCCACATGGATCTATTTATCTTGAGTAGCTTCACTCAATGACTCTAAGAACTTGTCAAGAAAGATTAGTGGATTTCTTGAGAAGTCCTAGGCTGAGACTTAGAAGAAAATGTTCTATTACAAGACCTGCCCTTGTCACAGCTAATGAATTTACTAATTGGTATTCTCTTCTCATAGACAATTTATCAAAAATATGTTAGAGTTCTTATACATAATTGTTCGAAATTGCCCATTGGGAGAAGCTAGTCTCTACTAGATATGACATTGACCAAAATGTTTAACATTCTTCCAGTTGGAAGACAACAAGAATCACTTTGGCTCAGATGGCTGACCAGAAAAATTCTACTGGGCTCATTATGCTGACTAAAGGGACTTGGCTTGTCTCCACTTGGCCTCAAAGCTATTTTTTTCTGCTCTTGGGGATATGATCATACCCTAGAGAAGATAATTCTCAGTTGCCAACTGATCATTTTTGCTAATTAGATAGGCCAAGCACTGCTAGAGGGTAGTCATATGTGATTTCTAGACAGTCTTCTCCTGATGCAAGATAGGTGAGGTCCTTACCAATGGCTCTATTCTCTCATACCTCCTGGAGATGCAGGGATGGAGCGATATATCACACAAAAACATGGGGATTTAGGCAAGAATGTCCTTTAAAAAGTAATAATATCCTATAAATGAGATATTTTATTTCTTTACCTAACCAATCATTGGTAATTATACTTATTTAGTTTCTATGTATTTCTATTTTGTCAGGTATTTGAGATATAAGGACTTGCACCTGGAAAAAAGTACGGTATTGGTAACCTATCTGAAGCAAGGAAGATAAAAGCCAGAGTCCAAAAAGTAATCAATGTTAATAGACAAACCAAAACAGAAAAATTTAACCAAAGAGAGATCAAATTGGTGCATGCCTTTTCAAGGAGCATATAATATATGTAATTTAACCAAAGGGGTAGATAAAAAGGCAGATTTCCATAGTCTAGGCAAGATCTGAACTCGATGTGGAGAGTTAAATAAACAGAACAAAGAATGAGGACCAGAGTTCATAAATTGCACCATCAGATAGGTACTTCAATTCTATCTTTTACTGTTAAAGATTACTATTACACTAGGGAAGACTCATTAGCCATTTTGATATATAAAAGATGCAATGTCAATAAATTCGGTATTTTGTATGATTATTTTTAATCTTTAAAAAATAGATTGATTTTAGTCATACATTATCTTTATTTTTTAAAAAATACCCTTTCCTCCTCCCATACCCAGTGATCCCTATTCTATACTCTGGTCTTACTGTCATTCAACACTCTGAAACCTGGGTTGTTCTGTTTCTGGTTCTGTGCTCCTCCTATGTGCTGGCTGCATATCCTGGGAAACTTGGGTCACTTCTCCTCTTATGGGATACAATCCTTGGAATTACAGTTCTTTCTCAGAGAAGGTGGTTTCTCAATGTACAAATTCTTCTCAGACAAAATCCATTATAAGATGTATATCTTTTACTACACACATATACTCCTCCCACCTTAAAAATGTCCTTTACTATTACCTATTCTTTTTTCCCTTCCACAAGCCCCCCCCTCTCTTTTACTTCTACCATCCCAGTCCCTCCACCCTTAATTTTAGCCTTTTCTCCCATATCTCTCATTCATTAAGTGATTAAAGATATTGCCACCTCTTCTCTGTTCTTCTGTGGATTGTGGTGGGGAGTGTCTCCAGCTCCCCTCTGTCTTTAACCTCTCCTTTTTCCATTCATGCAACATTCTACTCCAGTGTCCTTGCAACAAACGATTGCACTTTTCCAGGTCTGTGGAATTTGTCCAATGATTTAGTTTGTCCTGTTTTTCATCTTCTGGTTCTCCTAAAACACTTTTCTCTTTTGATGATCCTTTTTATTTTATATTTAAATTTAAAAAAAAATAATAATGTCTTACAAATATGGGATATTTTATTTCTTTATCTAAGCAATCATTGGTAATTATACTTATTTAGTTTTTATGTATTTCTATTTTGTAAGGTATTTGAAAATCTAATAATCTTTCATACCCACTTTGTTTTGTTGTTGTTGTTGAGATGGTGGTGGTAGTGTTGGTGGTTTTTCAGGAAATCCTCAGGTGCCATTCTTTTGTTGAAACTTTCTTTTTTTTTCTATTGATAATTAGGCCCAACTTTGCAATATATTTTATTTTGAATTACTTTGCTCTTTGAGGAGATTACTCCATTGTTGTTTTCTGTTTCTTGTGACTGTGAAGTAATCCTGACTTATTTAAATTGCTATTCCTCCATCTGTGGAGGTCTTTTCTATGGATACTTGAAAATTTCTTTGTCTGCCATTGAAATTATGGACTTAATCTACTACATGCCATGGAGTTTCAATTTTTCCCTCTAGCAACAATTTGTGGATTCAAATAATCTCTGCTTTGTCTGTATTCAAGAGTTCTAAAAAGTTTTCTTACTTTGTTTCCTACAGTATATTAGTCAAGATTTTTTGAATGTTCATATTTTTCCATGAAACTTATTTTCCATAAGTTATTTTTGCACATCCTATGCAAAGGTCAGGTTTTTTGGCTTGTGTATAATTCATGCATTAATTTAAAATTGCCACTTTTATTTCCCTTCAGCCTTTTCCTCCTCTATATTTTTGGGTTCTAAAACTGCTATTCTGCCCATCAGAGTATCTATTTCTTCGTATATGTTCCATACCATATTTTCCATATTATATACTCTTTTCAAAAATTAATTCCCCATTGAAATATCTGATTTCCAAAACTAAATATGTACCTAATGTCTTCTCTTAAAATTTTTAATTCTACTTTAAACCATTCTTACATTTCTTGTGATTGTTTCAAGAGCTTTTGGAACTCTATAGGATTTTATCTTTAATTGGGAGATTTGGTGCATTTTCCTTCATAGCAGTCTACTTGTTCAATCTTTTCTGGCCTCCTTGAGTTTTTATCATTCTTCCTTCAGTCTTTATGAGCTTTTTTATTGTTTTATATTCTTGAGAACCAGCCTTCCTCTTGTATTACAGTCTTTCCCCGCTTTTAGTGCTTTATGCCTTCCCACCAGGTTGGGAATCACCAGCCTTCTCTCATTGGGAGATGTAAAGAAACAACCAGGGACCCCACCCAGAGTAAACTCTAGAAGGTAAGGATGGGTTCCAGATGATTTTCCTGCCATTTTCCCCTCAGTTATGAAAACTCATTCCCTTCTAGCACTGTGTTCCACTTTGTCACTTGGACTCCTTGCATCTGCCACTACTCCCCATGCAGTTGGTCTTTCTTTTCATTCTCATGACTGCATAAAATTAGTATCTACCACCATGTTATGAGTGAGAGAAGCTGAGCCTACCTTACTGCTATTAAAGGGCTGAATAGGGAATCCACTGCCACACCCTAAAGTATAAGCATGAAAGATTGTTTGTGCTACCTATACCTTGTATGGAATGGGTATAGTGGTAGAGATAATAAGACGTCTAAGTATTTGTTTTTTCACATTACTGCATGAGGTTTTACCTTGTGTTGTTTTTCTATCTTCTTAACTTGTATATTCAGCTTTAGTGACTCTAAATATAGCACATATTTTTGTTTTCTGAAGTGTAAGGATGGAGAGATTTGAAGAAAATAACTCTTCCCCATCTTGCCAAACACATGACTGTGTGATTGTTATTTTTAAAGTCCAGTATTTAAGGTGAATTAAAGACTTTAAACAATTGTATAGATAGCATGAGTCCCAAAATTCATGCTTCATTGTCTCATACTATTATTACCGAGACCCTGAAGTCTCAAAAGAGAATCCAGAATATGCAATGGCAGATAGGTCCCAAAAAGCTAGAAGGCCTTCAGATATGGGCATAGCAACAGATTATGCCCATTATCTAGGACCATCTAACCTAAATACATAGGGGCTCATCTCCAGAATGAACAATATGTGGTGAATTATTTTAGCCATAGGGAACTATGAAGCAGATAAAAATGCAATGTGCAACCCATCCTTCCATTTTGGCAATGATGGTGGCAGGGTGAGAGAAAAAAAAATATAGATTCTTTAAGGAATCATATTTTTTAAAGTTCCATAATCCAATTCATTATTTTAGATAGCCAAAATTTTCTCCTACAAATCCAAAAAGAAAGTCTTTCCTCACACATTATAATGTTAAATTTCTAACAAAGAAGAGAAGAAATCATACTAGCTCTTTGAACTTCAGTTATCAAGTCACAGTGTTAGGTGCTGGGGATACTTCAAAATGATATAGACTCTGCTCTCAAAGAACTTATAATCTAATAGGAGAGAAAGACAGCTATGCATATAATTATTCTATAAGGGAAACTGACAAAATGACTTAAGGAAAGTTCCAAGATATCTTTGAAATTACTTTCCAAACCCTTTCAGTGCTCACTGCAACCTCTGATATAATGTATTCTTACAAGACTATTGTATCCTCAGAAAAGAGGTTAAGAAAGCATTTTAATTTTTAAGGGATTTCCTACTATTTATTTTAGCTTTGTAAAAGAATAATATACCTTGACTACTAACAAGTAGCCTTTATTTTTATTTTGTTTATTTTATTTTTCATTTATGGGTAGACTTTAACTGGACAATCCATTCTAGAAGGATCTTTTACTTACAACAACCCTATAAGATAGGTAGAATAGTGTTCACTATCTTTTTTTTTAGAAATAAGGAAACTAAGGTCCTGAGAAATAAAGGGCCTTTGCCAATATCACATGGCTGGCAACTGACAAGAGTCAGACTTGGAGCCTAGGTTTTCTGACACCAAGGCCAATGCTCTCTCCACTCTGCCCCTGTAGTAATGGTGTATGTCCTCCCAGTGCACCTTTGTGTCAGAGTCTTAGTATACTTCACAAGCATTTTTAACTATCTCTTAAAATTTTCCATAAAATGACTATTTTAAAATATTATTTTAAACTAAAAGCTAATGGATGGAGAAGTTAAAAGACTTCATCACTGAGGTAATGGGTTACAAATAGAAGCCCACAAACCTTATACCATCACCACCTCCAGTCTTACTTTAACCAACATTGTACTTCCTCCCCATCAAAAAACAAACCTTTAATAGAATTCTTACAATTCATAAAAAGATCTAGTTTATTAGCAGTGTGCTAAAAGAGAAAGAACAATAAATTTGGAATTGGAAGGCCTTGTTTCAAATCCCAAATCTACGTCTATATGTCCCTGGGCAAGTTTCAGTCTCTAGGGCTCATTTTCTACTAATTGAAAGATTTGTGAAGTGTTACAAATGGTTAAGTAAATAATGCAATAATAGTTTAAATTAGATAGAAATTCACAAGGGCTCAGATTAAATAAATTTAAGTATAAGGACTAGAAAAATATAAGTTGCCTTCAGTTGGGTATTTTTAGATAGTGTTATGTTCCAGATATTTTGAGATGTCTTCTTTTCATCTGTAGAGTCAGAATATGTGATATTGCTGTGGGGAACTCCCTGCATGGTTGGAGATCATCCTTTCTAATAGTCTTAGTTGTCTGGACCACTGAAAGATTGAGGGACTTATCCATGGTCACAAAATTTGTATGTGGCAAAGATAATTTCTGAACCCAGATCTTCCTAACTCCAAGACCAGCTCAGTATCCAGGATGCCACACTGACTCTAATCATGAGTTATGTAGATAGCTTAATAGTAACAGGGACTATAGTTGTAGCTCACTGAATTATTTGTTCCACCTTTCCCATCCTCTTAGGATCTGAAATTCATTTCTGGTCCAATTAACAAACTTCAAGTTCAGTCTCCCCAATGCCCTTTTGTTTATGCGAATAAAACCCAGGAAGAGGAAGAGATACTGAAGAGACTTGCCCACTTAGCCTTCTGGTTGCTCCCTCACCACTTCCAAAGAATGTGTCCACAGTAAAAGTAGTCTCACATAATATATATGTCGTTGGCTAGCCTTGGAAAATTATTCTTATAAAAATGATTCTTATAAAAGCTCTAACTACAACTTAACCTTAAGTATATACATAAACATAGTAGAATGGAAAATATGCGGGCTCTGAAGTCCTATATCCCAAGTTCAATATTGCCTCTGGTACTTGCTATCTGTATTACCTTAGCAAAGTCACTTAACTTTGAAGGATCTCAATTTGATTGTCTGTAAAATAAGAGACCCTTCTAATACCAGATGTTAATCCTATGAAAAGAGCAGCCTTTTGAACTTTTGTTTCTTGAAAGTCCAAAATCATTACAAGTCATCTTGAAATTGCTCAGTCACACTGGGACAGCCTTAAAAAAAACAGAAAAAAAATTGATCTAACATCTCAAACTATATACTAAGATAAGCTCAAAATAGATACATGATTTAGACATAAAGGATGATATCATAAGTAAATTAGGGGAACATGGAATATCTTACCTGTAAGATTTATGAATAAGAGAAGAATTTATGGCAAAAAAAGAGATAGCATTATAGGAAGTAAAATAGAAATTTTTGATTACATTAAAAAATTTTTAGTACGAACAAAACCAATGCAGCTAAGATTAGAATGAAAGCAGAAAACTGGGGGTAATTTTTACAGCAAGTTTCTCTGATAAAATCTTCATTTCTCAAATATGTAGAGAACAGTGCCAAGTTTATAAGAACATAAGTCATTCCCGAATTGATAAATGGTTAAAGGATAAGAAGAGGGATTTTTCAAAGAAATCAAGGCTATCTATAGTCATATGAAAAATTCTATAAACCGCAATTGATTAGAGAAATACAAATTAAAATAACTGTGAAGCACCACCTCATACCTATAAAATTGGCTAATATGATAGAAAAGGAAAATGACAAATGTTGGAAGGGTTATAGGAAAATTGGGACATGATGCATTGCTGGTAAAGTTGTGAACTGATTCAACCATTCTAGAGAGCAATTTGGAGCTATGCCCAAAGGACTATCAAACTGTGAATACCCTTTGACTCAGCACTACCACTACTAGGTCAGTATCCAAAAGAGGTCAAAAGACAGAAAAGAACATATTTATACAAAAATACTTATAGCAGCTCTTTTAGTGGTGACAAAGA
The DNA here is from genome assembly GCA_028646595.1 of Phalanger gymnotis. Lineage (NCBI taxonomy): Eukaryota > Metazoa > Chordata > Mammalia > Diprotodontia > Phalangeridae > Phalanger > Phalanger gymnotis. The sequence continues at coordinate 231,002,839 of CM053622.1, read as the reverse complement.
ATTGGAGATTAAGGGGATGCCCGTGAATTGGAGAATTGCTGAACAAATTGTGGTATATGATTGTGATGAAATAATATTGTTCTAAAAGAAATGATGACGAAGATATTTTTATAAAAGCCTAGAAACACTTATGCAAACTGATGCAAAGTGAAGTGAGCAGAACCAGGAGAACATTGTACATAGAAACAACAATTTTATAAGATGATCAACTGTGAATGGCTTAGCTGTTCTCAGCAATATAATGATCCAAGACAATCCTAAAGGACTTATGATGAAAAATGCTATCCAACTCCAGCGAAAGAACTGATAGAGTCTGAATCAAATTGTATTTTGATCAAATCAGATCAAAACATATTTTTTTTACATTCTTTTTCTTTCTTTTTTGGAGGTGGTGATATATTTTCTTTTACAACATGGATAATAGGAAAATATGTTTTGCATGACTGCACATGTATAATCTATATCAAATTGCTTGCCTTCTCAAGGGACAGAATTTAGAACTCAAAATTAAAAAAAAAGAATGTTAAAAATTGTTTTTACATGCAACTGGAAAAAATAAAATAAATAAAATTGGTCTAGAGAAAACATCTCCACAAAAAACCATAAACATTGGCATATTTTGTTGACTAATGATAAATTCCATCAAGATCAAGATGCTAAGCTACTCTGTCTTGCTTTTCCATGTGTTTTCTTTTTAAGAAGAAAAGATTAATTAACTATGACTGATTTCAGCTTAAAAAAATAAAACATTGCCTGGTTGCCTGGGGCTCTTGGCAAGACCCAATTAGCAATTCAATGTAATTGGTTAGAAAAATGGCACAGAGATGTTCAGTTTAGCTAATCCCCTGTCACCAGAGCTCCCCTTGCTAAACACACCTAGAAAGGATATATAGGTCTAGATCTCCAGAGAATATGGCCATCAAGACATTTGCTTGCTGAGCTACTTACAAGATTTTGGGTATTAGCTTTGTTTTATTGGAGAGAACTACATGCCACAGCCCAAACAAAGGCTGTGTCACACTCTTGTGTGCATTTTGTTTATGGGATGAAATTTGTCAACCTCTTCATACATTAGCAAAAAGCCGCACCCACACTTTACCAGGATCTTCCACTCTATTCTTTGGGTGACAAAAAGAGGCTAGGGCCTTTACTCAACATAATTTACTATAAAAAACCAGTAATTCAAATTGGCAATTAATGAATTGGGAGACATATTATAAAAGTACCCTGGAAGCCTCACATTGCCTAATATAACTATTATTCAAGATGTAACACTGAGTGACACCTTAAATGCCACTAACCTACAGTGTAGTTCTGAAGTACTTGCTAGATCTGAGGTTCTAATAGTCATGTATATTGATAGAAGGACTGATGTCACCCAGAGATGCCCAGAAAGTCCATTTTGATCCAAAAATCTTGGTAGTGCATTAAGACTCTGAGTTATGCATAGAGTCCTAACCATAGCTTAGGTATGTCCTATGGACATGGCATCTTGTATTCAAGAACTTTCTGGAAGGAAAAATATGTTGCCTTACAAAATTTCCAAGAGCTTACCAGCCCAATTCTTATGAGAAAGATCTTCAGTGTAGTGTGCTGAGAAGCAAAATTTCCAAAAGCTAGAATTATGAGTCATAACCCTAATATTCCATTCCTCCAAGCCCCTCATTCTCATTTGGGGCATTGATCTGACGCTATTGTATTTGCAAAGGGCTAGAAAGTTTTGCAGTGTTATTTTATTATAGCATTTACTTGTAAGGTTAAATTCCTCTAAGTGAGATTTGAAATATAAATCATGTGAGTGGCATCATAAAATGTACATAAAAATTTCCATTATTTGATAATATATCTATAGATAGATGATAGATATATGCATATATATACATATGTGCATATGTATATATACATATACATTGATACATATATACATATGAATGTATACAGGTATCTATGCAACATTAGACAAGTCACTTCAACTCTGTGAGCCTCAGTTTCCTCATTTATAAAGAGGGAGAATGTGGGAGAAAATGGTATAGTTGAGTCCTGGTATTAAAGTTTGGAAAAATAGAGTCTCATCTCTAATAAAAATGGCTCTGTGACCTAGGACAAACTACTTATTCTTTCAATGCCCCTAGAAAACCCTCTAAGACTATAAACTGAATAGAAGTTGTCAATCCATGTTGATAATGCAAGTTTCTTCACCAGAAGCTCCATACACCAATGAAATTACAAGTCCAGGCAAAATAATAATAGGGACTAGACCTGTGATTTCATTGCTATGGGAATTCCCACATGAGAAAACTCCTTATACTGATATAGGTCAACACCTTCTCTTATAGTGTAAAAAATAGCTCTAGGGCATTGAGAAATTACAGGACATGCCCAGGAACACATAACCAGAATGTGTCAGAGGCAGTTCTTGAACCCAGGTTCTATTGATTCTAAGACCTTCTCTCTATGTTCTCAGTCAAGCTGCCTCTCAGTAGTAATATTAATAGTGATTAATAAAAATAATTTACAATAAATATGATAATAAAAATACTTTTGCCACTTACTTCTCTGATTTGTTGTGAACAGCTCTAGTAATTCCGTCTCTTAAAGTGCTCTTTAAATAAGGTATTATTGCCAGTATTATTATGCCTATTGCTTACATTTTCTACTCTCCTTAGTCATCAGTCTTCAAAAATCTTAATTATCATTAACATAAAGAACTTTAATTATGCCTACCACTGTTTATTGAGACAGAATTCACATTAAACTTCCAGGATCAAATTAAGTATCTAGTGATTTAGTTGTTGCAAATATTGATTAAATGGGCATGGTGAAGAAAAAAAATGACTAATAGACATACAGGTTAATATTAAGTTGTTGTAACACTGTAATGAATATCAATAAAGCAACAGATGAAATTTCTCATAACAATATTTTTTGTTTGGTCTGGACATGTGATTTCACTTTTTTTTGCAGCAACTCCCACTCTCAAAACAGATGAGCAGTTTATAGTCTTACACTTTCCTGGGCACCCCAGAGTCACACAGATAATCAGAGGCAAAATTGGGATTCAAACCACAGTCATCTGATTCCAAATCCACCATTCTTTCAATCATAGAGTGCCTCTTTATGTGCTATAAGTGGCAAAGACAGAATCTGAACCCAGGTCTTCCTAATCCTGAGGCTGGCTGTCTACCATGCCATGCAGCTAGTGTGTATTTCTCTAAATAATACCTGCCCAATAGTTGGTGCATTTAGCATATTTACTCAAGCCTAGCCATTGCTAATAGATTTTTCATTATTCCTCTGTTGTCTAGATGAGTAATAATTTTCTAACTCAACTGTGTTTTTCTGCCCAATGCCTTTTAATTTTCATCTACTTAAAGAATTAAATGAGAAAGTGGTACAGAAAATATTGGGAAAATTCTCTAGGATTTCAACCAATGGCATCTGAAAAATGACTTCTGGTGGACTATGATGATTCACTGCCATCGACCTAGAGATACTCCAGGCTATTGTCAGAGAGTTAACCAAATGAAGGCTGGAAGGAGAATGAGGATTTGAATGGGATGCTAAAGGCTCCCTTCAAAGAGAGAAGGAAAGAAAAGGAGGAAAGGAAAGAGGACAGAGGGCAGGAGGGGTAGGGGAGGAGGTAAAGGAGAAGGCAGAGAGCAGAGGGAAGAGAAAAGGGAGACTGGGAGCTTCAGCTCATCTCCCAAACAGTCATGTGACACTCTAGTCCCAAAAGAATGCCAGGACTGTTATACTAAAGGAGAATTGGCTACTAACCAAGGATGCTTTAGAGGGAGGTTACACTTGAAAAAGGCAGGCTCCCTTTTTATCCCTAGACAATTTAACCAATTAGTTCATATTAATAAGTTAGTCCAATAGCCACAGAATGAGCAGGCATATAAGTATGCCCAGTTCCATGGCTGAATTAGAGCTTTCCTTTGATGTTTGGTGGGTGCTGTTCAGGTAACCACAGATGGTGATAACATTTGAGCATTCAGCAGCACTGCCAGAACACTAAATTCTTCCTAACTCCCTCAACTATCTGTGGACTTCCATTAGTATACCATTCTTGAGACTGCTCTGAGTAGAAGACAATATGCTTGAGTCTATTAACCTATTAAACATAGTGAAATAATGAAATAATCTAGAGAAATATGTGCTCTTGTTAGAAACATTTATTCATTTACAAAATTATGCTTGCATAGAAGCACTTCTTGCAATGATAACATCTGTTAATTTCATATTTTTATGAATTCTTATCCAGTAGTTCTTATTAAACTTTTTTTTAGTTAATCAAAGGAACATGAAATGGTAATGTATTTTCCTTCATTTAGGCTTAAAATTGAGAGGGAAATATTTTGCAAAATGCCTTTGGGGTTCAATAATTTGAGAAACTTGCCAAACTCAAGAATTTCTGCATTAAAATTTAACCAAGGTTTCTGAGGGTGAGTTTCCTAGTCTTAAATAATGTAGTTCGGTGCATTGTAATCATCCTTTGCTTTACCTTTTTTTAAAAAGAGTCAGTGTATAACTGCAGGCCAGCAAAAGTCTCTCTGTAATAGAGTTTTTTTTTAATCTGAAGAAATTCTATCACTTTGGAAAACTGACAGGAGCGAGACAAGAAACTAGTGAGGACTCGGTAGGCCGTCCTTCAACTTTTTAATTTTTCTCCCCTGACTTTCCTCCCAAATTTCTACCCTTCCCTACTACTATGAATATCTCCCTTCCCAGATGTTCTCCAGAAGGGGTTGATTGTTATTGCTTTATGTTTTTGATTTGTTTTGTCTTCAGGAAGGTCTGGAGCTTCTCAAAAGAAAAGCATAGTTAGAATGCAAAATGGAGATAGAGACATAAGATCATTTCTTGAGTTCTCTTTCTCCTAAGTAACTCACCGACACTTCTGGAAGTCTTGATGGATTATACTTCATCTAATTGTGTGTCCAAATTTAGTCAATACATTTACATACATAATTTGCAATGATTTATTTGAAAGCAGTCTGTTCTCCCTGGGATTTCTCCCTTAGAGTAAGCCTCAGAAATAACTTATGGTCAAATAACCACAGAATTGATCTTAAGGACATTAGCTCAACCACAGAACAAACCTTCAGAGCAATAAAATTAAGGATTTATATCCTAACCATCCCCTATATGTCCTTTACATCTAAATAACATATGTACCTCACAAGTACAAGTAGAGCTCCCTGGAAATTCTTCCATAAATTGCGTCCCTCAAGCAAATAAAAAATTAACGATACAATGAATTTAATTTGTCATCTTCTTTTAGAAGGTCTTAAGTGATATCATCTCTCAACCTCCAACCCGGCTTTCTTACCAGGATGCAGAGGAAAAAATGCCTCCCTCTGTAACCAGCTCAGAATTTTCCACTCAGTAGGATATCTGCATGTAAAAATGATAGAACTGCCTTGCTTACGGCCACTGAAACCGTTGACCCAGGATGTAAATGGAGTAAGTGATTTCTCTCCTCTTGCTAAATAGGGACCTTGGAAGCTGGATAGGAAGGTGAGTCTCTGGGATCTCAGTGGGCACCTAAGAAAGGAGAGTGAAACTAATGAACTACATAATCTATTTTGGTGCATAATTGAGATTTTCAACTGCAATTTATCATGAAATTGTGTTTCCCAATTTAGTTAATCATTTGCATATGTAATTTTCAAAATTTATTTTTAAATTCTATATCTATAATACTTTATTCACTATGTCCTAAAAATGAAATATTGAGGTATGGGCTGAATTTAGTTCTTTTTTTCTTATTCCTTTGGATAGTTCTTGATCCTCAGCAACAATTTTAACATTTGCTGTTCACAAACGTCTCCTTGAATGAATGAATGAATGAATAAATGAATGAATGAATGCAAAGCACTTATTGCATGGCTACTATGTTCCAGGTACCATGCTAAGCACTAAGTATACAACTACAAGAGAAAGCCCTTGCCCTTAAGGAACTTACATTCAAATTGAAAGAAATATCATAGGGAGAGTAGTAGCAAAGAAGATCATAGTTTTGGTCTGAGAAGTCAAGGGAGTGGTGAGTGGAGGCATCAAGCAGTAGATTAATATCTCCTTTTCCAAAAGCAATGGTAGTTCTGATTTGGTTGTTTTTCCTAAAGCAAGAGATGTAAAGGGAGGGGAACAGATATGGAGCACACACTTAAGCATCAGGGCAAATAGTAAGAAGATAGATGAGAATGAATAAGTGGGTAGGATTTAGAACATGGTCTAGGGAAAAGATATAATGGGCTAGCTGAGTTTTTTCTCATTCACCAATCAATACAGATTATGCTTGGAATACGGATTCTAAAACCAAATGGATTAAGAGCCAAGATGGTGGCATAGCTGTAACAGGAAGTACAGCATATCTCCAAATCACAACTTCTCCACAAATATCTAGAAAACACACCAGACTAAATGGTTATCAGGAAATCTAAGTGGAGGGGGGAATCCCTGAGTCATTTTTATAGCTTAGGTTGGCATAAAGAGAAAGAAAAAGAGATCTACAGACACTTTGGATGGGGTATTACCAGGAGCACATTGCACAGACAGTCCTAGTACAGCAAATGAAAAAGGACCTGAACCAAGTAACAGAGCAATTAGAAGTTCCAGACCCACACAAAAGGAGCCTAGCATTGTGCAAGATATAGGAACAAGTGCTAATTGGTAGCTCTGTGGCTTGCTATCCAATTCCAGGACACATATCCCCTGGGGAGGGGACCTATATCTGTGGGTGACCTATAGGGTGAGGTATGGTTGTAGGTCCTAGTCCGACTGCTGAGCAAGGAGAAAGTTCAGAATAAAGCAGTGTCTATTAGCTCTAAAACCAGAAACAGAGTTGGGTCTCCATTCCAGCTCCCAGCCCAGTGTAAAAGTTACACAGAAATAATCAGGGGAGGAATCCCAAACCAAAGGAGAGCCTGTAGTTCTGTCATACTGAATCTACAGAGCTTTCCAGCTGACTGGTAGAATCTGATCCCAGCATCAGTCCACTGGAACTCTAATCATAAATATGTTGTACATACCTGAACCCAGATAGGTAATGTGCAAAGTTCAAGTCAGGGGAGCAGTGATCAGACCACTCTGCTAGCATTGAAAACTTGCAGGTTCCTAGCCTGAGCTATCCCTTAAGCCCTGGCATAACACAACACTCAAATAGCATGGTCTGTTCCCAAAGGCAAATTCCAACCTCCCACAGTCTGTGCCCATTTATACTTCATTATGCTTTCTTATACCTCCCCTAGTATCTGAGGTTTCAACAAAGTGAGTAATTCCTTTACCAATGCACATCATAGCCCTTATTAGGTGGTTTCATAAGTTGCTATTCCAACCCTCTCAAAAATTAGATGCTTATTGTCAGCTATCTGTTGAAGAATCTCTCTAAACTTAGTTACATGGCAAGGCAGGATATTCTAGTAAGGAAACAACTGGTCTAGTCAGGAGACCCTTGAATTTAAATCCTAACTCCAAAACTCAACCTAGTAAACTTATTCTTTCTGAACCATAGTATTTTTATCTATAAGATATGATATTAATAAATCTTTTGCTATCTACTCACAAGATTGTTATAAGAAAAGCTCTTTGTAAATCTTAAAACAGAAAAGTTATTTTAATTATTTATTACTGCTGTTGTTGCTGATAGGTCAGCATTCTATTACTCCATACCACATATAGGTTAAGCTAGTTCTTTTCCTAGAACCAAGGAAGCTGTCTCCAAGTCTTGATTGGTATAGGGGACTAAGGCTAAAGATGTCAAACTGTTGACAAGTTTCCTGGTGGCCTCGGGCCCTATTGATGTGGCTTCCTCGTTACCTAAAAGCATAAAAGTACCTGCCTATGTGGAGTCCAGACGGACTTGCCCTTCAGACTTGGCAGATGTGCTCCAGGCAGAGTGAGTTACCATATTCTTCCCTGGTGAGCAGATCCCTTCTGTTAGCAAGAGATGCCACTCATTTGAGCTAAATGCTGCTGTATCCTTTTGTGAGAATCCTTTCTATTTTATGGTTAAATTAACTTCGAGTTAACTGTTGACCTAAAAGTGTTTCATTTCATTCCAATATGATACCTCAACTACCACAGAACACTTATGAGTCAGGCCTAGCCCACTACATCATCAACATCATAACAATAATTACAATTGTTATCATTATTATCCTTCCCTAGCCTGCTTCAGACTTGATCCAACCTGTATACAGCTACTGACATCGCTTTCAGATCATCTTCATGTCATAAGACATCACTGAACGGTCTTTTATTTATTTAAAAAATGTAAAAGTCAGGGGCGGAGCCAAGATGGTGGCTGGAAAGCAGGGACTAGCGTGAGCTCCCCGCAAAGTCCCTCCAAAAATCTATAAAAAATGGCTTTGAAACAATTCTAGAACTGCAGAATCCGCAAAATAGCATAGGGAAGCAGGGCTCCAGCCAAGGACACCCTGGATAGTCTCTGGGTAAGGTCTATCCCGCACAGACCTGGGAGCAGAGGGGAATGGAGCTGAGTGGAGCAGAGCCCAGAGTGGGCGGCGC
>CM053622.1:230969296-230993807 GCA_028646595.1 Phalanger gymnotis | reverse complement strand
GCTATTGCTGTTACATGAACCAAATGAGAATTGTTTGAAATTTTAACTCTTCAGTTAATTTTGCTACAATCAGATAGGTGCTATGCTCAGTCAATTTAGAAAGTGAAAAAAATAGATTTAGCATCAGTAAAGTTAAGTAGACCTTCTGCTCCAGAATGTCTTCTGCGTAATTGCAAAGACATTTGCTTATTTGAATTGTTGAAAAATACAGCTGTCATACATTATAGGTAGTTCAAATGGAAACAGTGGATGAAAAGGTTGGTCACTGATGTTAATAGCTCGAGGGCTGGTAAGCAACACTACAAAAATATTCCCATTAAATTTTGAAATAAGACTGTTTGGCAAATGTCATTGTTCTTTTGATCTTCAAAAATAATTGCCTTTCATTTTCACTAGTTATATAAGTACTCAGTCAGGAAAAGACAAGTTTTGTCTAAACACAACACATCACTTGAATGGACTAAGTTTTTCAAAGTTCAACTGGATTTTTCCTCTTTCTCTCCTTCATTTAAATGCTGTTTAGACAAAGATGGAGTATTTCCAATAAAAAGCATTCTAACATCATGATATCTTACATAATAATAATAGCTCACAGGTATATAGCACTTTTTCAAAATGCTTCACAAATATTATTTTATTTTATCCTCACAATAACCCTGGGAGGTAGGTGCTATTTTCTGCATTTTACAGATAAGGAAACTGAGAGAGAGGTTGTGACTTTTGGGGGGTCATACACCTAGCAAGGTACTAAAGCTGGATTTCAATTTATCTTCCTGATTCCAGGTCTAGAACTCTATCCAACTAGCACTGCTCCAAATATCTAGTTTTTGTTTGTTTATTTGTTTGTTTTTCTCCTGGCTCTACTTTTGACCCTGTGGACTTTGCCACCATAGCATCTGTCTTATCCAGGAACTTCCCTCAGTACTTGTCATCTTCTCACCCTGGAAGATCCCTTCATCATGTCAGCCCCATTCTCTCTAATTACTGAATTCTTCGTGGTTGCTCCAATTTTGGAGAGGTTCTTGGCCAGCCTACCTTCATTGTTTTTTTTCTGGCTTCATTTCTGACTTTTCAAGATTTCAACACCATGTCCTGTGTGACTACCTTTCCTTCCCACCCATCCCCCCAACCTTTCAGCTCTATTTTATGTGTTGTTTTTCCCCATTAGAATGTACGCTCATTGAGGGCAAGGACTACCTCTATTTTTGTTTGTGTTTGTAGTTTGTATCTCCAGTGCTTATTGAAGTGCCTAACGTGAGTCCTTAATAAATGTTTATTGCCTGCTTCCTTGCCATATATTAAAATATTTGAAAGTGTGCATTATTTTATAAGGTATGTAATAGTATTATACCTTACTAATCAAAGAATCTTAGAGTTAGAAGAGACATCAGAGGTCATCTCGATCAGAACCTACACAAAAATAATTAATCTCTTCCACTATATTCCTGTCAGATTGTTATCCAGTCTGTACTTGAATCACTCCATTATTTGAACACTCATTTCTATATTCAATAGATCATCCCATTTTTTTGGTATCCCTAATTGTTTGGAAAATCTTTCTTAAGTTAGATGAAAATCCATCTTCCTACAGCTCCAAGATATTGGTGCTACATCTTCTTTTGGGACCTAACAAAGCAAATAAAATTCCTCCTATATGTGACAAAGTCAGCATGTCCCTCCCCCAGGTCAGTAGGAAGGAGATAAAAGAATATTTTTACAATCTAAATACTCCTAGTTTCTTCAGCCAGTTCTGATTAGGTATGAAATCATGTTACCTCCATATATCAATCAATATCCTTTGGCTCTGTCCACTCTAGTTTGTCAAATCCTTTATAAAACGTGATGTTCAGAACTGGATGCATTATTCTAGATGTAATCTGGAAAACGAAGAGTATTGTCAAACTAGTCCCCAATTCACACTATTTTCAGATCGGCGAGGCCTGCATAAAGCATGTGTAAGCTCTATTTAATTTTTTTAGATGTTTGCAGCTCTTCATGAAAAATGCCAGTGGCGCAAGATATAATTAGGAAGAGTGGTTAGCATTGACTAAATAAATATGGGGGAAAAATCTGTACTGGAGATGACACAATTTCAAAGACAATCACATCAATTGATCACAGAACCAAAAGACCAAGTGAAAACAAGAGGACAAGCAGGTACCAGAAGCTAACCTATGGAGATCTCCAAATTGGGGGCAATAGAGATACCAGGGACTAAAACCTCAAGTAAGATATCTTTGAGGACAATGTAAGGAAAAGTATTTCCAGGGAGTCAAGGTAAGTGGGTAAGAGGGACTTTCTTTGACCAAAACAGTGAGTAGGGCACTATGATAGAACAAGACTACCTTTTTTGATTTCCACACCCAATAATTTAGGGCTAGAGAAACAGATTCTAGATGGTTCAGGTGAAGCAATCTAGATAGCCAAATTAATAGAGAACTAGAATGAATTGAGACAAGGAAAGAAGCAGTAAGAAAGTAGGGAATGCACAGTATATCTAGTACCTTTAGTTGGAGCTTATAAGCAGAGTTAAATGATAAGAATCTGTGAATTGTGAAACCATAACTAAATATGTCAGTTATAGAATCTTCTGTTCACTCCTTCCATAGTTATTTGCAGCAAATTTGCTTTTAAAACAGAAAAGAGTGGCATGCTATTGTGGAATAGATGAAGGAAGGAAGGAAGACATTCTTCAACAATTCCTGTATGAATCATAGAAACATGGATTTAGAGATGGAAGAAAACTCGAAGGACATCAATACTCACCTGAATATATTAGAGATGAAGAAACTGAGGCATGAGACAATTAGGTGACTTTCCAAGGTGACACAGGTAGCATGTAACAGGAGCAAGATTTGAACCCAAGAACACTGCAATCCAGTATTCTTTCTACTGTGACACTTAGAAAATACCAAAAACCTGGGGGAATGATTATAGTTGGACAGTGTCAAGGATAAGAAATACGACAAGAGTTAAGTGGTCCTCCCACACACATACACCCAGGCCTTATGCTATCACATTCTCAATGGGTCCACAGACAGGAGAGAATCCAAAACCTGAAATAGCAGGCAAAAAAAGGAGATAATCAAACTCACTATGAACATTTCCCTTAAATTCCTTCATGTAGGCTTAATATATGCAGATAAGGTCTCCCATTCTGGTCAATGTGAAGCCCTAGTGCTCCTGCTAGTGGCCTCAAAGATTCTCTCTGATATATCCAGTCATAAGAGAGGTAGATGGAATAGGTCTCTTTCATTCAATGCCAAGAAGAGCTACCTTTTCCTAGGGGTGAAAGAAAAAGCTCTTGGCACATTATGATTTTGAAGATAATGAAAAAGTGCTTATCTAAAATGTCTCCATCAAAGCCTGGCATGATGTTTACAATTCCTACTATTATATTTACACTTTTGACTTAAAATATTATTTGCAGGTATATTATCTGAGCTATAGAATATATTAGTACCAATTAGTTCCTTGGGAGGACTGTTCCCAAGCCAACAGTAAATTGTGTCTCCCATGTCTCCTTTCGTTGCTTGCTGACTTATAAGAGCCTCCAGCACTATGGGTTATCCAGGCCTATCATCTCCCTTTCCTTCAATACTGTCAGGACAGTAAAATATAATGAAAAAGGTATCAGACTAGGGCTTATCCCAGGTTCACCACTTATTAGCTCAGTTAAGCTGAGTCTCAGTTTCTTCACCTGTGAACTAGATATCCCAATCCATCCTTACAAAAAAAGAGTTAAATGTGAGAATTAGATGAGAAAGTGCATCTGAAATAATTTTATAGAATAGAATCTGCTCTACAAAGTAGAAGTCAAAGAAAAGTAAGGTCTTTGTGATATGAAGTAACATGCAGCACATTAACCTTGTGGGGGCCACAGTCATATAAAGCCTTCTGGAACCATCACACACTTGTAGAAAGCCATGGCCACTTGTTCTTACATGCATCTCAGCCCCTATTTTCTAAAACTATGTTTAAATTGCTTTGGCCCTAAGGTGCCGGTGGGATGATGAGTGTCTTCCATGCTGAAATTGTAACAGTATTCCTAAACCAGTGACATGCCGACAGAGCATACTGAGAAACTGCTGATACATGAAAACTTCCCTATGATATTGGTGCAAGAACATTATCCCTGCCTAGTTATAGCTCACTTGAAATATTGCCTATGGCTGTAAGAGAGTAACATGTGTTTCTCTAACTGCAGCAGAGGTCCTGTCTATAGTCTACATAAAAGCCCGTGCATCAATGAGTAGTCTGTTCATTAAATTTAGAGATTTTCAAATCCTGCATCTCTTGGTGACTAGACAGACATCCTTTCCCACAAATGCAGCTTTTTTAAAAAGAGTGTCTAATATTCACTCTGCTGAAAAAACAGACATCTATATGTATTTTAAATTTTCTTTTTTATTGAAGTTTCAGGACAAACAATAACCAGCATGCTCAGCATACAATTCATACCATGCCAAGATGAAACATATTTCTCAGTTACAGAGAAACATGTAGGATATTGTGAGCCATTATAAAAGTAATTCAGAAAAACCAATATTAGACATTTAATTGAGAGTTGTCTGGCTAAGAGAGTGAAAAGAAAAAGGGAATAAAGCTAATATTTTTCATTCTGTCCAAGTCTCTCCTCTTCTTCAGGAATATTCAACACTCTCTAGGATATTCGATTCTTTCCATTCCATTTAGATTCATCCTCAAACAACAAGAGACTATATCCAGAAGAACAAAATAACAGTTTATTATCATTTCTTATATTCAGTTTTTGGTGATTTGTAGCTGATAATTAAAAGGTTTGGGTCCTCAATAACCTATATGCCCCAGAGATGGACCAGTAGATGTGATCATATATAGTTAGGCACAGGGGATTCTCATTTTATATAAAGCAACTTACTTTACATAAAGATGAAAGGAATAGGAAGAACACTAAGCTTCCTGCCAAGCTGGTTTCCACTGGCCCCACAGCAGACACAGATACCTGAGCAGAAGGACCATTGTCAAACATGAAGGAGAGAAAACCATCCTCAACACCAACTTCCTCCAGCTCACCAGCTCTCTACCTAAGCATGTTTTTTGCCCATTCTCAGCTAAAGATGATTTAGCTAAAGCCTGAATTCAACAAAGCCTCTAAATATTTTCTGCAGTTTTGACAAAGAGCACAGAAAGGTAAAAGAGCAAGGCTAAAACAGTCATAGTCAAATATTACGTGGATACCTAGTGTCACAGGTGGTCACTCTCCATGCATACTATATTCATTTTGAAATGATTGGATAGATCTGTTATTTCATCAGGGTGGGAACTTCCTATGTGGCTGGAAATTTCAATCCCTACATACCTTATCCTGCACAATTCTTGCTCTTGCTTTTCTAAAAATACTTCACAGAGATTTGGGGGTCTTCTTGTTGTTTTCACTATTTCTTGAATAATAATTCAGGTCTAGGATGAACTGTTATCACTTGCTCTCTTTTTTAAAAAAACCATTTTTTTACATTGTTGATATTTTTGTCTCATTTTTAAAAAACTTTTATTTCCAAATATGTTCCTATCAACTCCTCACCCAGAGCCATCCATTGTGAAACATGTGGAGTAGATTGAGTCAATCAATCAATCATGCCACTTAACCTTGATTCTTTTATCAAGTGAGAACACACATCTAGTGAACCAATCAATCAGAGGTTCAAAGTAGGTGTGAGCAAAACCTGGGCACCTCCATTGAATCAATCAGAGTCATCTCAACCAGATGTGACAGAAAGTATGTTCGGATTGGTTGAAGGATTTTGTCACCTGTAGGGCTTGCATAAAGCCTGCAAACATGTTTAGAACAAAGGATTTAAGCATCTGGCAGCTTGCAATAGCAAATATTTATATTGTACTAATCATGTGCCAGGTACTGTGCTAAATGCTTTACAATTATCATCTTACTTGATCCTAACAACCTGGGAGGTAGGTGCTATTATTATCCCCACTTTATAGATGAGGAAAGTGACAAACAAAATTAAGTGACTCATCTAGGGCATACAACTAGTATCTGAGGTAAGATTGGAACTCAAGACTTCCTGATGTCAGGCTTGATGCTATATATTCACTGTACCACCTTGCTTAGTGGCAGAAGCCCCTGGAAAAGCCTCTGAAAAGGAAACTTTTGTGAGGCATGAGAGCGCTTCAGTTTCCCTTCAGCCCCTTCAGCAGAAGAGGACATTACGAACATCAGAGGACCAAAGGATTTGGACTTTTTCATTGCTGGCCTAGCAAGGCTGAACCTTCTTTCCTTGGACTCTGTATGTACTGGTGGAGAAGTGTTTTGGAGGGTATGTTTTGTACCAACTGTTCTTATGTGCTATCTTGACTAATAACCTACTTTTAAGAGCTAGATACTAGCTGACTAATTGATGTCAACCCCAGTGACGGTATAATATTAAGCAAGCATTCCACAACTCATCAAGAATGCCCCTAGAACTCTAAGGTGAGGGGAACAGTGGCCTTGCTCTGGAGGCCTGACCTGCCAGTGCAAATGAGTAAGTAGTTCAAAGTCTACTATATCTGCTAAACTTGTAATAAAAATTATGAGAAATAGAAAGAAAAAAAAAGATACAATTCAGAAAAACTATATCAACTAAACCTAAGGGTATACATGCTATCCTACCTCCTTTTCCATTCATACACATCCTTAATGTCATTGGTAATAAAATTCTGCAACCTACTTTAATACATTTTGCATCTCTTTCTTTTGAGTATTCTGCAATTTCGATTCTTCTGAGATCATGGTGTTTCATGACTCAGAGCCATACAGCACAATGTGGAGAATATCAGTATTTAAGAAGATGTGCTTTCATTTGTAATGATAGCCCCTCAAAAATTCAAATGAAAATATGCACATCCCTTGACATATCTTGTCCCTTACTTCAAGGAGGCCAAAGACAAAATTCCCACATCTACCAAATTAATCAGAGCATCACTTCTTTGGCAGTAAGGAACTAGAAACAAATGTTTTGTTTTTGTGAATATTTTGTGCCATAAAAAAGTAAAAATATGAAGAATTCAGAGAAATAAAGGAAGAATGGATTAACGAATGAATGAGAAAACATCTATTAAATGCTTACTCTATTCTAGGTACTGTACTACTACTAATAATAATAGCTAACATTCGTATAGTACCTGCAAGGTGGTACAGTGGATAGAGCCCTGGGCTTAGAATCAGGAAGACTCTTCATGAGTTCAAATCCAGCCTCAGACATTTAGTAGCTGTGTGACCCTGGGCAAGTCACTTAACCCTGTTTGCCTTAGTTTCTCATCTGTAAATTGAGCTGGAGAAGGAAATGGCAAACTACTCCAGTATCTTTGCCAAGAAAATCCCAAATGGGGTCACAAAGAGTTGGACACAACTGAAAAAACAACAAAAAGTGCCAGACGTTGTTCTAAGCACTTTGCTATTATCATCTCATTTGAGCCTCACAACAACCCTGTAGGGTAGGTGCTATTTATTATTATCCCCATTTCACAGATGAGGAAATGTGAGCCAGGGTCATAGAGTAAGTGTCTGAGGCCAGAAATGTACTCAGATCTCCCTGATTGAAAGCCCATTGTTCTATCCACAACTATAACCACATAAACTGAAAGGACAATATAAGTAAAACAGAACACCATATATTTAGAATAATCAGCCTAGCTCAGAGTGAAGACACCATACCCCTTTTGTCATTGTAGATGAGGAGAACTATGGGTAAAATATTATATATGCTATCAGTTGCCATCAATGGAACAGTTTTAATGAATTGTATTTTTTTAAATTTTTAATATTTGTGTAAGGAAATACTCTGGGTAGGAATTGGAACAGATATAAATAAAAGGTATCAATTACAAATAAAATTTTAAAAATTGAAGATGGATTTTGCAACAGGAAGAAGCTTGGATTGGGTAGCTTGTACAGTCTATTAACTCTGTTAGGCTATGTAGCTTGTTAAACATGATTCAGCCCTTTTTCTATCCAAATCTGATCCCAGTTTATTGTTGACCTGAAGTATTTGTCCACATTATACATATTGATGGACTAATCAAATACGCTACCCATATAACTTTGTCATAGTTTGGGCAATTTATGGTTTTCATCTCTCATGTTTTTCCAGTGTGGATGGTTAGTCCAATTTCTTCTATTATTGAAGAGGCCTTATAGTGTACCAACATTCAATACAATTAGCCTCAAAGCCATCTTTGATGAAATATGAAAAAGGCATGGATAGATTTCTACAGAAGACTTTCTATAGCAGGCTACATCTTTACAGTTAATGCAATTAAGAGAATATTAGATCTCCTATATCTATTATTTAAGAATCACAAAATAGAAGCTTAGAAGCTTTCCAACAAGATATCTCCCACACACATACTAAAACCTCACTGTACTCCATGACTGAAGTTACTCAGGAAACAATTTTGTTCAATGATTTCCTAAGTATTAATATGAAGCGAAGTATGAAATGGGAAGGCATACTCCCCTAAGACTAGGATTGGCAAACTATGGCCCATGAGCCAAGAAATATTTTTAAAATCATTCTTAGCTCATGGGGCTTAAAAAAATAGGTAGCTGCTAGATTTGGTCTTTGCACCAGCCCTGGCCCTAAGGTGTTCATCTGTGTCATGGAAGGCATCTTCTGCAAAGTCACAGAACTATAGAAGTTAAGAGTTAAAGGGACCTCCTTAACCATCTAATCCCATTCATACTTGAAAGAGAGCCAAAGCAAAAAATATTTAACAAGTGGTCATCCAGCTTCTGCTTGAAGAACTTCCAAAGAGAGAGAACCCATTATTTTTTGAGGCGGGTCATTACAATTTAGGGGCCACTCTAATTGTCAGAAATATTTTGTTTGTTTCCTGACATCAAAACTTAGTTTTATTTTCTTGCAACTTGCCCTATTCCTCTCTTGTATGGGTGGGGGTTACAAATGGAACAAATCTAATCCTTCTTCCACATACCAGCCCTTAAAATATTTGAAAACAGCCACAATCTTCTCCTTACATCTGCTCTCCTACAGGCTAAATACGTCCAGTTCCTCATGACTAGAGCAATCCATAAGGCCATTCATCAATTTGGATATAGTATTCTGGATGCTTTCTAGCTTAACAATATCCTTTTTTAAATTGGGGTGCCTAAAACTGAACCAAAAAAACTCCAAATGAAGACCAACAAGGGCAGAGTGTAGAGAGACTACAATCACTTCCTAATTCCTAAGAAGCATCTCTTGATGCAGCCCAGAATCACATTCATTTTTTTTGAGCTACTACATCACACTATTGACTCATATTGATCCTGTAGTCTACTAAAACCTCTAGAACTTTTTCAGAAAAATGAAAGAATTTCCTGTTGAAAAAGTTCTATAAAAGTTCTTGTTCGTAAATGAAAATATGCTGAATTACATCGATTGCAAATGCCACGTATAGTCCTCAAATAGCACTGTGCTAGGCCCCTAGGAAGAAGCCCTCACTTGGGAGAGGATGTTATCTTTTTGAGAGACAGTAGTAGCAGTGGGCAGAGGATCATAAGTAGAGCTAGAAATCTTGTGTAAGGTTTTTCCACTTACTAGCTATGTAAACTTTTGTTTCATGATGGCATACTCACATAGCTTCTGGATGATGGAGGATGCTCGTGCACCTTCCCAGTCACCAATGGACTTGGGACTTGGGTTGTGTGTTTGCTCCCGTGCTTTTTAGCATGATAGTTTCAGCAATGTTGTCAGACTCCTTCAACGAGGACTAAAGCAGCATCAAGGTCAGCTACCACACTGAAAGTAAATTATTTAACTTGAAAAGACTACCAGCCAAGACTAAAGTGGAGAAAGAGTTGGTGCACATTTTTTTGTTTGCAGTAGATCGTGCACTCAAAGCAGCCTCTGAGGACGAGATGCAGCAAAGTGTGAGTCAATTTTCTGCTGCTTGTGCTAATTTTGGCCTAACAACGCCAAGAAAACACAGGTTCTCCAGCCAGCACAGCACCATCCACACGGGGTTTCAAGCAAATGGAGAAATATTGAATGCTGTGAATGAGTTCCCTTATCTTGACAGTATACTTTCCAAGGATGTACATATAGATGATAAGTTTGATGCATTCACTATCAGAGCTAGCTCATTGTTTGGGAGGCTCCATGGGAAAGCGTGGGAGAGAAAAGGTATTAAATTACCAACAAACTGAAGGTCTACAGAGCCATTGTGCTAATCTCATTGTTACTTACCTGTGAAACCTAAACAATATACCAGTGCCATGCCAGAAAACTGAATCACTTCTGTTTCAGTTTTAAGAAGATTCTGAAGACCACCTGGCAAGATAAGGTACCAGACCCTGAGGTCCTTTCTCCAGCTAAACTGCCAAGCATTCAAACTCTACTGCAACTCTGATGGTCTGGCCACATTGTTCTAATACCAACCATATATTTGCCTAAAAGACTGTTTTAAAGGAGAATTCACACAAGGCAAGCACTCAGATGGAGGTCAGAAGCTATGATACTATGACACTCTCAAGGTCTCTGGAGAAGTTTGGAATTGATTGCATGATATAGGAGACATTTGCAAAGGACCACTCAGCATGGCATGTCTGCATCAAAGAAGACACTAAGCTCTATGAGCAAAGCAGAATTTCAGTAGCTCAAAAGAAACATGACATACACAAATTTAGAGACTCTCCATTCCATATGTCCAGTCCATAGAGACTCTCCATTCCAATAGTCCAAATGTCCATATGGACTATTTGTGCCTGATCTGTGCTAGAGCCTTCCAAGCTCATGTTAGTCTGATCAGCCACAGTCAAACAAACTATACCTTAACTCCAACGTAGTGATGTCATTTTGGTCCTCTTTGAGAACAAAGTATGACAACCAACCAACCAACCAAATTTTTGTAATGAGCTTTAGCCAGGCCCTGCTATAACTCTCACTAATCTCCACAGAATTAGAATGAAATGCCCCAATAGCCGTGGGCATATTGAGAATTTAGTGATGTAGAAACAGGAAACAAAAATGAAGAGGGGAAAAGCCTTTAAAAAAAAAAGGTAGTAAAGGAGGGGAAATGACCAGACATATAGACTAGCCTTTGACAATTGCCACAGTGATACCCAGGCTAATGTGTATCCAGGATTTGTGGCTAAAAGTAGTCAGAGGAAAGTGGGGAGAGAATCTGGCCTCTGTGACCTGTTGATACCTTACCCATTCTCCAAAGCTGCTTCTATAAAAACCCAGGACAAGCCACTATAGGAAACAGAGACAGACAATTGACTACAACTGGTTCAGATTTTTTTTATCATGTATTCTTGATTCCTATGCCCTTGAATGATTCTCAGGAAAGGTAGCATTAGCACTATTGTAAACTGAAAATATTCATTCTTTGCCCGATCCTGAACTTGAGACCCCTAGGGGCTAATTAACCTTGGAAAAGTCACTTATCACATAAAATCCTTAATTTCCTCATCCATAAAATGGACATAATAATACCTGCACTATATTCCCTGTGAGGTTGTTGAGTGGTTCAAATGGAATAATGTAATTTTCTTCCACAAAGCTCTACAGAAAGATAAACCATTATCACAATCATTTTCATTGTCTTTCTATTTCTAGTGCCTGCCACAAAGTAAGCCCACAATAAATGGTTGTTGGTTGATTGATAATTAAAGCCATAGCCTACAGATCTAAACAAACTCTCCAACTGGTGAGCTGAAGAGTCAGGTTGATTGTTAGTAACTAATATTTTAAATTAGGAAAGTTGTTTTGTTTTTCACAGCTATGAAATTATATTCAGCACAGAGTATCAGTTACAGCATTTTATTAGTGTTATTTATTCTTCATTCTATCAGGATCTAACACTGAAGTACACCATTGTGGAGTCAGGAGCAGTTTAGACAATTACAAAATAAAATAACCCACGAAACAATAGTTCAATGGGTCCACATAAAGTCCATATTGAATCCAAAGCTTTGCAAAGGGTAAATGAATTAGCATACACTTACAAATTGAGTTCTGAAATGAAGCTGTAATTTTATACTTCAGCACAAAGGCTTCTTAGAAACCTTATGAAAAAATAAAAAGGCCCCTATTCATCCCACCTCTCTTTATTCTTTTCTCTTTCTCTTTTTCTCTTCCTTCTTTTTTCTCTCCACTCCTCAACTAAACAAGAAAAATAATCAGGATAGGCTTCTGGCAGCACAGCTTGAGAAATGTGAGATTGGCCCTTAAGGGAATTCTTATTCTCAAGTGGATGTAAATGTATTCATCAATTCAAAGAAATGCATAGTGTGTTATATACACAATACATTAATAAATAGCCCTGCATTAAAAAATAATGAGGTTTTCCACAAAACAACATCCTGTGGTGTGTAGGGTCATAAAAAAGATACTAAAAGAGGGAGAAAAGATTATGTGTAAAATCTGATTAAAATACAGAAACACCATCATATATGTAAGATGTAATAAATATTTTATTAGTTAACTATAAACAAAAGAACAAATGCAGTAAAATGTAATTAAAAATGTAAAAGTGAAGGATGTGATTTATTTCACTACAATAATATTAATATTACAAATGGTATGTAAATGGAGATCAAGGCTCTATTATAGAAAGGGTGGAAAGCGGCCGTTCATTTTTTATAATGAGATTTCATTTTTTTCCCTTTTTGACTCACATTTGTTTAAATATTTCAAATAACGCATGAATAATATTGCTCTTAGACCTTCTACAGCTTAACACAGTCTCAAATTTCCATCAGCTCTTGGCTAGGATTTGCATGTTGGCAGTTAGTTTTCAGGCAGGACCACTAATTGTGAAAATAGCAGAAAATAAACTGGCAGAAACCAGAAGTATTTTTAGAGCTAGTGGCTGGATGGGTTTGGCTTTGATGAGTAACCCCTTTCATTGAATGCCTGGAACTGAAAAATAACCCTTAAAAGCAGGTTTCACAATTAAAACAGGCGAGGGGATTTTAAAAATAATAACATTCACCAAATCTCGTTGGCCAGGATGGTTCGATTTATTTTAATAACCAAATGTTATATTTCCTGAACTCAATTCCTGTCACTGCCATTGAAACAGGTAGCTTGGAGGTCTAGATATAGCATCATTAAAATATGAAGGACTATGAAAGACCCTGAGTCATGAGATCCAGACTTGGAACTTTCTCCCACCTGTTGATTATTGCAGGAAGTGGAAAACATCAGACATTGTGTGAGATACTGCTTATGGGAAGACATAACCCCTGCTCTCAAAGAGTTTACACTCTATCTGGGTAGATAACATGTACATATATAAGTACTGGCAAAATAAAGATGAGATAATTTGTGGGAGCTGTGGGAGGAAAACACTATGGTGGGATCAGGAAAAGCTTCATATAGAAGGTCCTGCCTTTCTGAAGTTAACTAGGTACTCTAACAGGTGGATTATGGTCTTAAAGAATTCTGTTCCTCATCGAGAAAACCATGCTTAGACTTCTGAAAGAATTAAAAATAAAATTCATAGGCCTCTAGATTCTAATTCTAAAATGTGTTAAGTCTACCCCCCCCCCCTTGTTTACTTATCATGTCTGTCCCATTCCAGGCACTAGTTTCATGTAGAAACTTTCTGTCCTTACCAGGAATTCCATCTCCAATCCTGCTCCTCTCTAGAATTGCCCCTACTGAGTCTCTCCTCACTATCAAATGTGCCTCTGTGATTTTCATTTCGATTGAGTCACTTCAAAGCCCTTAACTGGAGCATACTTCACTTCTCTCCCTCCTCTTCCTCCTCCTCACCCCCTTTGCCTAGTCATGTCCTGTACACTTACTCAAAGCATCTTTTGGCCACCTATCCGGTCCTTGTCTTCAGACCTTTCCAAATTAGCGCCACATGCCTTCCCTACCTCCTGCCTACCAAGCCATCTCTCTCATCTTTTAAATAGCTCCTCAGATTGTTCTCTTCCATAAAGCCTCCCTGCATCGATCAAAAGAGAACTGCCTACTTCTCTTTGCCATCTGTAGGCAGGTAAACCTTTTCTGAATACCCCAATGCATAAACCTCAGACTAGATACTACATGAGGAGACCAGGCCTCTGCCTTCGAAGAGGTAGAATTTTGTTTGTGTTTATAGGCAGAAAAGCTAAACGGTATTTACCTAGAAATATAGAGGTGAGCATCACTAGACAAACATTAAAGCACTACATAAATGAAAGCTATTGTCATTGCCATCGTTATGGCTAATGTTATACATACTACATTGGAGGAGAGCAAGACTCCCTTGCTCCTGGGTTCTAGTCCTGCTTATGCCATTAATTAGTTGTGTGATCCTGAACAAGGTACTTCCTTTCTCAGAGATTCCATTTTTCCCCCTTAACAGAAGGGAGAGTAGCAGGTACACTCCAATGTCCTATCTACAAAATTCTATAGCTCTTTCACAGATGTGATAGCAGATCACATAAGTGTTGAAGGGCTGCCAAACAGAAATGACTAGGGCCAAGTGGCATCAATCAGGAGCACTCCCTGGAAGAGGTGAGAGTTTCAAGTCAGGTTGCAGAGGAAGAAAGGAACATGGTTTTGGTAGAGGAGCAGGAAAACGCATATGAGAAAAATATGACAACAGAGACAGCAGACTGCATGTTCAAGTCAGCAAGCCTATTTGCTTGCCTATAGCTAATAGCTAACCTTTAACTTTTAACACTTACTATATACACTAAGTGCTTTACAATTATTATCTCACTTGACCCTCACAACCACCTTGGAGGTAGCACCTTCTCATTTTTACAGTGGAGGAAACTGAGGCAAACAGAGGTTAAGTGACTTGCCCAGGTTCACATAGCTAATAAAGTGTAAGAAGCCAGATTAGAACTCACATCTTCCTGACTCCAGACCTAGCATTCTATCCACTGTGCCACTTAGGGGAGAGTTGGTTTTCTGGATTAATGAAAAGTGAATCTGTTTTTAAAAAAAATTGGAAGAATATGAAGGACATGCAAGCACTCTTCAGCACTCTGCCTGATCTTCCATCTTTAACAAGAGTAAATATTACCTGGGAAGACTCATATGAACTCATGCAAAGTGAAGTAAGCAGAGAACACTGTACACAGTAATAGCAATATTGTAAGAATGATCAACTGTGAAAGACTTCACTACTCTGATCAAGACAATGACCCAAGACGATTCCAAAGGACCAATGATGAAAAATGCTATCTACCTTCAGGAAAAAACTGATGAACTGTGAGCGCAGATTGAAACATATTTTTTTGCTATATTTTTCTTTGAATTTTTGTCTGCGTGTTTCTTTTGCAACATGGCTACTATGACAAAATGTTTTACGTGACTTCACAAGCATAATCAATAATATCAAATTTCTTACCGTCTCAAGAAGGAGGGAAATTTTGGCAGGAAAAAGGGAGAAAATTTAAAAACCAAAGTTTTTTTTCAACTGAATGTTAAAATTTTGACATGTAATTAAAAAATATTTAACAAAATAAATAGAAATATATTTTTAAAACAGTGCAAATATTTATATTGAGATCTACTCTGGACTCCATTCCTCTACTATAAACTTATGCTAAATACCCTATTCCTCTCCTTCTGTGGGTTTATTCTCCCTGTTAGCTCTATCCCTATCAAAGTGTCTACATTTCATGATAAATTGGTAAGCGAGTTCAGGGTTTAGGCCTATGTGATGTTCTGTTTACCATGCCTAGCAGAGTATCACGCACCATTACACAATTTCTGTGTACAACATTTCCCCTAAGAAGTCATAAGCACTTTGGTTTAACATTTGTGGGGTACTTACCATGCAACATTGTATATTAGAGCTACCTCTGTTGGTATCTTATCTTCCTACTAGACCACCAACTCCATGAAAGCAGGGATAGTATTTGAAGTAAATTTTGTATCCTGGACACAAACTATCCTAATGCTTTTCTCACAGAGTAGCCACTAAATAACATTTGCTGTTGTTGTTAGCAAATTGGAGCAATGGAAAAGTGCATTGGATTGGAAATCCGAAGACCTCTGTTTGAATCCTGGCTCTTTTCCTTACTATGTTTATATCCTTGGGCAAGTTACTCTCTGTTTTTCAGGTTCATCATTTATTAAAAATACATAAAGGGTTAGACTAGATGCCTCAATGATGAGGAAGAGGAGGAAGAAGAGACTGATACTAACTGACAACATGAATGTTTGTCTTGTTACAGAATATCTGTTAAGGAGGGAAAGGAATGTATACTTTAAGACTGGTATTAAATAAAGGAGCTGTCAAGCTCGATAGGGCCTGTGTGACATCATTGTCACTGATACCAATGAGGAAGAGTAGGGCTGCTGAGCTGGAGGACGGATAAATTTAACAGTTCAGAATTTGGGATTAGCCTCAAGGGCTGGAAAGCCTCAGGCATCAGAATTTCCAAGAAGAGCAGCCAGCGAGGCTGCAGAACCGAATTTTATCACTGAATTGAATTTTAAAACTATTCTACTATGGATAAGCTTTTCCTGCAAAATGTCAGATTATAATTTTATAGCAATATGAAAATTAGGGGAAAAAAAACCTCAGGGGATGGAGGCACCAGAATATTTTAGATATTAGAGGCAACTAAGAACAACTGAAGGCTAAGGGTTTCACTGTGGATAGTAAATTCAAATAGAAAGTATAAAATGTAATATAATTTTCCCCATACTTCTGTATATTTGGCAAAAGCCCACCTACATTGCTTGTTATTTCCATTAATTTTTTAAAAAAAGTAATTTTAGTATATCCTTCCATAGTGGAAAAAGAATCAGGTTTTAACTTTCAGAGGTTAGTGACCTGAGAATTGATAGTGTGCTATGTCTATCTCTGTGTTTACAGTGCCTGGCACAGTGCCTTGGCCATAGTAGATATTTTTAAAATGTTTGTTGAATAGAAATTGCTTAAATTAATTTCCATAAAAAGTATTTTTAGCCAACTATTGGGCTTCCAACTAAGTTACCCTAGTAAAACCTATAGACCTTTAACTTCCTGCCTCGTTAACAGAGTTTTCAGAAACTATTTCCATTAGAAGGGAATTTCTTATATGAAATATCTGAGTGTAGCCCCCAGCTCTTTCACTAACTAGGTATATGACCTTCGATATATCACTGAACTCTCTAAGAATGAGTTCTCTTTTCTCTAAATAAGGAAATTGAACTAGATGTCTAAGGATACCTCTAGATATTACATCCTATTATTTCATGATTCTAAAATATTCAAAGTT
This sequence comes from Phalanger gymnotis, assembly GCA_028646595.1. Classification (NCBI taxonomy): domain Eukaryota; kingdom Metazoa; phylum Chordata; class Mammalia; order Diprotodontia; family Phalangeridae; genus Phalanger; species Phalanger gymnotis. The sequence continues at coordinate 230,976,604 of CM053622.1, read as the reverse complement.
TTTTTCAAAAAAGAAAACTGGATTCATATTAAATGGAGGACTTTTGGGGTTTTTTGTCCTAAGGTAGCCTTGATTGTCTTGGTTTGTTAGACTCCAGAGTTATGAATGAAGTACAATAACTTTTAGGCCATTAATATATGATTACTCATCTTCAGTGGTATTTTTCACAGATTGGATCTTGTAGCTAGAACAGAACACAGTTTTCTAGGACCTCCTTCAACAAAGAATCTCTCATTCATATGTTAAAATCATAGAAGTTTCTTCAATAAATGCTACCACAGAAGCAATTATGTTCAATAGCTCTGATTATTAAAGTCAAGTGGAGCATAAACCAGAAATACAGATGCTCACCAAAAGTGTACACTCCTATTATAGAAGATGTGTGCACACGGTCCAAATAAAAGGATTCTTTACAGATGGCAGAGTCCTCTAGATGTTTCTCTTTGTAGGTGACATTGTGCAGATTCTACCAAGTGTCAGAACATTGGAGGGCCTCCTCCAGGAGATCCATGATCATTCAAAATAAATCAGCATAATCAGATAAACATAACGGACAAAAAAATGCCTTTTGCTTAGAATATAATATGCTCTTAGAAGCACAATCCAGGGACTTAGTAATCTGTTTATACATCTCGAATAGACTCTACAGAAAGATAATGAGTTAGGCCTAGAACTAAAACAACATAAGACAGAATTGCATTTAGAAAGTTACATGAGATTTTCACTGTTTCCAAGCTATTCTCCAGCACAAACACCCATTTTGGTGAGGTCATAGGATTGAGAATCTTAGAACACCAAACTCTTGAGGTTCAAAGCTGTGAGAGGAGAGCCAAAGGTCAATGAACTATATTTCCAGTGCGAAACTATGCTCAAAAAATGGTATGAGGTTATCATAAAGGAAATGTACAATCAGAAAAAAGACATGGACCATTAATGTAGCAGGAGCAAATGACAAGAAACTGAATGCTACACTGGTACCACTACTACTAGTCATAATTAATTAATTAATTGATTGATTAATAGATAAATAAATAGATAAATAGAAGTAATAATAATAATAGCTGGCATTTATATAAGGCTTTAAGGATAAAGTGCTTTACAAATACTATCTCATTGTATCCTCACAACAACCCTGGGATTTAGGTGCTATTATTATTCCCATGCAAAAACTGAGGTAGACAGAGGTTAAATGACTTTCCCAATGTCACGTGGCTAATAAGTGCCTGAGAATGGATGTGAACTCAGGTCTTCCTGACTCCAGGTCCACCACTCTATCCACTGTACCACATAACTGCCAAAGGAAACTTGACAGATATCCTCAGTGAAGGATCAAAAGAAAACACAAGCAGGGATTTCATAGAACAAGAAGCAATAGATGGATTGTAATTAGGACTTGTGGAGGAAATACTGGCATTGATGAGATCACAGGTCTGTTGAAATACCAAAGCATTAAGCTCTTCTGGATGTGGTTCTTAGTATATATGATGTTATGGATGAGATAGGGCATTCATAATTATAGAGAATGGGAAGGGAGCAGAGCAAATGCCACACCATACCACTCACAGTATTCTTATGGAGCGGAAGAAGGGCCATTTGTCCTCTTTCCTAATAGCTAAGAAAGATCTCACTACGAGGTTAGTAAATTATTGCAGAGCAGTTATTGTAAATAGAGAGAGAAGTTAGGGCATAAAAGGGATAAATAGATAAACATGCTACTGAAGCACTTGTACTAAGTATGCTTTTGAGTTTTCCACGTGTTTTTTTTTCCTAAGAAAGGCCAAAGAAATAAATAATTGCTGGAATTCCGAATAAGTTCACTAAGAACAAAATCAAAAAATTTAAATGTGTGGCATTGGGGGACAGCAGAAAGCATGCTGGTTTTGGAGTCAAAGGACCTGAGTTTGACTGATTTCTGCCCCTTCTGTGGCACTGGGAAAACTGCTTATGTTCCCTGGGCCTCAATTTTGTCATCTATAAAATAAAGAAATTTGGACTAAATAATCCCTAAGGTCCCAAACATCTTGATCCTATGAAATTCAACAGACATTATATATGTAGAACACAGTTACTGCCCTCATGCAGTTTATAATCTAAACCAAAGACATCCTAAATTAACGCAATTCCTTTTTTTCTGGAGAGGTCAGGTGACTAGACTGTCAGTTTGAGAAAAAGCCATAAACAGAAACTCTCTTCATTCATTCCAGAAATTTGACAAAATTCTCTATCTTATATCTCTGATATTATTGCAGATGAGATGAAGAAATATGAGTTCAGTGATGGTATAGTTACTGGCTGGTTGAACAACTGTACCTAAACAATGTTTGTTAATATATCAATTCAACTTACAAGAAGTCACTATTGACACGGTATTTAGCTATACATGTGTAACCTCAGTTCCAAAGCCCATTGGTATGAAACCCTCTCCTTATTGATGCAAATCACTGCACTGAGCCTGCATGAGAGGTAGGTAGATTTGGCGAGAGAGTGGGAAAGTACAGATCTCTTTAGTATTTGGACCTACTCCAAGTCTTCAAGTCTTCTTCCAGTGTTGCATTCACTTTGGGTTCCTCTAGCTACCAGCTTCAAAAGAGAAGATAAAAGATGCAAATCTCATTTGTTTAAAGAAAAGACTCTAGGAAGAAGTCAACAGGAGAGGAGCTAGCTTTCTCCATCACGTCCTTATTTCTAGCTCACCATACTAGAGACTTTGGGGAACTTCCTGTTTGGTGAAATCTTAGACTCTCTCATGGTTGAACTGTTACCTCATTCCCAATGGGAAGGTCCCTCCAGTCTGTCTTGTCTGCTATATGTTCTCCTATGTATACACATTCTCTGAATTCCATTTGCTCCCAATTTGAATAAATGGGCATCTTTGCTAGGTTCTATGTGTGTTCATTGTAGAACTGATATTTGGTGAGAAAAGGGGCAAACCTTGGTATACAGCTTAGAGTCCTGCGTTCCCTAACAATGAAACAATGAGCAAAAGTTTGACTGAACCTGAAAATCATCTCCCCTAGATTAACAACATTTAAGGGAACAGATGTAGTTCTAGCCTGATGCCCCTTCTCTCTGAGGAGGGCAGAGTGACTGAGCTTCGACGTGGCCCCAACAAGGAAATAAAGTCTCCTTTAGGAAGAGATAAAAGGCTAGAGATGGCAATGCTGTCTTCCTTCAAGTCACACAATGATCCCTCTATTCTCAATGTGGGGGGAGGGAAGTTCCTCACGACATACGTAACCTTTCACTGTTCAACAAGAAGTTCATTCACAGTATGTAAAACTCTGTGTTAGGTGCTGAGAATAAAAAAAAGAAGGAAAAATAGGTTCTAACCTCAAGGAGTTTACACTTTCCTGGGAATGATAATAATACACTGTGAAGTACATCCCACCAGTATTGCTATGCCCACTTTATGGATGAGGAAAGTAAAGCTGCAAGGGTTCAAATGATTTGCCCCTGGTCACACAGTAGTTAATGTCAAAGGTGGGATGTAAACTCAGTTCAGCTTGATTTGACTCCAAGTTTAGCACTTGTCCACTTTCTTCATGGGGAGATAGGATGGAATAAATGACCTCTGAGGCTGAATCATACTGTCTTAGAGTTGGAAAGGACTTTAAGGTCATGTAGTTCAATAGTCACCTAAAGCATGAATCCCTCTCTGATGCGAACATTATGATTCCATGATTCTAGACATATGTGGATACGAATTGATAAATACAAACACTTGCACTTACTAAGTTTATATTCAGGCTAGATATAGTTAAAATGTACTTATCTCCTTTAGTAGAACTCATTGTAAGCAGCAATGTCTTCATTCTTTAAGCTTGCATCTCAGTGTCTAGTACAATATATAATAAAGTAGGAGCTTAATAAATATTTGTTGATTACTACATATACATATACACATACACATGCATATGTATATGTATATATGCACACATAACATATAAATATACATACACACATATAGTAATGGGAGGGCCTGACTCAAGTCAATATCCTTTTAATTTAGGTTCATGTTAGAATTGAAATGAAATATTCAAAGGCCATTCAACAGTTTTAAAAAGAAGGTTTACTTAGCCATAGCATAGAATGGAAATTCGACAAGAATAGTGCACCACCTAGCTGGAGTAGATACCTCTCCCCACCCCTACCTCTCATGTGGAAACAAATCTGGTCAGAAGGGCAGGGTATGGTGACTCATGCAGCCTTAACACATTTTGTGATTATGAAGGGCCCTGACCCCACATAGATGAGCCATTTTATGCTCTCAGCTGACCAGGAAGTCAAATCAATATGATCAGAGGCTAACAGGCATATGCCTTAAAAGAATCACAGCTTGAGCCTTCACCCTCTGGGTCAATCCAGATGCGACAAGTCCATAGTGATCCCCTAGCATATATGAAGGAATGTCACACGTTTACAAACAAAAGATCCTCAACAAATTAATATTCTAATGAAGGAGATTTTGTCCTTTTTTTCTCTGTCATGGACTCCTTAGGAATCTAGTAAAGGTCTCTTTTCAGAATAATGTTCTTAAATGCATAAAATAAAACACATAGGATCACAAATGAAACCAATTATATTGAAATAGTTATCAAATATTTTTAAAATAATTTAAAATATTTTTTAAATTCCCAACCCACCACCTCTACCACCCTGGCTACAAGCTCCTGCTCTAATGTCTCATCTACCTTGGAGGTGACCTTGGCTTATTTAAGGCTTTATCAGCAAGACCTAAGTTCTGACCAGTTTTATCCTACTAGAAAGGCTTTGATTAAGGGTCTGGCAATAAACTGAGTTTGCTTTCAGAAGACCATCCTGGTCAAGCATGGAGAGGTTCTTCACCAGTAAGTTGAGCACTTGAGACAAGGAAACCTCGCAAAAAACAAGAAAAAAATACAAAGTCCTCAGCCCTGTGTAGCTACTTCCCATTCTACAGAGATAAGTACAGAATGATAAGGCATAAACTTTGTCTTTTATCACACTAGCACAATGCCTTGCTAAAATATATGCCTAATTGGATTGGATTGAAAAAAGAGGCCAGCATATGGTGCTGAAACTTGTACCATTTTTAAACCATGTTAAAAACATTAACTTAACTGTTGATATTATAAATGTGAGGTGTTTTCCAGCAACCAACAAGTGGAGAAACTGAATCATATTAATCTTGATATTCTCACTATAAATGAAACCAGAAGACCAGAAAAAGTTGCAGATAAATGGAATGGCTCACAATGTCCCCTTGGAGAGGTAAATAAAATTGTCAGTTTTTTCATCTGCTTAAAACACAGAGCCTTTGACACTGTCAGCACTTAATAAATATTAGTTGGATTGAAGTGGACTGGATTAGAACATCCATTGCAGATATAAATATTATTTTCAACAATTATTAAAGTTGAGGTAAAAGATGTCATTCCCACTTGCAACAAGGAAAGTGAAAATTTAAAAAATAAAAGCATGTATCAGATTTCCTATTTTTATAGCTTAGTAGTTGTTGATTGTTCCTGGACCAGTTAAGGGAAAGGGAAAGCTCCAACAAGTTTGTAAAGCTGATGATTACAAGTAAAAATTTGAATAGCTTCAGGTGGGGAGTTTAAGCACAAACAAAATATGAGCCAAAAATTAAAAATAAAAATAAAAATTCTTTTAAAGCAGCGAAAGCAGATATGTAGAATTAATCCCAATTTAACATCATAATTCTGTCTGTTGGGTCCAAAGGGTAGCCCTTCCTCAATATAACAAAGTAGATAGGGTTGGTCTCAAATATCCTAGATGCCCCTCATCATCTGCCTGAGGTCAGAGGTTTTTTCATGCTTTATGTTCTCCCTCTATGAAATCTTGCTTTCAAGAAAGAATCTGACAAATCTTAAGTGTTACTTTGTATGACACATGTGCATTTATAAAGAAATAAAGCCTTTTCTCCAAATTCCCACAGCAGAAAATTTCGTGTACTAGCAATGGGTGGTAGAAATACAGAGAGGAGCAAAGAGGATGGTTTCTGAAGTCCCAGAAACACCACCATGAAGGCTGCTCTACAGCTGATAACAAGCCCTCTGTTACCCTAGAATACGTTATGCCACATTAATTAGAATCTTCCTTCACGTCTTTACCTTATTCCCTAGATGCCAGTGCATTATGGCAGGTATCAAAGTTTCAGAGACAAAAAAAAGAAAAAAGTCAAGATTATCCATATAGTTCTTTTTTTGTTTGTTTTGGTTTTTTTTAGATTAATTTATTTATTTTTAGTTTTCAACATTCATTTCCACAAGATTTTGAGTTACAAATTTTCTCTCCATCTCTCCCCTTCCCCTACCCCAAGATGGCATGCATTCTGATTAGCCCTTTCCCCGGTCTGACCTCCCTTCTATCACCCCACTCCACCCCTATCCCTTCCCCCTTACTTTCTTGTAGAGCAAGATAGATTTCTATGCTCCATTGCCTGTATATCTTATTTCCCAGTTGCATGTAAAAACAATTTTTAGTATTGGTTTTTAAAACTTCGAGTTCCAAATTCTCTCCCTTCTTCCCTCCCCACGCACCCTCATTGAGAAGGCAAGCGACTCAATATAGGTTATACATGTATAGTTATGCAAAATATTTCCATAATAGTCATATTTCCCTCTATCCTCTCCCACCCCCATTTATTCTATTTTCTCCTTTGACCCTATTCCTTCTGACTAATCCTTCCCCCAGTCTGCCCTTCCTTCTATCATCTTCCCCCTTACTTTCCTGTAGGATAAGATACCCAATTGAGTGTGTATGTTATTCCCTCCTTAAGCAAAATCCAATGAGAGTAAGGTTCACTCATTCCCTTTCAGCTTCCCCCTCTTCCCTTCCATTATAACAGTCTTTTCTTGCCTCTTTGATGTGAGATAATTTACCCCCATTCTATCTCTCCCTTTCTCCTTCTCCCAACATATTCCTCTCTTACCCATTATGTTTATTATTTAGACATCATCCCTTCATATCCAACTCACCCTGTACCCTCTGTCTATATAAATGTATATTCTCTTCAACTACCCTAATACTGAGAAAGATCTCATGAGTTATAAATATCATCTTTCCATGTAGGAATGTAAACAGTTCAACTTAAATAAGTCTCTTATGATTTCTCTTTCCTATTTATCTTTTCATGGCTCTCTTGATTCTTATATTTGAAAGTCAAATTTTCTATTTAGCTCTGGTTTTTTCATCAAGAATGCTTGAAAGGGGGGGCGGAGCCAAGATGGCGACTGGAAAGCAGTAACTGGCATGAGCTCCCCACCAAGTCCCTCCAAAAACCTATAAAAAATGGCTCTGAACCAATTC
>CM053622.1:230933791-230968796 GCA_028646595.1 Phalanger gymnotis | reverse complement strand
GGGGGGGGTGGAAATGGGGAGAAAATCTGTAATTCAAACGCATGTGAAAATCAATGCTGAAAACTAAACATATTAAAAATAAATTTTAAAAAAAAGAATGCTTGAAAGTCCTCTATTTCATTGAATATCCATTTTTCCCCTGAAGCATTATACTAAGTTTTGCTGGGTACTTGGTTCTTGGTTTTAATCCTAGCTCCTTTGACCTCCACAATGTCATATTCCAAGACCTTTGATCCTTTAATGTTGAAGCTGCTAAATCTTGTATTATACTGATTATGTTTCCACAATACTTGAATTGTTTCTTTCTGGCTGCTTGCAATATTTTGTCCTTGACTTGGGAACTCTGGAATTTGGCTACAATATTCCTAGTTGTCCTTTTGGGATCTTTTTCAAGAGATGATTGGTGGATTCTTTCAATTTCTATTTTGTCCTCTGGTTCTAGAATTTCAGGGTAATTTTCCTTGATAATTTCTTGAAAGATGATGTCTAGGCTCTTTTTTGATCACGGCTTTCAGGTAGTCCAATAATTTTTAAATTATCTCTCTTGGATGTATTTTCCAGGTCAGTGGCTTTTCCAATGACTTCACTTTGTCTTCTATTTTTTCATTCTTTTGATTCTGTTTTATAATTTCTTGATTACTCATAAAGTCATTAGCTTCCATTTGCTCCATTCTAATTATTTTTTACAGTTGTTTTATTTTTTTACAATAAATTTATTTTTTTTAGTTTATAACACTCAGTTCCCAAAGTTTTTGGGTTCCAAATTTTCTCTCCCTCCCACTCCTCCTCCCATGCCCGATGGCATGTAATCCGATGTAGGTTCTACATATATGTTCACACTGAACTTATTTACAAAATAGTCCAGTTGTAAGGAAGAATTATAACCAATGGAATGAATCATGAGGAAGAAAAAAGAAGGGAAAAAAAGAGAGCAAAAAGTCTGCCTCAACCTGCATTCAGACTCCATAATTCTTTCTCTTGATGTGCATAGCTTTTCCATCATGAGTCTTTTGGAGCTGTCTTTGAACCTTGCATTGATGAGAGGAGTCAAGTCTATCAAAGAAAGTCATCACAGATATCCAGCACAAACCTTTCTAATAGTATTTAAATTGGCAGATGATCTTCATACATAACTCCCTATTCTGTATATCCCAAGTGCAGAAGGTCCCATCAGTTGAGATCCTAAACCTTAAGTTTTTCCTCTTGAAACTAGGTATACTTGGAATGAAGGGCTCAAAATCCTGAAATTTGGGACTTGGGAGACCAAAAAAAGCAGAAAACCATTGTTATTCAGGTTTTGGGAGAGGCAGTGTAGTAGTAGAGTAGATAGAAAACTGGCCTTGGAATCGGGAAGACCTGGGTTCAAATCCTGTTGGACATATATGCCAGCCATGTGACCCTGGGCAAATCATTTAACTCCTCAGTGCTCTGGAGCAACTCTTTAAGACTCTTAAGTTGCAGAAAAGTTGCCAACCTGCATTGTTGAGTTTTTTCATTTAAGAATTTCTTATACTGAATTCCCTGTAAAGTCTCCACCAGGTTTTAGCAAGCAGGACCAAACAGTAAAGGCTCAGTACCAATATATTCTTCCAGACCAATGAAACCATCAGCATTCTTATCTATGTCCTCCATTGTTTCCTGAACAACTATATCTTTCATGTAGTCGTATTCTTCAGGGTGAAGAAAAGCTGCGAACTCTTTCTTTGTGGCAATGAGATCTCCATCCTTGTCAGCCATTTTGAACCTCCTCTCATCTCTCATCATCATCTGCTTATAGTTAAACCCATCATCAGGGTCTGGATCATCTAATATGTAGCCGTAGGTGGCATTTTTATATTCCTCCCAAGAAACAAGGCAGTCCTCATTGAGGTCATGCACCTTCCACTGTCGCTCTACATCCTCGTAAATCCAGCGCTTTTGTGCAAATTTAATCCAGTCTTTGAGCTCATCCACAGTGACAAACCCATCCTTGTTGCCATCTATTTTACTTACAGTCTTTCCAAGTCGCTCCTTGCTCTCCTCTGGTGTCAGTTGATCAAAGGTCTTTGCCTCTTCTGCACCCAGGAATGCATCATGGTCATAGTCAAAGTTCTGGGCATCATCATGAGGCTTGTCACTGAGCTGAGGCTCATGGTGTACTCTTTCCTTCTTCTCTGTGGGCTTGTTCAAGGCACAGACTGTACGTAGGGGTAGGCACATGAGAAACTGTCGCAGGTCCATGACTTGATCAGACCTGGGGCAGCTGTGGTGTGTATAACAATTCCCAACCTTTGAGTATGACTATAATCACTTTTAATTGGGGGGGGGGGGGGAATCCCTTCAGTTTCACAGTGACCCCACGCCGGCAGGGAAGAGCGAAGACGTGGGAGGAGTGAAGTCTCGGAGACGCAGTCCGTAACCGTGGCTGCCGCCACCGCTGCAGCTGCCTTGCTCCGACCGGTTCGCCTCGCACACACGCACCACCCAACCGGAAGAGCTGCATTCTAATTTTTAAGGAATTATTTTCTTCAGTAAGTTTTTGAACCTCCTTTTCCATTTGGCCAATTCTGCCTTTCAAGGCATTCTTCTCCTTATTGGCTTTTGGGAATTCTTTTGACATTTTGGTTGGTCTATTTTTTAAGGTATTATTTTCTTCAGTATTTTTGGGGTCTCCTTTAGCAAGCTGTTCACTCTTTTTTCATGGTTTTCTTGCATCACTCTCATTTCTTTTCCCAATTTTTCCTCTACTTCTCTTATTTGATTTTCAAAATCCTTTTTGAGCTCTTCCATGGCATGTGCCCAATTCATATTTTTCTTGGAGGCTTTTGATGTAGGATCTTTTACTTTGCTGCCTTCTTCTGGTTGTATACTTTGATCTTCTTTGCCACTAAAGTAAGATTCTATAGTCTGAGGTTTTTTTTACACTGTCTACTCATTTTCCCAGTCAATTGGTTGACTTTTGAGCTTCTTGTCAAGGTACGAATCTGCTTCCACAGTGAGTGCTCTCTCCCAGGCTTCAGGGGTTTTGCACAGCTGTTTTCAGAGCTGCTTATAGACACATGCAAATTTTCAGTTCTTCCAATGTGGTATGATTCAAGGAGAGGTATTTACTCCTCTCCTGGTCTGTTCTCTGGTCTGTGAGTGACCTCAAGCACTCTCTTTTCTGCCTTGGAACTGTGAATAGGACTCCCTCTCCACAACCAGCACAAGCTGTGCCATACCAGCACTCCTCCTTACCCCAGGACCACCACCCAGGACTGTGACCCAGATTCAATTAGGGCAAAGCAAGAGAATCCTTTCTTGTCACCAGCAAAGAGATCCCTGAACTCCTGTTCTGATCAGCCACTTTATCCCTCCACCATCTGTGTGCCTGGAGCTCCAGAAGCAGCAGCTGTTGCTGCTGCCACTGCTGCAGCCACCTTTGCCACCCTCAGGCTGGGGCCGGACCATGTTCCTCTCTCCCCCAGGTCTGACAGTGTTTTCCCACTGACCTTTTACTATGTCTTTGGCATTTGTGGGTTTAGAAGTCTGGAAACTGCCACACCTGCCAGTGATTCAGTGCTCTTAGGCCTGTTCTACCCAGTCTGCTCTGGCCCAGTCTGTATGGGTATGCTCTACTCTCAGCACCATGAGATAGAAATTCCCATTGACCTTCCAGGCTGTCTTGGGCTGGAGACTTGTTTCACTGTCATTTTGTGGGTTCTGTAGTTCTAGAATTTGTCTAGAGTAATTTTTTACATTAATATGGAGGTATGTGGGGGAGAGCTCAGGCAAGTCCCTGCTTTTACTCTGCCATCTTGGCTCTGCCCCTACATAATTCTTATGTTACACTGGAAAGTATGCTGGATCTGGAATTAGGGGAATTGAGTTCAAAAGCTGTCTCTGCTACTCATGACTTTTGTGACCTAGGGCAAGTCACTCAGCCTCATAGGAACTCAGTTTCCTCATTTATAAGAGAAAGGAGTTGGTTTTAATTACCTCTAAGGTCTTTTCCATGCTCTCTCTATATATAAACCTTGTATTATCAATGTATGTACAATGGGTGATTGGCTTAGAAATATGATACATGTAACAGTTTAAGCTGAAATTTAGTGGATTTTTTTCCCCAAAAATCTATGTGTTCCAGAACTTTTAGAATTTGCTATTTTTACATATAAAACATCATGCAGCGTAAATACCAATATAGCATATGGAAGACCATTCTGGAATTGAAGTTTATACTTGAAGCTAAGATTCTACCTCAAAATTTAAGGTCCTTTCCACAAATGGAACTCAACCCCACAATTTTCTAGTAGGACTAAATTGCACTATGGATAATAACTGCTTTGTGCCCTACTCAAAACACATATTTAGAAGCAGAAATCTTAAATATTCCATTAAACTTTTATCCTTTTGAAGTTTGAAATTCTCAATCTGTTTTTGATTAGCCCCCAAAATGCATAAGGCTAATAAGAGCCATAAATTCTAGTATGTCATAATACCATAGCTGTGTTCTTCATATTCTTTGAAAAAAAACTGCATACATATATATATATAGTCCTTTCAATGCTTTGCACAGAGAGTGGAGTGTGGGACCTACAGGGGTAAATCTGCTCATTCTCCCCATCCCCCCCAACATTCTTATAGAAATAAAATAAAGTTAAAATGAATGTTAGACAGAATTTTGAAGAAGAAATGAAATGATAAAATAGTGCCCCAAAGATATGTGTGGACAGAGGAAGAGATAAACTTAGTTTGTCTAGGTGATAGTAGGAATTTTAGAGGCTTAATGTATGTAAAAGAACTGCAGGCTTTTTTTAAGCACCAATGCTCAAGATCAACTGTTTTCCCTCATCTGCTCTTTCTAAGTCAATTGCCCTGCCTCTAGTAATGTGTGTTTATATGAAATGGGATGGAGAATCAAGGAAACTGTAGAGAAAGCCAATTTGTCACATTCTAGAGACACCTTTGCAAACAATTAAGTGTTCATTGAATATTTGTTGAGTTAGTTTGTTCACATTATTATATCTATTAAATGTCCTTCTAGTAATATTTAGAAATGTCACCATTTCACTTTCTATTTAGTTATTTAATTTGCCCCCATTTTAGGCCCTCTAGAAGGACAGCCTGGCATACTAGATAGTAAGTTACCTTCGATCAGAAAGACCCAGTTTCAAATCCCACTCCTCACAAGCACTATGTGATATTTATGTTGCTAGACAACCCTTCCAAACTACAAGATACAGAAGAGTTTCCAAGCTGCATTTGGTTGGTGGAGTTCCTCTTTCAAAATGTCTTTTATCGATTAAATCACAGGTATAGAAAAAAAACAGTCCCAAACTTATTTAAAATCAATATCTCCTCAACTTAATCTGAGAAAACCTTTTGCTTTTCTTACAGAGTTCTCTATACCTGAAAAAAATTCCTTTTCACTTACCAAATTCCTATCCATAGTTTATATTCTTCTCCATATCTAAAACCCAAATTTCCTCATACATGTCAATAATGGCCTTTTGCCCTTTGGCTCTTATAGAGTATTCGTCTCTATCTTCTTTGTGCATTTAGCAGGCTTTTTTTTTTTGGTATTACAGGATTTGGTATATGTGTCACATCCCTATCCTGAGTTCCGTGAGTCCAGGGACCAAATCTCATTCAGCATATAGTATCTTAACAAGCGTAGCCGTTATACCTACATTTTAAAGTATTTGCTGAACCAAATTGAGACTTTTCTACCTTTCCACTTCCACCTGAGAATGAAGACAAATTGAATACAGTGACCTGTCTTTTGAGAAGACCCTCAGAGTGAGCTGTGGTTGGATAGGCATTTGGCTACCCTAGATATCCCAACAGCAAAACAGTGAAAGCAAGCAAAGTTCCAATGCCCCCTCACTCTCATTTTGGAAAATTGAATTCAGCTTTTGTTAAGAAGCCTTTAAGTATCCCAGGCAAGTGAGTTTGGGCAAGGCACTATGTAAAACAATTATTAAGCAGCATTTATGTAAAATCTTCTGCTTGGTTTTTAAAGACCTTCCTAATCTGCCCTCTGCCTAACATTCTAGTCTTTTTATACTTTGATCCCCTCACATACTTTACAATCCAACAATATTGGTCTTATTAAAGTTCCCAACTCCATACCATTTCACTGGTGGTCTCCCATGCTTCAAAAGCTCTCCTAACCTCCACTTTTTGGCTTACTTCAAGACTCAGCTCAAATTCCACCCTTGTTAGGAAGCCTATCCAGTTTTTCTATCCCTTCACTGCTAAGAAAGTCCCTCTGAGATTACCTTCAGTTTATAGTATATGTATATACATTTGCGGCCCTTTACATCTGCTGGTCTACCTGGTTTCAACTCCATAAACAAGATGCTACTGAGTAGCAGCTACTCCCAAGATAAGTTCATCATTTCTAAACTCACCACTATGCTGCTAATTCAAGCCTTGATGATACCACCTCTCTCTCATTAGCCTCCTCTCCCCTCTAATTGGAGGGTTAGTGGTCAGAGTACCAAACTCTTCCCAATACCTTCCTTTACAGAGGGCAGAAACTAGAATCAACTCACTCTCCTTTACATCTGCTGCACTGCCTGGTTTCAACTTCAAGAATGACTCCCCCTTTCTGGATGGTTTCTACCTGAGTCCACTGCTAATCAACAATAACTTGCAACTCAGTTTCATTTAGTCAGCTGACATCAATTAGCTTTGACAAATGGGTATTTATTTTGAACATAAAGCAACAGAAGTATAAATATTTCCCACTAACACTTCAGAAGTACACTTGCTCTTTAATGCTTTTGTCTCCTAGAAGAATGCTCTCAGACTTAATGCAGTTTTTATATAACATTGCTTCCACCAAGCTCATATCCAAATGCAGCATCACTGCCAGATGAGTCTTCACTTCAGCTGCTGCTAGGCTAGCCTGGACTGGACAATGACTCCTTTAGACGTCACAACTGGACTGGCTACAAAACTTAACCTGGGCTCAACTTTGGGACTCTTAGCATTTGGGCGGCTCTCTTTCCTGATCTTTCACAACTCATAAGGTCATAACTCTCTTAACTGAAACAAAAGAAATGTAAACCAAGTCCCAAAGCCCATTGGTAAGGGACTCATTCCCCACTGGTGGAGATCAATATCCCATGCCTGCATAAAGGGTGGGAAGGAGTCGGCAAGGGCGAGTGAAGAGGTTCATTCCTCTTTGAGCTCAAGTATCTTTCAGTTTCTTCAGTATTTTCCAGCTTTTCAGACATTTTAAGTGCTTCTGGCTTCCAGCTTCAAAAGAGAAGATTGAAGATGTCATTTGCACTTTAGATAGCTAAAGTAAAAGACTCTGGGAAGAAACCAAGATCTAGAACTCTCTCTTGGTTAAGCTAAGTTACCTTTCTCCCAAATGTATAGCTCCTTCACCCTATATTGCCCAGTATATATCTATCTCTATTTACCTACATATAATGTACTTTCTCTGATTTTTTTTTTGGTATTTGACTTGAATAAACGGGTTTCTCTGCTACTTCCTTTGTGTGTCCATTGTAAAAATGGTATTCGATAGAAAGTTAAGCCTTAGATGAAAAACCTGGGGTCCTCTTTTCCCCCCAATTAATGACCAGAAGTTAGATTGAATGTGAAAACCACATCCCTTTGACTGATTATCTTTAAAGAATCATCTATGTGTGTATAATATATAATATATATACATATATATGTGTGTGTGTATATATATATATATATATATATATATATATATATATATATATATATATATATATATATATATATATAATTCTGTCCAATATACCCTCTCCCAAAGGACAGTAGAGTGGCCAACCTTCTAGGTCCAATATCCTGCTTCCTCTCCTGGAGGAAATTAAAGTCTCCTTTGGAGAAGGATGGAGAAAAAGAAGCTAGAGATGTCCACGCTGCCTCCCTTTGAGCCACACAAAGAAACCCTTATGCTACATATGGGGGACAGCCACACTGTCCAAGGCTAACAAAAACATGGCCAGTGATGACAGATCACATGCCAGCCTCATCTAGAGTGCGCCTAAGGCCTCTCCCGTTACAGCATTGTCTTTCTTCTCTCACTGAAATACTGACAGTAGAAAGATGTCAACTGAAAAAGGAAAGTGCTGAGGTTCAGATAAGTACCTTTTGAATGCATCCACAGCTAATCTAAATGTTCTTCTTCACTACATGGTTAGCAGTCCCAAACTAGCCAGACTGTCTATGCATGGGCCAACTTTCTCCAAGGTATTTCCATTACATGCTATCATACCTCTCCTTAAAGCAGGTTCCATTCTTTCACATGGTAAATTATAGCAGTGGCACCTTGAGCATGCCCATAAGGACTTATCCTGTTATATATGTGCATTTTTTTCATGTTTTCTCCCCACTAGATAAAGGTGAGCTCTTTGAGGGCAGGGAGTATTTTTGCTTTTCTTTTTTTTTCCTATTCCCATTTCTTAGTATAATACTGTAAGGTCAATGGGGAATAAGATCTTTCCCACCCATCAATAGGCCTCACGTGGAGCCCGTTAAGGGAAGCTTGCTTGCTTGTAGGAAGGCATACACACCTTTTGTTAATTTCTAATTAGGCACTGAGCCTAAAGTATATATTCTGAGAAGTGAGCTTTTGCTTTGGGGGCTTGCTCATGAGAAAGATATTTGATTCTTTGGTCGAGACTCTAAGTGGCTATATGTTCAGAGGTAAAGGCTCTCTTGATTCAGTGATGGATGTGAAGCTTTGATTCAGGCAGTAGAGCCCTATCTGTTGGTCTTTATTTCTCTTTGTATTTTTTCTATGTAATTAAAGAAGATCATTGACCCCTTTTAAGTTGCTTTCCTTAGTAAAGCAGATAAAAGAACCTGCACTAGCAGCCATCCTGGGTATGCCAGGGTGGTTGCCACTACAAATGCCTGACATTAAGCACTTAATAAATGTTGTTGAATGACTGATATCATTTTAGTAAAATTACCAGTCCTAGTCAAGGACATTTGATCAATCTGGAAGAACCTATGTCTTTTGTATCATCTACTTATAGGCTTCCACACAGGCTTAGAAAAATAAATTTTGTACGTGGATATAGCAAAGACAATGTCAGAGTTAAAGACTTCAGAAGCAATTTAAGTATTCAAATGCGGCTTCCTCAAGACAAGTCCCTTATTTTTTCTGTAGAGCAATCTTATCCAACCTGTAGTTGAAATCCACTCATTTGGTAGTATAAGGGAGCAACTTAGTTGGCTCACTCCCTTGAAATCCCCTTTCCTTGGGTAGTCACTTAGGAATTGATTCTTTTTATCTTTAGCTACCACATTCCTTTTAAAGTCTTCTCCCTCTCCTTCTTCCCTCTCTCCCTCTCAAAAACACACTCAACAGTTTAAAAAGTCTCAAGTTCAGCATCCAAGCAGTGAAATTACTTGGCCAGAATTATAAAAGAAAGGATAAAACGTACTCTGTTTTCTTTCCTGTCACAATCTCTGTCACATGAATAGATTCTTGATCTGACATTTTCTTTTCTCATTGCCATCTTTTTCACAAGAACAGGTTTTTTTTTTCTTTAAAACACATATATAGACAGAGAGAGACACACACACATTCATACCCCCTCCATGCTGTGAAAGTCAGCAGCCAACTGCACTATTCTGACCTTTTTAATGTTCTACCATTTGATTGGATGACCATTTTTGTTCTCTCTTAACAGCACTGGTAACTTTGGAGAAAGCAATGGAATAGGCAGTCAATAAAAATAGAAACTACATAAAGGCAAGAAAGGAATAGTTCACTATCTTCCATGGATAACACCAGCCATTGAAATGCTTCTGTTTTGGTCTTGTGTCAAAAATGGCAAAAGAAGAGGGGAAAAAATAATTGTAATTAGAATGAGAAATGGTACAAACAACTCATTCCATTTGGAATCTTCACCCTGGAATCTCTTTGGTCTGAAGGGTGGTAGCCAGAGTTATCCAATGTGTTATTAGGAAAAGGACATTTTCTTGATAGATTTAAATGAAACTCAGAAAAAGTATAGGACCATACAATACCAAGCTATGGATAGATCACTGTTGTTTCTTTGGTTTGTTTGTGACTTGCTTTTTATCCAGGATACAAAAAGAAAGTATCACCTTTACCACACAATAAGATGCTACAGATTTGTTCAGACTTCAGGCTTTTCTCTCACATCAGTAGTTAATAATTTTGCATTGGTTAATGAGCTGCATCAATATGGCTATGGCTAAATCAGACAAGAACAAAAATGCCACAGAGCTTAGGTGCTGGCTGGAGGAAGGAGAATGTTGCTGGTCCTCAGATCTTTTTAATTAGTGCAGATCTCCAATTGGGGGGATAAATTGGATTTGGGGACTGGAAAGATCCCGATTAGCTGTCTATATCAATCAATTTAAACATTATTACCAACAGCTCTTTCCCTCACTTTTTTCCTGTTTAGACACTATATATATTTGTCAGAGAATCACTGGTAAATAAATTCTTCCTATGTACATGTTCAAAGGCAATTTTTATTGTTTTGTATTACAGACATTTCCAAATATGTCATCAAGCATCCTTACCATCATTACCACCACTATGACCAAATGAGGCCTTCTTTATATCAAACTCAACTCCCATAGTGGCCTTACACTGTATATAACAATTTTTGCCCTCCTTTCTATTGAAAACACGAGAATTACATTAATTCATCATCAGTTCTCCAAGATCAAAACTGATCACTACATTTACTCAGAATTTGACTTTCTTTTAGAGGTGTCTTCATTTGCATAGGTATGATCATTATGTATGTCATTCCCCTAGGTTTGCTTTCTCTACTCTCCATCGGTTTGTACAAGTCTTCCCATGTTTCTCTGAATTCCTCAGAACTATGGTTTGGTTTGGTTTTACTTTTTAACTAAGCCTGTGATGTCACTGGCATGGAAAGCTCCCTGTGAAAAACTCCCTATACCAAAATTCACTGCAGTTTATTCTCTCAAAGAGTTCCCTGCTGCACTGAGAGACTTGCCCAGGCCACACAGCTAGTATGTTTCAGAGGCAGAACTTGAAACTAGGTCTTCTCAACTCTGACAGAGGCCAATGCCACAATGTCACAGGGTCTCTCTTGCCATTTCTTATGCCTCAATGATTTTTTTATTACATTTATATGGGGGCAGTGAAAGGCAGAGAAATAAATGGCTTTCAATGGGAAAAAATTTAATTTAAAAACTTCATCAATGAGGGTTTTCTGGTTCCTAGCTATTTGAAACTGTGTGGTTTGGTGGCTCATACGTATGCACTAGAAAGATTCCTTGTGCATACTTCACAGATACTCTACTCGGACCACTGGGCCCATGGCTTGAGTAATTTGCACTATCTGGTAGGAATAAAAGGCAGCACCCAATTCAAGGTAGGCTGCTTGCACTACTGTAGTGCCCTCAAGTATCACATGGGATAGCCATTGACTCTATGTACAATCTACTTGTACATTTGGCAGCTAGGTGACTTAGTGGGTACAATATTATACCTGGAGTCAGGAAGATGAGTTCAAATCCAGTCTTAGACACTTACTAGCTGTGTGTCTCTGTTCCAGTTAGTTAGTCACTGTTTGTCCCAGTTACCCCATCTAGCTATACAAATTTTAATCTCTGATGCGCAACTGACATTTTGACAATATTCATTGAGTTCACTTCTTATTTTGGAATATTGTAGAAATGTGCCCGTTATTAAAAAAAATGCCAGTATCTATGGTTCATGCCAAGCGATTAGGTCATTTGTAAATGAATCTATGGGTCTGAAGGATGAGGAGCAAGCAAGATGCCTAAGGATCAAGGACCAATCTGACAACTCATCAGAAGTCTGCTTTTGTTTCAGGATGTTAAGAAAGCTTTCACTTCCTGGGCATGTAGTCAAAGCAACTGCTGGGTTCATCTGGCATGCCCAACTCACTGGAGCAAGCTGTCAATAAGCACTTGCTTTGGCTAATTCAGGGACCTGCCAGGATGATGGTACCCAGTGTGCCCTTGGATGGGGATGCCAAACTCATGTTTCTACATTAAGCATTTGCCTTTTTTAAAAAATCCTGACCAGAGTGCCATAATGGAGTTTTGCCCACTTTTGGTTTTGTTTTGTTTTCCCTTCCATATGACATTCAAATAACTTTGTTTCCCCAAGAATGTTCTAAAATTAATTCCCAGTGGTTCAGTCTATTCCAGAGTACTTGAGGTACCTAGGTAGAAAGTGTCAACAAGAGAGGTCAAAAGCCCCAACCGTAACCAGACAGGCCAGACACTAGGAAATCTGCTATACTAGCTAGAGGTCAAGTTAAATCTTTACAGCTGTTGTATAAATCACTTGGGCTTTAAGACTCTCAAGCTTTTCAAAGGCTATATAATAAAATTAGCCATGTTATTATAGTTGACTGGTGTCAGAGTTAATAGCCTCTAGACATTACAATAAGTAATGTCATAGCAGTTCCTTTTAGTCGGTCATTCTTTCTTATACTTTTGGAAATAACTATTCTCTTCTGAAGCACTCTTATTTTTCCTGTGCTGCATTTTGAAAAATCCCGCATGAATACTTTAGTATCCTTCTCACTTGTTAGAACTAAAGTGTATTAAATTGAAAAGTAAACTTGTTCTTTCTATCTGGTTTTTCTGGCTCCTCCTTTGGGGCTTATGTTAAAGAGAAAGACAAGGGTGTAGAACTCCATTTAAAAAAAAAAACAGCCCTAGGGGTAAGGAGATTAGTACAGTTTCTTAGAAACACAACCCTAGCTTGAGAAGTTCTTTCCCATTTAAAAACAATCAATTCTGAACAGAGGCTAAGCAGAGGTAAGGGGTCTGTAATCATAACAAGAGCAGAAACATTTGAGACAAAAGTCTCTGAATGCTTTACACCCTGCCCAAGGAAAGCTATCAAATGCTACTCTGAGGCCTTGAAATAGTTAATTCTTTTTACAGAAATTGATGCTCCCCAATAAAAGTTCCCCCAGTCCAGTAGCCCAAGACTTGAAAGGAGATGAACAAGGCTAGAGGACAGACGAGTGTTGTCAATAGATGTGAGATCTTTTACCTGTTTTCTGTTTATCATTCATAAAAATCCATAACCTTTCTAAAGCTTATTGCTCAGATTTACATATCTGGAACTTCCACCAGCATAACTAAAGGAAAGAAAAGCTAGGGGTGGAGAAGGATGTATTTTAGCCTAGCAATATGTAGTTCAGAAATGTGTTCTGCCATATGTTATTCGGGCTTAGGCCAATCTTTTTTCCATCTTTAGTTTTAAAATAACTTTATATTTCTTTCCCACTTCAACATCTTAAGCAATGAGTCTTGACAAAAGTAAATTATTTCAGTGAGTCTGTAGTTGTTAGTATTTGGTCACAGGTGCTCACCTGGCTCAGATTTGGGACACAGTTGGCTAGAAGTGATGTTTGTGAGGTTTGGAACAACCAAAAAGACCAAATTATTTTTTTTTAAAGACAGTTCTCCTTATCTCTCCCAGGATGGAAATTCAGGGACTACTGTCCTGGTTCCTATTAGTGATCAGCCAGAGAAGAGGGATGGAAGGAAGGAAGGGAGGAAGGAAGGAAGGAAGGGAGGGAGGAAGGAAGGCTCTTCCCCCTCTATAATGAAGATCCTTGAAGGCAAGGAGTGTTTCCATTTTAACCTTTCTGACCCAAGCACCTACCATAGTGGTGGCATATTAATAAACTTAATAAATGCTGCTTAATTTGAGTAGAATCACTATATCTCAAGGATGACAAAAAAAGGAGAAATTCACGGTCAAAGGGATACTTCACTCACTATAAGCCAACAATACTGTAACACTGATTAAGTTTCTTATTGCCAACACTGCCTAGCAGGCTCATAGGTTTTATTTACACAGTACTTTATTTCTATTACATTATGACGCAATGTTTAGGAAGGGAGTATCCTACCATCCACAGAAGCATCCTTAGAAAAGGAATATCCTTACATATTCATGTACCCATAGAATTTAAAACTGGAAGGGACCTTAGAGATCATCTGACTCAACTCTTTAATTTGACAGATGAGGAAACTGAGGTTTAGAAAGATAAAACATTTTGCCTAAGGACATACAGCTAAGTAAACAGCAGAGTCAAGATTCAAATTCAAATCCTTAGAATTAATCTGCTCTTTTCACAATAGAATTATTATACCTTTTAGGTTCTACTGGGGAAATACAATGGTCTCTTAACTTGATTCATTAAACATTTGTGTATTCAAAAAATGCTTGGTACTATCAATCAAGGAACACTTAATGAGCAGTCAGAACCTATGCATCCTGCACTGTTCCTAGCGGAGACAGAGGTCAGAAGGGTTAAAAAGAAGTGTAGATCTAATTGAGAGATCCTCAAGCTGTTCCCTGAACTCAAAATTTCACCTTGTTTTGTGGCTTTGGATAGGCTGCCTGGAGAGTCCTTTCTCCTTACTATTGGGTCTTATAATGATTAGCTTCCTTCAGAACCAATTCAGATACCTCTACTTATATATACTTATATATACTTTCCTCTCCCTCTCTACCCTTTACTAGTCTCTCCTACACAAATTATCTGACATGCATTCATTCATGATGCATTATCAATCTTCAAGTCGAGTCACATCAACAAGCATTTACTCAGTGCTTACTATGTGCCAAGCACTGTGCTGAGTCTTGGGGGAAAAAGGGAAAGCCTTCCAGGAGCTCATAGTAATTCAAGAGAATATGTATAAACAACTAGATAGATACAAGACATATACAGAGTACCTGAAAGCACGCAGAGTATGGAACACTTCTGCAACTATGGAGATTGGGAAAAGCCTCAGACAGTAGATGAGATGAGTCTTAAAGGAAGTTCAGAAAAACTGAAAGGTAAAGGGGGAAGAACATTTCAAGCTAGTTCAGAGGCATGGAGACAAGATAAGGACTTCAAGTAGGCCAGTGTTGCTAGGACAGAGAATTCCTAGAAGAGAATGAGGTATAAAAAGACTAGAAAGGGGGCAGATTTTGAAGAGCTTTGAAGGCCAAAGGGCAGTGATGGACAGAGTGCTGGGCCTGAAGTCAGGAGGACTCATATTCCTGAGTTCAAATCTTGCCTCAGACACTTACTAGCTGTGTGACCCTGGGCAAGTCACTTAAACCTGTTGGCCTCAGTTTCATCTGTAAAATAAGCTAGAGAGGGAAATGACAAACCACTCCAGCATCTTTGCAAGAAAATCCCAAATGGGGTCATGAAGAGTCACATGTGACTGAAATGACTAAACAACAAAAAATGCCAAAGAAATTTTTCTCTGATACTGTTGGCAATAAGAAGCAACTGGAGTTCACTGATCAGCAGCGTAAAATGATAAGACCTACACTTTAGAAAAATCAACTTAGCAACTGAGTGGAGAATGGATTAGAGTAGGGAGAGAATCGAGGCAGGAAGATCAACTAGAAAAAAGGCAAGAGACCAGGGGAAAAGTGGTGAGGGACAGAATTAGAATTGCAGCAGTGTGATAAGATAAAGGAGTTTGACGATGATAACTAATGAACAAAAAAGCTGAATATGTGCATGATAGCAAGACCAAGGATGCTACTAGCTCTGTGTATAGCAGATGTGAAGAGGAGCAGTAGGTACTAGGAAACTGAGTGGCTTGAGAAACTAAGAAGTAAGGGTATTTGAAGGAGCCTCAGTATCTATGAAATGTCCATTAATATGAGTACAAGAAAGGCAGAGAGAGAGAGAGAGAGAGAGAGAGAGAGAGAGAGAGAGAGAGAGAGAGAGAGAGAGAGAGAGAAAGAGAATGTCCTGGAAGTTTATATCAGCTATCAGGATCTGAATTAGTTGGTAAATTTTAATCATTTTAATAAAAGTTTATCATAGCAGAAGGTTAGCTCCTTGAGGGATGGAGCAGTTGTTTTTGTCTTTGTATCCCCAGCCCTTAACACAGTGCCTTGCGTATAGCAGACATTTAAACAAATTTATTGAATTGAAAAAAAAAGGAAGTTTGGTCAGGCAGCAGTATGCAGAACATACCAGAGGAGGGGAAAGGTCAAAAATAAACTGGGGGACTGTTGAAATAATTCAAACGTGAGCAGATAAAACCTAGACTACAGTGGGGCAGTGAAAATGGATAGGAGGGAGTGGAGCCAAGAAACATTTAAAGGGAAAAAATCAATAGGATTTAGTAACATTTGATATGAGGGATGAAAGAAATGACAGAGTTCTTCAAGGTTTTGAAGCTGGCTGATGAAGAAAATGGTGGTGCTTTTGACTGCAATGGAGAAGTTAGGAAAGGTAGCTGCTTTAAGTAGAGAAAACAAGTTTCATTCTAGGTATGTTGAATTTGAAATAATTGCAGGACATCCAGAAGAAATTGGCATATAGGGCAGATAGAGATAAAGTACTGGAACTGAGATTTAAACTAACAGTAAATTTAGAGCCTTCAAAAATCAGTCAAAACAGTTATTTGGCATCTTATAGCCTAAAATCCTTTTTATTTTTTTCTCTTTTCGGTTGGCGGTATTGGCATGATGTAGATATAGTCTGATTAAACTCTTTCTATTCATCTGTTATCATAATATCAGTTTTTGACCCCTTTTTAGCACAGATGCCTCTGTGCTCAGATCATCACCTTTTGTTAACCCTTTTCATGGATCAATTAAAGAGGACAGCTCTCCAAACTAGAATTGTTAAGAGTGGGGACTTAATTTTTCAGTTAAGCTAGGTCCTTTTCAAACTTCTTTAAATGTATCCCTTAAAGGTGTATCCTTTGTAAATGACAAGCAAGAACCATTGCTTGGCATAGTTTCACTTGCAATGAAAACTGAACTAAATGTATTTGCTAAACAGTGGCTACATGTTTTCACTGGCTCTCTGAAGAAAAGATATTACAGTTTTGGTTAGCTGCTCCAAAAACTTCAGACATTGTTGGGTGAGCAATGTAAACTGAATGGTTAACTAGGAAAGTATCTACTGAAGGACAAGAAACAAATGATAATGCCTGACAGGTGAATAGCAATCTAAGGTTGGCAAAGTGTTTTATACACATTATCCCTTCTGACTCTAACAATTCTCTATGGAGAGTATTATAAGTTTGATTATCCCCATCTTACATATGTGGAAATTTAAGCTAAAATTGCTTAGACGACTATCCTAGAGTCCCATAACATATGTTTCCAAGGCTGGGATTAGAACTCAGGTGACTCCTAGCTCCAATTTCAACTAGGTGGCACAGTAGGTAGAGTGCTAGAATTGGAGTCCTGAGTTCAAATTTGACCTCAGACACTTACTATGTGCCCCTGGGCAAGTCAATCAATCTTTTGATCCTCAGTTTCTTCAATTGTAAAATAGGGGTAATAATGCCACCTACTTTGCCGGGTTGTTATGAAAATAAAATTATAGAATATTTCTACAGTGCTCTGCAAACCTTAAAGCTCTGTGAAAATGCTAGCTATTACTCTTATCAACTCCAGCTCTCTGTTCAATACCATCTCTGGATGGATAAGATGGATGAATGGTTTTCGTTGCTCAGTTTTTGCCCATTTTACAGAAAAAGACTCAAGAGAAAAATAGAATTAAAAAGTTTATCAAATTTACTTGACTTATTTCAATTGACATAATTTTTACTTGAATCTTATTCAATTCAACTTTTTCTGAGCACCTGTAACATGAAAAATACTGTAAGCTTTTATTAACCACTCTATAAATAGCAGAGTTGTGGTCAGGGTATCTGTTGGAGGATAACTTCTTAAAAATACTGAAAAACTCAGAACATCAACTGTAAAGGTTACCTAAGTGCTGTCTTAATCAAACTGAAGATGGTGACCCAGGTTCTACATTACCATGTGACCTTAGATAAATCATTTAAGCTCTCTGACTCTTATCTCCAAAATAAGGGAGCCTAAGGGCACAATTTCTAGGTTTCCTTCCAGCTCTAAGACTCTGTGTTTTAAATTAAACTTAGTAAAAAATCAAAATGTTCTTTCCTTATGTGGCAAGTTAAAGCAGTCAATCCCCCCATTCCCCCCCCCCACAAAAGATGACATTTGTCTCACCCTCCACCCTTTTCCCTCACTTCTAAACCACAAGCTCAGCTTGAAATGAGCATAAAAAAGGTGAGAAAAAGAATGGTTGGTATTCACTTGAAATGAGTCTGTCACCCTTTGCTCAGAGTTCCCCGTCCTGTACTCCGTCCTAAATCATGCATTCATCCAAAATTCATCTTTGCTACTTCCAAGCCCCTCCCTGAACTTGGCTTCCATATTTGCATACTAATACTGTATAAATAATCATGTAGAATAAATCCATTTCATTTTTATATTCAATGTGACATGCACCTGATTCAATAGACCATTGTTTCTCTGGAGGAATCCTAAATTCTGAAGAGTCACCAAACTCCCATTTGTGAACCCTGAACAATGCTTCACTTTTTTAAAAATTTCAATATCCAAGCAGTGAAGGAAGGAAAAACATTGCAACACAAGAGTACAAGCATCCACACTGAAGTCATACTAAAAGAACATAGTTTCCAGAGATATTTTGACCCGAGGCAAGAGCTTCAGATTTCAGTGAATAGGAACAGATGAGTCACATGGAGTTGTAGTTTTAAACTAGTCTTCCATGTTTAACTCTTTGTGTAACTGAGTAAATCATGTAGGATCAGACTGAGCCAAATGTGTATCAGTTCAAGTGGCACCACACATACTTTGGTCCCTGCAGTTGCTAGTTCTTTCTCTCCTTAAAAAGTGCTTTTTACCTAATTAAGAACTTAATGCTTTCTGAGTTGAGTGTGTGTGTATGTGTGTGTGTGTACACACATATGAATGTATATGCATATGTAAGTATAGATAGACATGGACATGTCAGTAACTTTTATGATTATACATGCATGGAGATTTCAGATGATTCAGCAAAAATTTCTTAAGAATCTATGTGCAAAGGACTATTCTAGACCCTAGGGAAATAAAAAGAAAAATTTCTTAATTAGTACCTGCCTTCACTGGGCTAACATTTCACTGTATCATCCTTTTTTCCCTCTTGACCTGGGTGTGGTTTTATCAGTGTAGCGTTTCCTAGTAAGGATACTCTTTCCAATGTAGATCTGAAACTTCTCCGTAATTTATATTCTTAGAGATTTGTCTGCAGCACTCAGAGGTTAAAGGATTTGCTCATAGAGATGGCAGCATTGGAAGTGGAACTTTAACATGCATTGTCCTGACTCCAAGGTCAGTTCTCTATTCACCACACCATACCACCTCAGTACTTAATTATCTTACATTATTTAGATAATACAGAGAGTGCGAAGTGTTATTGAGCAAATACAAAAGGGTGAGGGAATTCAACTACTTTTGATAGACTACAAAGATTGATGAATTTTTTAAAATGTTTTTATTGGTCTTTTGTTTTTATATCCTCTTAGTTTCTCCCCCATCCCATTATCCCTTCTCCTCTCCTTCCCAGAGAGTCATCTCATATAACAAGCAGTATTTTTAAAGACAAAAAAAGAAGGAAAAAGTAGCATAACTGATCAATGCATTGGAAAAATTCTGAAAATGTGGGTGATGTGCAAAAAATTGTGGACTTTCAACCTCTGCAAAGAGATGGGAGATAGGGGCAGGGTTATGTTTGCTCTTTATAATTTTGCAACATTCACTTTTGATCTATGTATGTGTATATATGTGTGGTTATTCTTTCCATCTACATTGATGTAGTTATTGTGTATATTCTTTTCTTGACTCTCCTTACTTTACTCTGCATCAGTTCATACAGATCTTCCCAAGATTCTTTGTATTTGTCAATTTTATCATTTCTTACAGCACATTAATATTTCATTACATTTATGTTTTATAATTTGCTTAGCCATTCCCCAATCAATGGGTATATATTTTGATGAGAGAAGGGGGGGGGAGAAGGAGAGGGGGAGGGAGAGGGAGAGGGATAGAGATGTTCTTCCCATTATCTACATCGATCAATTTTGACCATGTAATTTCTCTGTTCATCAAATTCTCTGTTCACTCAATGAAGAGATGGACTAAAAGTAAATGTGGGTCAAGTCTTAAGACATTGCCTTATCAGTGCACCATCTGCCACATAGCTTCTGAGCAGCCATGACCAAATTGCATTGCCTTTGTTAGGGTCCATAACAGAGAAAACTAGCTATTGCTCACAAGCAGGCTCCACTGAACCTATTCCTCAGCCTCTGCCAGAGACAAAACAATATTTCATGGACTTGAAAGGCCACTCACTAGACAAGCTGGACTTGAAATGGACTCCAAATGCAAGGGACTGCACAATTTTTTTGCACTTTAATCAAGATCTTGTTACATTCCTTGATTCTCCTAGGTCTTAGGGGAAAATAGTGGAACACAAGCCCAGAATATTTCATCAGCTGTTTTGTGCCGGGCCAACTTTTTTTTTTCAGTTTATATTTAGAATACTTGGGTTGGCAAGGAGCATTGAGATCATACCAAAAATGAGATTTTGTATATATTATAATGCATCCATGTCACACAAATCACCCAAATGAAGAGTCAGGAAGAGTTTTATGTATAGTTTACATGTTTTCAGGTGTTTTGGGTTTTTTAATCAAAATACACTAGCATAAGGGAAGTGTTTTCATTGGTTGACCTTTCCCCTCTCTAGGTTAAGGAAGGGAGGAAAACATCTTTTTCCTTCTTCCCATTTCTTTCCTAATTAAAAACTCCAATTAAATTATGTCCCATTGCTTTTGCTTTCTCTGCTCTCCCATTCTGCCGACTCTCCACCTCCAGCCTCTTCCTAAACTGCACCAACTCTTTTGTTTCCAGTGTAGATAATGGGCCCTTTTCAACATCCTCCTTCATCGCACTCACTGAAAAGCGATTATCCCAGAGCCCTTATTTATTGGCAAATATTCCTGTATTTCATTTGGGCTTTCATGTGCTTCGCTGGCAATCCGTGACAAACTGTAAAATTTGCCACCTCGCCCCAGAACAGCTTATGAAATCTGTCAGCTTTCTGTATAATTTACATGAGCCTTAATTATGAATCAATGTTATGTTGTGTTATGAATAGAAGTATTCATAGTTAATGCTTTCAACATGCAGTAAGCAATATCGCTATTATCTCAACGTTGTTCATCTCCACCACTACTTCTTCTGGATGACCACTCTGCTGAATACCCAAACACAGACATTTTACTTAATCTGGCGGTCAAGGGGAAGGGAAATGATGCATGTTCTATGGAATTTTTACATTGCAAATTTCTTGCCAGAGAAATGAAAATCTCCAGGGACTGTTTGTGACTGACACTATATTTTATCTGCACACTGAAACAACACACTTATCAAATGAAAGAGAAGAAGAAAAATTACAAGAGATTTGATCTCCTTTATAGCTTCTAATAGTAAAATACACTGTATGATTAATGAACCTGTCAGTTGTAATGGGAAGAATATGTAACAAGTAACTGTGCATTACTCGTTTGTGATTTTATCTTTTATAAATTCAGCCATGTGTAGTGTGATAAGATTAACTCCTTACATTTTTAAGGTAATGCTCTAAACCAAGTTAAGATGCTGCCTTCTATGTTTTTTGCCTCCCTGCCAATTGTTAATATGAGTTTTAAAAATATATTTCCTTCAGTCAATAATTACTCAATTAGCAGCTTATTAAGTTTATGTGTCAATAAATCTCACTACCAGGTGTTTGAGGTAAAAAAGAAAGCAATAGTGGGGCATTGTGGGCATGTGGAATACTTCTACGAGAAAATTTGTTTTTAAAATGTGTTCTCCACTGGATTTATTAGCCCATATAATATTCATAGAATTCATACCTAGACATGTAACTACCATTACTCAGAGATATATGCAAGGCTTAAATTGGGAAGCATAAGGTATTGAGATTCTCACATTCTATCAGATTCAGTACTTTAAAAAAAATCACAGAAGGAAGTGGGAGTTGGCCCAGAGGAAAAGCAATTGCTGGAATGGGGGCATCTAAAAAGGATTTTTTTTTCTTTCACTACTCCCTGAAATAGGGAAATATGTTCTGTACTGTTCCTTCTCTGGAGAATTCAATACCTTTTTTTTATTTTTCCTTGGGATTTTCAGCATTAAAATCCTACGCAGATAATGCCAATGACCTAGGACGAAAGGCCTACTAGATTTCAAATCTCTCTACCACTTCTAGTCTTTATTCTCTGGCTTGAAATTCCCAACCAATGGTCATTTCCTCAGGTATACATAGGTGAAGGTGTTACTGCTTCCTTAGCTGTCCTCATTT
Source organism: Phalanger gymnotis (assembly GCA_028646595.1). Taxonomy (NCBI): domain Eukaryota; kingdom Metazoa; phylum Chordata; class Mammalia; order Diprotodontia; family Phalangeridae; genus Phalanger; species Phalanger gymnotis. Next base: position 230,946,609 of record CM053622.1, on the reverse strand, counting down.
ACTTCACATGCAATGTGTTCTACCCAAAGGAAATTGTTATCTCCAAGGTTACCAATTACATTTCATTGCTAAATTCAATGTCCTTCCCTTCTTGATCTCTCTGTTTCTCTTGATGGTGTTGAATGCTCTTCCTGGATACTGTGTCCTCACTGATTTGTCATGACTCTGTTTTCTCCTGGTTCTCCTTTTATCTATTTAACTGATACTGTTCAGTATCTTTTTCTGGATTAGCATCTATATTCTCTCACCTAAGCAGGGATGTCCCCAGGGACCTGTCTTGGGCTCTCTTCTCTACATATTCCTTCTATCTGAATGCTTCTCTCTCTCTCTCTCTGTCTCTCTCTCTCCTGCTCCCATGGATTGAATTTTTACTTTTATTTAGATGACACCAAAATTCATGTTCCCAGAAGGCCTCTCTACTGAGCTCTACTCCTGCATCATAAACTAGCTACTGAATATTTCTACCTGAACATACCATCAGTATCTCAATATGTTCATAATGTCAATAAGTGTAGAATACTAAAAAGATTATTGAATCTGGAGTCAGATGACCTGAATTCAAATCCTGGTCTTTACACTTGAATCTGATGACCTAAGACAAGTTTCATCTATCCGTGCATCGGTTTCTTTATCTATAAAATGAGGAGCTTGGACTAGATCAAATGTTCTTAATATTATTTGTCATGGAACCACTGGCAATTTGGTGAAACCTATGGACCTCTTCTCACTTATGTTCTTAAATGCATAAAATAAAATGCATAGGATTACAAAGAAAACCAATTATATTGAAAGATATTGATTGAAATATTTTTTAAACAAGTTCACGTACCCCAGTTTTAGAACTCCTGGAACTAGACATTCTTATAAACAAATAGAACTCATTATCTCTCTCCTCAAAACTTGGTTGAGAATTACCAGAAAAGCAAGTTGGTTTTCAAAGAGGCAGAAAAACTAATTGCCAACATTCACTGGATTATGGAAAAACCAAGAAGTTTCCAGAAAAACATGTACTTCTGCTTCATTGATTACACTAAAGCTTTCGATTGTGTAGATAACAACAAAATATGGCAAGTCCTCAAAGAGATGAGAATACCAGATTATCTTACTTGTCTCCTGAGGAATCTGTATGTAGGCCAAGAAGCAACAGTTAGAACTGAACATGGAACAACTGACTGGTTTAATATTGTGAAAGGAGAAGGAAAAGGATATATGTATGTGTATATATATATATATATATATGTACATATATATATATATATGTCGCCCTATTTATTTAAACTTATATGCAGAGTACATGATGAGAAATACCAAGCTGGATAAATCAAAAGCTGGAATTAAGGTTACCAGGAGAAACATCAACAATCTCAGATATGCAGCTGATACCACGCTGATGGCAAAAAGTGATGAAGAATTAAGAAGTTGCTTGATGAGGGTGAAAGAGGGACAGTGAAAAAGCTGGCTTGAACCTTAACATTAAAAAAAAACCTAAAGTCTAGGCAACTGATCTCGTCACTTCCTGGCAAATAAAGGGAGAAGAAATGGAAGCAGTGTCAGATTTTCTATTCTTAGACTCAAAGATCACTGCAGATAACAACTGTAGCCATGAAAGTAAAAGTCACTTGCTCCTTGAAAGGAAAGTTATGGCAAATCTGGATAGTATACTTTTTAGTATGCTTTATGCAGAGACATCACCTTGCTAACAAAGGGCCATATAGCCAAAGATACAGTTTTTCCAGTAGCAATATATGGCTGTGAGAGTTGGACTATAAGGAAAGTTTGGTCCTGCAAAATCAACACTTTTGAATTGTAGTGCTGGAAAAGATTCTTGAAAGTCCCTTGGACAGCAAGGAGTTCAAATCAGTTAATATTTAAAGAAATTAAGATTATTCATTGAAAGTTCAAATACTGAAGCTGAAACAAATACTTTGACCACATAATGAGAAAAAGAGACTTATTGGAAAATACTTTGAGGTTGGGAAAGATTGAAGGCAAAAGGAAAAGGGGAAGGCAGAAGATGAGATGGAAAGATAGTGTCATGAAAAAAAACACGAATTTGGATAGTTAAACTTTATAACACACATACACTGTGTGTGTGTGTATACATATACCCTATTCAATACAATATACCCTATCTAATACACCCTATATAATACATATCTTATATACCCTCAATAACCCCATGAGATATATAATACATACATAAGTACATATATTTATATATAGTATGTTTAGTAGCATACTGAAGGCAGCATAATTTAGATCAATCACTTTAATTCACTCATTTAGCAAATATTGGTATTAACTGAGGAATTCTTATATATAAAGTAATGTGAAAGATACAGAGATAAGTAAAATACAAGTCTTTTCCACAAAGAGTTTGTTTCTGTTGGTCAGTCATGTGCAACTCTTCATGACCTCATTTGGTTTTGGAGGATTTTTTTTGACAAAAATACTGGAGTGGTTTGCCATTTCCTTTCCCAGATGAGGAAAATGAGGTAAACAGGATTAAGTGACTTGTCCAGGGTCACACAGCTAGTAAGTGTATGAGGCCAGATTTGAACTCAAGTCTTCCTGACTCAAGGCCCAGCAATCTATCTACTATGCCAAATAGCTGTCAAGAAGTTGAGAGAATTATACATTTTTATACAGCCAAGATTATAGATTTGTAGGCCCTTTGATAATTGAATTTAAACTTGAGTTTAAATTATGATTTATCCACCCTACCCCCTCCATGTTCTATAATTATTATAGGTGTAGTTTAAAGAATTTTGTTTTGGTAAGTCAAATACTTTAGGTCTTTAAGTATCATGGTAAATATAAGTATATATGAAGATAAAATAGACACAATTTATAGAAACAATTTGGCTAAACAATAAAATACTTGCTACTTTTCTAAATCATATGCTTGAAGTTAATTACTTAGACAAGATATATGTGTGTGTGTTTATATATGTATACATATGTATATATGAACTTGTATACATATATGTTCAGAAAATGTACATACAGTGTGAAGAATAATACTTTAGTTCCATGTGATGTGTTTTTTAGGTTTCCTTCTGCCTAGTGAGGATAGAGCTCCAGGCATGGAGTTAGGAAAACCTGAGTTCAAATCTGGTCTTGGATATTTACTAGATGTGTGACCCTCGGCAAGAGACATAACCTTGTTTGCCTCTGTTTCCCCATCTTAAAATGAGCTGGAGAAGGACATGGCAAACTTCTCTAATATCTTTGCCAAGAAAACCCCAAATGGGGTCACAAAGAGTTGGATACGACTGAAAAACAACTGAACAAAGTCAGAAAAGACTTCTTAGAAAAGATGGGCTATATTGATTCTTCAGTCATAGGAAAAATGCAGAATCATGAAGGAAAACAAACAAGGTGAAGAATTTCAGGCTTTTAAGGACCATAGAGACATTCAAAGAAGGAGTTAATAGGGAGACCCCCTACTAGGAAAAAAAACCAAGGAGGCAGAGGAGAAAGAGGAAGAAGAGGAAGAGGGGGAGGAGGAAGATGTCAAGAAGGCAAAGAAGGGAAGAAGAAACTTGTCAAGAACCTTCTTAACCAAGTTTAGAAGTTTTTACATGATTCAGAATCACATTATTTCAAAATTGGAAGGTACCTTCAGAGAACACTTAGTCTAACCCATATTTGAACAAGGATGTCACCGATAATATACATATAGTAATCAAGACTTTGCATAAAGACCTTTAGTTAAAGGGAACCTATGACCACCTAAAGAAGCCAATTCCATTTTTAAACATCTTGAATACTTAGGAAGTATTTTTTCCCCTTCATCAAAGCTAAAATTTTCATCTTTATGACTCACACCCATTGCTCCTAGTTCTTCCTTCTGGGTAGGACAAATCTTATCCCACTTCCAAGTTATAGTCCTTCCAATACTTGAAGAGAGCTATCTATGGTATGATACTGAATGAATTGCAGCTGCTCAATACATTTGCATTTTTCCATTGTTAATATTTATAGAATCTAGCTTAGAAATTTATAATTCTAAAGTGCTTCTTTTCCTATGTCAGGACTTAAAACCTCCATAGCCAAAGCCATCATCTCGCAAACTCAACACCCAGTACAGAAGAGGCTATGGAAAACCAGTATGGCCATCAACATCAGGACATGATGCCAAGTCCTTGGCCTTCCCTCCCCTAGTTGATTCCCAGCCTAATACAACCAAATATTCTAGGGTTATCTCATCTCCAACCATTATTAGAACTTAATAAAGTAGATGACTTTAAAGCATGTGATTTAGTATAGTAGAGAGCAATCCTCTATTGTTTAACTAAATTACATTTGTAAATTGTGAGTCTATTTTCATTACCTTCTTTACATGTCTTACCATTATAACTAAAGAAGTAAAGTATTTTACTTTCCAAAACAAAATTCTTTCAAACCTACCTATAATAATGATATCTTATAGTGGGAGAATAATTCATAATTTAAACTCAACTTTAGTTTCAATCATCAAACTACTTAAAAATTGATATTCTTAGATGTACTAAAATTTGTTGTATTTAAGGAAGCTAGTCATCAAAACGTATCAGAGTTTGTTACCTGTCTGAAACAATATGAAGTCGATTGTTCTTGTCTTTAACCCATTATTAGCAACACTATTGGTGCCAACATCCTTAAATGGAGACCACAGTAAATTTCTGCTGCCTATGGGAATTGGCTACAGAATCACTGAATTCCTATAGAACAACAAATCTGAACAAGTGGGAACTTTATATCTACAGACAGTTAAGCTTTGCCCCCTGGGAATTTTAAGATTCAATATTGCACCCGAGACTGTGCCCTAGAATAGGTTAGCTTTCCAAGGAAGCAGACGGTCTTAAAGATGCACTATAACTTGTGCTGAGTCGAAATCCTTAGCCACAAAATAATTGTGCTTGGCTTCTCAGTTGTAGCCTAACAAGGAACATATGGAATACATACACGCTCTTCTTACATTTCCAATTATCCAAGCAAAAATATACTGTCGTTATTATGAAGATCATCCTTTCATTAAAACTCAAATGTTTTCAATTTGAGGTTGATTCTCCCTCTAAGACAATACAAAGATCAAATTCCTTCATTATATTTCTTTGGTGGTTTGTCCCTTCTTCCTTTCATTCAATATGCACAGCCTTCTACAAAGAGGTTTTTATATTAATCAAGACCCTAGCTATGACCACAAATAGCCCTCTCCATGGGTATGTTTCTTGGATATGGTTTCTGGTCTAAGCAGCTGGTGATCTTGAAGATACCAGAAAATTAGATTGGCATTCTATGGACTGGTAATACCCAGAATTTAGGAAATGTTTTATTTTTGTGTGTTTGTGTCCCCAGGACTTAATACCTAGTGCCTGGTACACAGTAAGCAATTAATAAATCTTGCTTGTTAATGGATTTGTATAATTGAAAATGTTTGAAATGTTTTCATTCCATTAATCGATTTCTGCCTCCTCAAATCATAGTAGGTTAGTATTGGAAAGGAAACTCAAGTTCATCTTGTTTAAAGTGCAAGCTAACAATAAATAACATTTTCACAGTGTTTTATAAATATTATCTCATTTCCTCTTCTCAAACCTATGATTATCTTGATTTTACAGATAAAGAAACCAAGACAGAAGTAAAGTGACTTGCCCAAAGTATTTGAGATGGAATTTGAACTCAGGACTTACTAATTTCATCTTGGCCTATCCAGGATCTTGTTGCAAATAAGAGGCAGAGCTGGGATTCTTCTTCCTCCTACACTACACTGCCATAGTTTGGTGCATGCCTCTCTCATGCACTTATTTCTTTTTTTTTTAGCCTTCTTTTTAATTATGAACTTAATCATCAACAAGGCAGCTAAGTGGCACAGTAGAAAGAGCACTAGGCCTGGATTCCAGAAGCCATGGGTTCAAATCAGGCCCCAGACACTTACTAGCTATGTGACCTTGGGCAAGTCATGTACCCTCTTTGCCTCAGTTTCCTCATCTGTAAAAGAAACTGGAGAAGGAAATCGTAAACCACTCCAGCATCTTTGCCAAGAAAAACCAAAATGGGGTCATGAAGAGTTGGACATGACTGAAATGCTCAAACAAGAACAACAAATCATCAACAAACACAAAAATGCCAATATACAAAAAAAAAGATAAAAGAGAAGATTGTATGAGATGCCAAACTTCTATTGCATAGCTTATTTTAAGAAGTAATATGTATTTTTTTTCTATTAAAATGATGCCGCTGCCTAATTCATTAAGATATTTAGTCCCATACCAAGCAAATTACCTAAGGGTAGCCTTATTGAAATAGATCAAATTCATCTGAGGAGCAAATGGTCAAGAATTTCAAAGAAAACAATGAAAAAGTGGAAGAATGAAGGGACCTTATCGTGCCAGATATCAGACAATACTGTAAAGCACTAATCATCAAAACTATTTAGCACTGGTTAAAAAAAATAGAAAATTAAACATTGAAATAGAATAAAATAAAACCCAGAAGCAATCAAACGTAATATCATATTGTTCAGTAAGTCCAAGGTTACGAATTACTGACAAAGGAATCCCTATTTGACAAGAACTTCTAGGAAAAGAGTCTGGTTAAAAAATATGTATATTAGGCTATTCTGCTTCATACTTCCTGTCTCATAGAATTGAGATTTGACTGTGGCTCTTAGCAGTTCAAAGTCAAGCATTTTCCATTACACTATGGTATTTCCCATCATACTGTAAGCTTCAAAAGCTTTTATGTTTTTTTTTTTAACCTAACCAGGGAGTTTATTGGATCATAGATCACTCACCAGAAAGGATCTATCAAGTCACCTGGCCCAACCTTCCTGATTTAATACATAAAGCAACTGAGGCCCAAACAGGTTATGTGTCTTGTTTAGGGTCACATATGTGACAGAGCCAGAACTCACATTCGGGTCCCATGACTCCAGTTCTCACAAACCCAGATTGAGTGATCCATGCTCAACCCTGTTTCCATTGAAATACCTGGTTTTTTTCTTGAGGGTAGATCTTGAATATGATCTTTGTATCATCAGAGTTCATCACAATGTCTAGCACATAGTAGGCACTTAACAAATATTTATTGAATTTTGTGTTCAGCCTCCACCTACATGATTGAGATGCTTTTGCTTTGATTGGGTTTTATTTGGGCAAGTGCGGGGTGGGGAAGGGGTGTTGTGGGAACAGCCAGGAAGAATGGGAATTAGAGGGTCTGGTATGAGAATTTTAAAAATGGACTAAGGAATGAAAAGTAAGGACTACAGCTCCAGATAACCCGCCCACCCACAATCCCCTCTTGCTGACGCATGGATAAACAGACAGTGCTTTTTTCTCTCAGGGAGAATCCATTTAGCACTAAGGGCCAGAAACAGAGGGATCCAATTGAATTGAATTTATCTGTATAGATCAAGATAATTCATCAGCTTTTTTAGAGGTTTGCTTTATTATCTTTTTAAAGGCCAGTGCTATCACTTTTTCTTCTTTGGAATGTCACCCAAGCTAGATAATTCTGCAAAAATCCTAGCAATGGAGTAGCAGTAAGTTAAGCTAATTCCTTAAGTCTCCCAGGAGGCATAGCATCTGCACCCATGGATGCAAATACTTTCCATTGCTAGTCATTTTTGCCAATTTTCTCTCTACTCTGGCTTGAAACTATATACCCAGCTTGACTCAAATCTACCACCATGGTTGACACTAACATTTTAGTGAAAACTAGAGTTAAAACATATCATCAAAACTCTGGTTAAACTCAACATTATCCCTCAGTTCTGCCTTTTCCTCTAATTAAGGGATGATGTTTTCATCAGTGGTCTTCTTGGAGGGCTAAAGAATACATCCACTCCAGATGCATTAGGCTGTGGAAATACAGCATTGAAAATGGTCTCAGTTTTCCTGCAAGTAGAGGAAAGCCCCCAAGCAATGCTTATAGGCTGTTTAGCTTCTTGAGTACACTAGTCTTGTAGCTAAATGGGCTGTTGACACGTCGGGACTGTTAACTGCTCAGGTAAAAATGTGAATGTTCTTTTGGCAGTGATAATCAATAATAATGCTCTCACAGAAAATACTCCTGAGCCATACAGGCCAAATAGCAATGACAATGATCAATGGTTGTGATCCAACCAGGCCTGCCCATTCTGGGCAACTCTGATCCATATGCTCCCATACATAGATGACAGTGGACCTGTCTAACGAGCTGGATTTTTCTTTACCTGGAATAAGCATCCAAATAAATGACCTTGAAAATCTATTTGAATAAGCAACAAAATCAATCAATCAACAAGCACTATTAAATACTTGCTATGTGCTAAGTACTGAAGATACAAAGAAAAATTGAAAACAGGACCTACCTTCAAAAAGTTTACATTCTAGCTTAGCTAACCGACAATGTAGAAAAATGATAGGCTCAAATAACCAACTGTAGCCGTCTAACTGCACATCAATAACTATAAAAAGATAGTATGTCACCATGTTATAGTACAATGAGCACAGGTTCCAAAGTCAGAGGACCTGAACTTGCAATGCAAAACTTGTATGATGCTGAGCAGGTTATTTAACCTCCCCAGGCTTCAATTTTCTTACTATAAAATGAGAGTGTATGCTGGACTAGGTGACCTCTGACACTCCTTAGAGCTCTAGACCTAGCTCTATAATCCTATCATATTCATTGGCTAATCCAGGGGTGGGAAATTTGTGGCTGGCCCTCTAGGTCCTCAGGTGTGGCCCTTTGAATGCAAACTTCATGTGAAGTTTGCTCTGTGAAGTTTGGATGCAGTCAAAGGGCCACACTTGAGGACCTAGGGGGCCACATGTGGCCTCAAAGCCGCAGATTCCCCATCCCTGGGGTAATCTATCATGACAGGTGATCTATCTTCCTTCCTAGCACAATATCTTAAACACAGAACTGACCCGAGTTACCAGGTAAAACTAACCTCAACTCCTATTCCTGAGTAGCTGCATGTTGCTATAGAAAACCACAAAGCCTTGCTGACTGTATGCCAAACCTCAATGGGGCTCTTACTACGATACCGTCATCCTTTTTTCCTCCTACATGGTTCACTCTCTATTATATTCCCACAGAATCTCAGAAGTAGAAGGGACCTCAGATGCCTTTGTCCAAACCCATACCTGAACTGAAATCTCCACCACAACCACAACATATTATTGAAACTCTGCTTTCAGCGTGGTATACCAGAAGGTGGAAGGAGGGGAACACTAGGTTTGGATTGAGAAGTCCTCGGTTCAAATCCCAGCTCTATCACCTACTCCTTAGATAAATCTCTTAACTTCTCTTGACCTCAGTTCCCTCATTTGTAAAAAATTTAAAATTTAAAAATAGGGTTGAACTAGAATTCAGCACTTCTTAAATGAGGTGGCTATCCCTAGTTCAGGAAGCATTGAAGGGGGTCACCAGTGGAAAAACTTTAAGAAGCCCTGAACTGAATGATCTCTAAGGTCCTTTCCAGCTCTAAATTTGTCATCCTATGAATTAAATATCCATCAACAAGGAAGGGGATATAGTGGGAAAGGCACTGAACTTGGAACCAGCAGAGATCTGGATGTGAATCTTTTCTCTGTCATTTACTATTAGTTGAGCTGACGCAAGTTACTCTCTGATACTGTCTCCTTATCAGAAACGATGGGGATAATAATAGCATGTACTTTACAGGGTTGTTGTGACAAGCAAATGAAATAATGTGTGTAAAATGTTTGGCAAACCTTATATTACAACACAAATGTTTGCCGTTGTTGCTGTTGCTGTTGTTGTCTTGGAGAGCCTGGGTCAGAGACAACTTAGTTCTGAATCAAGGCTCTGCCACCTATTATTTGTGTGACCTAAAGCAAATCACTTAACCTTTGTGCCTCAGTTTCTTTATCTATAAAATAAGAGTTTGACTTGATGACATTTAAGGTCCCTTCTAGATCTAGATCTGTAATCTTATGCTGTTTTGAATCATGTGACTGTACTTTTAAACAGTTCTAATTCTTGGGAAATTTTCCCATAAACCAAGCAGAAATCTGTTTTTCTGTCATGTCTAGTAGTTTCTCCTATTTCTGCACTTTGCACCCAGCTAAATAGGCCCACTCTCTCTACTATATGACAGCTCCTCAGATACCTGAAGTCAGGAGCCATGCCCTCCTCACTAGGTCTTTTTATAGAGGATAAATATTCCTAGTTCCTTCAATTGACCTTACTATGGCATGGTCTTTAGCCTTACCCTTGTCAAAACACTGCATGTTACTGACTTTCTTAGAAGGTGGTACCTAGAACTGGACAGAATATTCTAGATATGTTATGACTCTGACTGAGTACAACCTGACAGTCAGCTTCCTCATTTCAAACACGTCTCACAATTCGGTAAGTCGTTTCATTTTTTTTCATTGCCATTTCACACTGTTGACTCATAACGAGTTTGAAGTCCACTGATGTACATATATTTTGCATGTGAACTGCAATATAGCCATACTTTCTCCTTCCTTAAATTACATCCTTAAATTTGTGCGGATTTTTAAAAAAATAATCTACAACTTTACATTTTTCTCTAACAATATTAAATTATTAAACTTTGTCCAGTGTTCTAATCCATCAAGACATTTTTAGATCCTGATTCTGTCATGCACTATGTTGCCTTTCCCTCTTAGGTATGTATCTACAAATTGGATGAACACGCTATATAAGCCACAATCCTCACCACTGACAAAAATGAAGACTGCTTCTTTTTAAATAATCCCAAACTGTCTGTGTACCTATCCATGCCTAGATGTTCTGATTGCTGCCACCTCAAATTTGATAGGTCCAAAAGGAAATTTTTCACCTTTTACCTCCAAAATAGCCCTCTGAATACCTTTTCTATTCCCATTCATGGTATTACCTTCCTCACAGTCAGCCAGGTTCAAAATCTCCAAGTTATATTATCTCTGCCTTGTCCATCACCCACTATATCCAGTGACAAGTCCCTTCCATTAGGATTATAGGATCACAGAACTTCAAGCTAAAATGGATCCAAAATCATACTAACCCTAACACCCCATATTTACTGATGAGAAAATTGAGGTCCATAGAAAGTAGTAAAATTGGATTTTAATTAAGATCTTCTGACTCTAAGTCTATTGCCCTCATCCCTCTTATCTCAATTGATGGAAATGTGTTTTTTCCCTGCTTCCTTTCTATCCCTTCTCTAATCCCTTACCCTCTTTCTCTCGAAATCTTTCCAAAGTACTAATCAGACCATTTCACTCCTCTACTCAGAAACCTTCAGGAGCTCCCCATTGTCTACCAGATAAATTATAAAGTCCTTAGCCTGGAATACAAACCCTCCGCTATCTGGCTTCAGCTTAAATATCCAACCTTGCCTCATAATATTCTGTTTTACAAACTATTTCACATCTAAACTACACTGTTCTCTTTTCATCCATTCTTACTTTGCTTTGTTCTGCCCCCTTCCCTTTCTCAATGATTCTGCTTATGTTATCTCCTGGTGTGGGATATCTGGAATGGACTCTTCCTATCCTCCTTCTCTGCCTATTAAAGTCCTCCCTCCCTTCAAGACAGTGCTTAGGTGCCATCTCCTCCGTGAAATCTTCCCTAACTTTCCTGCTCAGAGTGATCTCTCCTTGAATTTTCTTTAACACTCTGTCTGGACCTCTCCTTTGCTCATGTCTCACTCTCCCTGGAGTCATTGGTGTGAACATTTCTCCCCAAGAGGATCTAACTACTTTAAGAGTAAGCATGGTATCATATCTCTATTTGTATCATTTGTATCTGGCACAGTAGGTGCTTCATAAGTGTTCACTGAATTTAATTATCTGTTAAACCTACCTTTGCTTATAGAAGTAGCATGATGTATTGCGGAAAAGATAATGGACTTGGAATTAGAAAAAACTAGGTTCCAAGACTAGTGTCACCATTTGCTAATTACATGACTAGTTTGGTCTAACAGAAAAACTACAGATTCAAGAACCAGAAGACCTGGGTTTAAATGCTTTCTTTGCCACTTACTACTTCTATCATCTTGAACAATTGCCTTGACCAGAAAATGAAGAAAGTAGAGTAGATTGATAAATACAGCATTTACATACTGGTTTAATGTTCACAAAGCAATTTAGAAAATATGATCTTATTATATCCCCACGACTATCCTTTTATTTTACCAATGGCACAGATGAGGAAACTGAGATTGAGAGAGGTTAAATGACTTGCCTGATGTCAAACAGCTGGGATGTGTCTGGAGTCAGGTCTTGCCAATTCCAAGTACAAGTCCTACTAATCCACCTAGCTGCCTCTTAGTTATTGCTAAGGTCTTTTCTAACTCTAAAATCCTAAGTTTTCACTTAGCCTAAGCGACATCATTTAGAAAATGAAGATAATAATGCTTGTGCTATTTCTCAGCGTTATTACAAGACTCAAATCAGGTAATCAGTCAGTTATTCAAAAAACATTTATTTAGGGGGGTGGAGCCAAAATGGTAGCTGGGAAGCAGGACTGGTGTGAGCTCCCCACCAAGTCCCTCCAAAAACCTATGAAAAAAATGGCTCTGAACCAATTCTAGAGCCGTAGAACCCACAAAGTGGCAGAGGGAAGCAGGGCTCCAGCCCAGGACAGCCTGGATGGTCTCTGGGTAAGGTCTGTCCCACACGGAGCTCCCAGCCCCCAGCTGAGGGGAGCGGAGCTGAGCCAAGCAGAGCCCAGCGCATGCAGCCCGGACCGCAGACCGACCAGACCATGAGCCAAGACCAGGAGCCAAGCGGAGAGTGCCTTAGCATCCTGAATTACTGAGCTGTGGCATCCACCAGACCTCTCAACCCACAAAGAGCAAAGACAACAGAGAA
>CM053622.1:230917257-230933291 GCA_028646595.1 Phalanger gymnotis | reverse complement strand
AGGGGACTTACTAAAGTTGAACTGTTTTGTTTACATTCCTACATGGAAAGATGATGTGTATAAATCATCAGACCTCAGTATTAGGGTAGTTGAAGGGAATATATAGGTGAGTTGAATATGATAGGTGAGATGAATATGAAGGGATGATATCTAAAAAAAAAATCAAATTAAGGGATGAGAGAGGAATATATTGAGAGAGGGAGAAAGGGAGAGATAGAATGGGGTAAATTATCTTGCATGAAAATGCCAAGAAAAAGCAGTTCTGTAGGAAGGGAAGAGGGGTCAAGTGAGGGGTATTGACTGAACCTTGCTCTCATTAGATTTGACCTGAGGAGGGAATAACATACACACTCAATTGGGTATCTTACCCCACAGGAGAGAAGGAGGAAGGAGATAAAAAGGGGGGGGATGATAGAAGGGAGGGCAGATAGGCGGAGGAGGTAATCAAAAGCAAACACTTTCGAAAAGGGACAGGGCCAAGGGAGAAAATTGAATAAAGGGCGATAGGATAAGAAGGAGCAAAATATAGTTAGTCTTTCACAACATGAGTATTGTGAAAGGGTTTTACATAATGACACGCATGTGCCCTATGTTGAATTGCTTGCCTTCTTAGGGACGGTGGGTGGGAAGGAAAGAAGGGAGAGAATTTGGAACTCAAAGTTTTAAAAACAAATGTTCAAAAAAAGTTGTTTTTGTATGCAACTAGAAAATAAGATACACAGGCAATGGGGCATAGAAATTTATCTTGCCCTACAAGAAAGTAAGGGAAAAGGAGATGGGGAGAAGTGGGGTGACAGAAGAGAGGGCTGACTGGGGAATGGGACAACCAGACTATATGCCATCTTGGAGTAGGGGGGAGGGTAGAAATGGGGAGAAAATTTGTAATTCAAACTCTTGTGAAAATCAATGGGGAAAATTAAAAATGTTAAATAAATTAAATTTAAAAAATAAACAAAAAACAAGTGGAATTGAAGATCACACTGGTACTAAGTGTCAAACACTTAGAGCCCAGAATCTCCTCCAACATTTTCATCTTACAGAGGAAACGCAAGAAACGGAGACCAGACAGGTATAGTGACCTGCCCAAAAGTGAGCCTCAATTCCGTTCTTCCGAAAAATGAGGCAAAATGGCAACATCTGATTCAGATGCAGTGACTGCTTTTGATAACTTCATAGCAAACCCATTCTAACTGCATGAGGGAGAGACAGAGAGACAGATTCAGAGAGAGAGAAAGAAATAGATACAGAAAGACAGAGAAAGAGAAAGACAGAGACAGAGAAACAGAGAGGCAGAGAGATAAACAGACAAAGACAGAGAGAGAGACTGCATAGCTCTCTAAGAATATTTTATCTTTAATTATTTATATTTAGTCTAAAAAAATTTATCAAAATCTTAGGCTCATTGCTTCTCCACTCTGGGCATCAGTTTTCCTCATTTGCAAAATGTATGCAACATGATCTCTTAGGTTTGATCCTCACTTTGAAGCATTCTTCATTTTTCAGTCCAAGAATGTGAAATTTAAATACCTGGTCAGAGAAGTGTCTCTCCCCCTTCATTCATGCGAGCAAGGTAAAGGGCTTAATATAAGCTCTTAACATAAATTATTACAGTATATTTTGTTATACATAAATATATTATATTACATTAAGTCACATATGTGTCATATACATCATTATAGACATATGCATCTTTGCTAATCATGAGAGGCAGCTGTGGAGACACAGAAGAAGACTTGGATTAGGAATCAGGAACTGGGATGGACTATCAACTTAACTACAATAGTATTGTATGATCTTAAGCAAATCACCACACAAAACTTTCTGGGCCTTGGTTTTATTGTCTGTAAAGGAAAAAGATTGAACTAGATGATCTCTACATTTTTCCATTCTAATAATGTGCAATTCTATCATTGCTTAAGATAGTATTTTGCAATTTCTAAACAATATCGCATATCTTCACTGGACAGGTGATGCCCCATTTAGTAACGCTCAACATAAAACCTTCTCCTCTTCCCATAATGATTTGGTTTCTGTCACTTTAAGAGCCTCATGACATCAATTGGGAATTCTGAAGGAAGGCCCAATACAATAGAGACCCTGCTGAGCAGGTGTTAGAGCACACACTGGCCCTTCATTGCTGCCTTCTCACCTGCTCCACCTACTCAACCACAACCAGCCTAGTCTGTGAAGTGTCCACTTCCGTCAGGCATTTATGTGCATCAATACCACTCTCCCCATCATTCTAGCCCAGTCCCTAGAGATTCTGGATCAGTCTAAGAGTCCTTAACATTCATCCCCGAGACCGTCTGCATCTGCCATTTTGCTTCTTCGTGGTGTAGAGAGATGATGCTGCCTTGTCAAAGGTTATGTTAATGAAGGAAATGCTCTAGTAGGTCATATCAGGCTGGAACAGCCTTGAATATGGAAGTGATGAAGCAATGTAGGTCAATCATCCAAGGTTTAGGTAGCTCAATTTAGAAAGGGTCATCACCAAATATGGGATGTGACTTGACTGCGGTACGATGCCCTTTTTTAGCCATCTCTCTTTTCCATAGTGGCAGATAGATGGCCTAGTCGATATGGAATCAAGAAGATCTGAGTTCAAATATGGCTTCAGATGCTTGACTAACTTTACCATCCTGAGCAAATCACACCACCTCTCTAAGTCTCAGTTTCTTCATCTGTAAAGTGGGGATAATAAAAGCATCTACTTCTCTAACTTGTTGTGAAGATAAAAATAAATCTTTTTTTTTTATTTTGCTTATTATCTGGATAAAGAATAATGGCCTTTGCCATGGAAAAAAAAATGGCATAATAATGGCTAATAAAGAGTTGATAGTCAAGATAAATAGGGAGATTGTAAGAGAATACTCTGAGGTTCTTCATGAATTCAAGTCACCTGTCCTACATGAGCAACCTACTAAGACACTGAAAGAACTGACAGAGTTCCTTGCTGAACCACCATTTGTGATCTCTGATCATATAAAAGGATAGGAAAAGGGCCACAGAGGAGGGGAGCTGTTGCCATAGTTTTCAAAAACAGAGAAGAAAATGGAGTTCTAAAATTGTCAGTCAGTGAGTATGACTTTAAGTGCTGGTAAAATTTTAGAACATATTAAAGGGATGATGAGTGAATATTTATTTTTTTTAAATAAGCAGGATTCATATCCTTCACCAAGCATAGGTTAAAAATGTTAAAAATGGCAGATCAGAGGATCGTTGTAAATACAGTTTAAATAGATTTTTTCCAGCATTTGAGAAAGCATAAGAGGCTATTCTTGATGGGTACACAGAATCAGTTGAATGTCTGAACTTAAAGAACAGTCACTGATATCATCTTGGAAGGAAATTTCTGATTGAATGCATCAAGTACTGGTACTTGACTTCATGCCATTCAACATTTTTATTAATGTCAGGGATAAAGGTAAAACATCAGTGTCCCACCAACACAAAGCATCTAATTTAAGCATGCACAACTGGTTTGATTGCTGGAGGATGCCAACGATGGGAAGATTTCAAAGACACAACTTGGATATGAGGACCTGGATTCAGAAAATGCCAAAGTGCTAATGGAGTCAGTGCCATATTTTTTCCTCTACCTACCTTGCTAGGATTGTGATTGTCAAGTACCTGGTGGCTCATGGGACAATGCTCTTTTAGACCTTCCCAGCAGAAAATAAATATGCAATATAAATAAATATGCAAATTAAATACATAATAGTTGTTAATGCTAGTGATCAGGAAGTATATAATAGCTATCTAAAAGTGAAAACAGATCAAACACCATCCTGGTTGCACAACCCATGCCAGCTTAACATAGTGCTTGGCACATAGTAATCACTTAAAAAATGTTTATTAATTGATCTTCAAAAGAGGCCAAATATTGCTAGGAGTTCCTGTATTATATCCATGGACTTTGATCTACTATAGAGATTTTTTCATAAAAGATTCTGGTTGAGAACCCTCAGCCATTCCCCACTGTGAATGAGAGGGGTTAGGGGAAGGAAGTGAATTTCTGACTTGTCTGCTGCTGGAGATTTGATGCTGAATATAAAGGGTAATTGTGGTCTGGGGAATGAATGCTCTAGATCCACTGATGTTAAGTACTTTGAATCATTTCTACTATTCAGATTAAAATCCACATGTAAATGTGTTTTCATAAGTACCTTAAGGGAAAGTCAGCTGGTTAAAGAATGAAAAGAAGCTCTAATAAGATGGAAACCATTGTGGTCTGACAGATGGAAATACAACACACCCTAGATACATTAGAACATTAACACATTCCACTAAAGGGCAGAGCCTAGGGTGATTGGCAACCATAAGCTCTGAAATCCATGAAAGGCATGGGGGAAGGTGACACTCCCTCCAGAGCACCCTCTGGCATTAGGTGGTATGCATGACAAGGTATCTAAGTGGCTGATTGATAACTATAAGTCCAAGGTCCCTTCTGCACAATAGGACCTATTGATATTGCCTTCCACAAAGGCAGAGGTGTCATGCTTATCAGATGATACAAAGCTGAGCAAACATAGGAGATGACAGAATCAGAATCCAAAAAGACCTCCCTTAGCTGAAGCATTGTGTTAAATGTAGTAAGATGATATTTTATATCGAAGTTTTCTATAGACTCAGTTTCTTCATCTGTAAAACCTCACAGGAATATTTTGAGGATCAAATGAGATAATGGTTGTAAAGCACTTTGCAATTTTTTAACTGCCATATAAATGTTACTCATTTTTATTAGGCACTTAATAAAGTTGCATTGAATTGAATTGTGAGTCCATTAGAGCTCTAATGATCTATGAGTCTATTAAATAATAAAAGTTATTAGATTACTAAAAGAAGAAACTTTGTAATCTCTCACCTGTAAGGTAGTCTCACAGCAAGGACCCCTGAGTACATAATTATAATTATATCCACAGAACGGATGCATTCATTATTGACATATCCATGAAAAGAATTATTTTATGCACCAGTCTGTCTCTAGATATGCAAAACAGCTCTTTATATATTTTTCACTTGATTTTTTATTGCTGTGCTTATGAAAGCCCATTTTAATTATTAAATCACACTGAAGCAACTGAATCAGCACCATTTAATAAATTCTTATTTGTACTTTCTTGTAAAGGTGAGAGAAACTAGAGGGCATCTTGTGCATTATAATATATTTAGAGTGGATCAGTTCAGTTTAGTTCAACCAATAGTTGAAAAAAAGTATATCTTGTGAGCAGATCATTGTGGCCTTAGAAAGGAAAACTAGACATTACATATTGTTCCTGCCTCCTAGAATTTGGGATATTTTGATACATATGCAAAAAAGTATAATTGATAATGATATGTAATAAATCATTTATCGTAAAGCTGGGAAGGACCTCAAGAAAATCAACTGACCCAGGATTCTACCTTTATGCAAGATTCTGCAGATATGATATCTCATCACCACCATTCTATAACTAAATATCTAATGTAAACTCCTTGAGAACATAAACTGTTTTTCAATTCTGTCCTTATATATTATTATGGGATAGGACTAACTCAGGCCAGCTTTATGATTCAGGTTCACTGTTACAGTGAAATGAGACATTGTAGTACATTTAATAAAGCAACACAAATAACTTTATTAATGTAACTCCAGAATCAATTGGTATGGGACTCTCTCTTTATTAGTGGAGATCAATGCCCCATACCTGCAGGTGGGAAAGGGGGGAATTGTTGAGAATTGGATAAGGGACACCTCCAGTCTCTTCTGTCTCTTTAGATTCTTCAGTCTTAGCATTTTCTCCAAGTTTCTTCAGCTTCTGCAGTCACTTCAGATCTTCTGGCTTCCAGCTTCAAGAGAGAAAATGGAAGATGCCAACCCTATTTCAGGTTGCTGAAGGAAAAGTCTTTGGTAAGGAACCAATAGGAAAGGACCTGCCAGTCTCCATCATATACCTATTCTCAGTTTGCTACACTAGAGATTTTAGGGAATTACCCTTTGGGTGATATCTGGGAA
The DNA here is from genome assembly GCA_028646595.1 of Phalanger gymnotis. Lineage (NCBI taxonomy): Eukaryota > Metazoa > Chordata > Mammalia > Diprotodontia > Phalangeridae > Phalanger > Phalanger gymnotis. The sequence continues at coordinate 230,927,296 of CM053622.1, read as the reverse complement.
TTTCTTGGCTGAGCTTAGTTACTTTGCAGCCAGTGAGGGAGTTCCTTCTCTCTGTATGGTCTGGTATTTATTCTTCTACATATACTTTCTCTGACTTCTGTATTTCTCTTGATTTAAATAAATGGGTGTCTTTTCTATCTCCTATGTATGTTCATCATGGAACTGATATTTGGTGGGAAGGCTGTCAAGTCTTGGATATAAAACTTGGAAACTGCCTTTCCCCATTAATGAGCAGAAATAAAAAATTTTGCCTAACCTGAAAACCACAACCCCTAGACTAGTAATATTTAAAGAAGCAGATAGATATGATTCTAGCCCAGTATCCTCTCTCTCTGAGAAGAGCAAAGTGGCCAAGTTTCTGTTCCCAACCTACTGCTTCCCCTCCTGAGAGGAATTAAATTCTTCCTTAGGTAAGTTGAAGAGAGAAGAAGTTACAGATGTCTATTGTGACTTCCTTTGAGCCACACAACAATACCCCTCACACTACCTGTGAAAGACAGCCTTGCCATGCTAATGACAAAGAAATATATGTGTGTGTGTATATATGCATATATACATATATATATATATATATATATATATACACATGTGTATATATGTATGTTAATGTATGGATGTGTATATGTATATTGTGTATGTGTGTATATATGTATATGTGTGTATATGTATGTATATATGTATATGTGTCTGTGTGTATATGTGCATGTGAATTTGTATATATGTGTGTATATGTATGTATATATGTGTGTGTCTATGTGTGTGTGTAATATATATACATATTATATACATATATATATGAAATTCACAAGGCTACAAAAACTGAGTAATTCAAATAAAATGGCTACTCAGAGCAATGAGAATTCTACTAAAATCTTAGATACTACCTATAAGCTGTGACTTTTATACTTCAAGCAAGTAAGCCAAACCAATGATGATTTCAATGTTGGTCTTTCTATACCCTTAAAGAGAAACCATCAGAACCTACATAAAACAAGTGGCACTCCTTGCATTAATTATGGCACCTCCCCCATTGTAGGAACTTAATATTCAATTAACTGAGTTAAATAAATTAAAATTAAGTAATGTACTCAAAATCACACAGTATTTGATAGGGCTAAAGAGGATTGAAACAATTTAAAACTGGAAGGGAATTTACATATCATCTAATAAAATTTCCTTACTTTACAGAGAAATAAACTGAGGTCCAAAGATGTACAGTGATTTGCTCAATGTCACATGGGGAAATCCAGTCAGGGAGATGTGAAAACAAAATGGAATATGAGGTCTGTGGTTGAGGGATGCATAAGGAAGGCAAGTACTGACTAGCAGAATTAAGAGGCTTTCTAGAAGAGGTTACATTTAAGTCTGATTCTAAAGGTGATATAGGAATTGTGCAGGCAAAAAGGAAGGCATTACAGGCATGGGGTCCAGCAAGAGAGAGGGCACAGAGGTGGGGAAGTAAAAAGTAAAGACAAGGAATAAAGAGTGGTCCAGTTTGTTGGGAATGTAAATTTCGTGGAGTGCAGTAGTAGGAGATAAGGTTAAAAAATCAACATGGTGCCAAAAATCATGAGGGTTTTGATTGCCAGGCCAAGGGGTTTAAACTTTACTCAGCAGACAACAGGGAACCATTGAAGGGTTTTAAGCAGATAAGTAATGTGACCAAATCCATGCATATGTTTCCCTACATTTGTCCTAACTTTAAATAAATAGTCCTATAAAATATAAATACTTTCTTCTGTTGCATAAGTAAATTTATTTCTAACTCTATAGGTACACGTGTACATGCTCAGTTATAAAGCAATAGTTTTGTCTCCATGGTGATATATTGGCTGTCATGCTTGTGCTAGTTTCAAGTGTATCTTAAGTATTGTCTTGTATTTTTGCAATGATTTTGTTCTTTGGCACCTTTTCCCTATGGTATCAAATGATATAATATGCATAAAACACTTAGCACAATGCCTAGCACATAATAAGCACTTAATAACTCCTACAAGAGCTATTCCATTCTATGAGAAGCCACATGGCATAACTGATAAGGGGGTCACCTTCAGTTGATAAAAATTGGGGTTTGAGGTCCACCTCTGACACATAATAGTTGTGTAAGCCAGAGAAAATCATATAATCTCTCGGTGTCCCAAGCAACTCTACAAACCAATGGTTCTCCAACTTTATAAAAAAAATCATGACAGAGTATTCTTTGCCATAAGGAACTGTAGCACTTTAAATATTTAAACTGACACTACCAAGGGAGACTTGGGAGATCTGTGTAGTCAATTTCCTTTCAATAAGAGCAGCCATTTTTGGTGAGTTCTTTGTGATCATAAGGTCTAATGTACTTTGAGATTAGTTCATGTGTGTGAAAGGCAAATGTTTATTTTATGAAGACTATACATACCATGCCAGAATGCTGGGTAAATAAAATTGGCATTAAACAAAATTATTCATAATTTTTTTTTAATCTTCAAGAGTTAAATCCAAAATTTCACAGCATACCTAGTGAAATGTGTGGAATAATAAAGTGCCATGTTGTACCCTTTGAGAACAACTACTCTCAAATTCTAAAGTTACAGAACAGCTGCTGATATGCATCTCCTCACTGGAATTCACCAAACCAAAGAAGTTATAAGTCTAAATGAAAGGGGGATGGAGCAAGGATTCTCATACCAAAGGTACAAGAGCAAGTGTTGTAGGAGTTAGTGAGGTGGAACATATTCAGAAGTCGACTTTGTTTAAAGGTTCTTGTTTCTTTCGTAAAATGTTTTTGAGAAACTTGTGAAAATTGATTTGGTAAAATCCTTACTGCAAGAGGCTTCCTTTAATTCATATTCAAAAAAACAATGCTTTGTATCTAGTAAGTACTTAATAAATATTTTTCATTCACTCACAGCCACTTTCAAAGGTACCTTTACACATTCATTCTCTCTTTCCTCACCTTCACCCTTTTCCCCCCTGTCTTCCTTCAAGTCTCAGCTCGAATATCACCTTCTATAAGCAGCATTTTCCAGTTCCTGGAACTGCTAGTGGTCTACCTCATTAAAATTATTTCCCATCTATTCTGTATATATCTTGCAGGTATCTAGTTATTTTCATGTTGTCTCCCCAGCATCAGATGCTTAGTAGTTATATAACCCCGAGCAAGTCACTCGACCTCTATTTGCCTCAGTTTCTTCAACTATAAAATGGGGATAATAATGGCACCTAGCTCGTAGAGTTGTTATCAGGATGAAAGGACATATCTTTGAATGGCTAGCATAGTGCCTAACACATAGTAGGTACTTACTAAATGCTTCTTCCTTTCTTTTATTCCTTTCTTCCTTCCATTCCATTAGAATATAAGCTTCTTAAGGGAATGTTTTATCCCTCATTGTATCCCCAGCACTTAGCACAGTGCTTGGCACAAATGAGTGTTTAATAAATGTTTTTTTGATTGAGTCATTCCATGATACAGTTAAAAGGACTAGTTTTGCTACTGGCTATTTCATTATGAGAATCAACAACCACAAAAAGAATGTTTAAAATCAGTAATACTGAGATAGATAAAAATTTAAGCATCTGTGAGGTAAAAGATGGGAAAATGCAAGATGAGGGGGACTATGAGAAAACAGGAATGTTAATCTACTGTTGTTGGAGTTCTGAATTGGTCCAAGCCTTCTAAAATATGATTAACAATTACAAATCAATTGATAAGTATTTATTAAATACTTAGTATATATGTTAGGTAATGGGACACAAAAACAAAAGTGATACCACTGCCAGAGTTATAACACAATATTCACAGTAGGACTCTTTGGAAAAGTAAAGGGCTACAAAAAAGCTAAGAGGTTCAGTGGATAGAGAACCAAGCCTGGAGTCAGGAGGACCTAAGTTTAAACGTGATTTTGGACACTTGCCAAGCTATGTGACCCTGGGCAAGTTACTTAACTCAGTTTGCCTCAGTTTCCTCATCTGGAAAATGAGCTGGAAAAGGAAATAGCAAACCACTCCAGTAACTTTGCCAAGAAAATTCCAAATGGGGTCATGAAAGGTCTGAAACAACTGAAAAACAAGAAAAAGCAAAACTACATAAAAGCTAGGAATTAGTTTAACAAACTGTGGTATGTGAATGTAATGGAATTTTGCTATACTGTAAAAATTTTAGAGGAAAGACTAGTAGAAAGGGTTGCAATCAATCAATGAGCATTTATTTTTTACTTACTATGTATCAAGAACTATGCTAACATTGGAGACAAAAAGACAGAAATATAACAATCTTGGCTTCCAAGGAATCAACAATATAGAGATAAAAGAACAATATACGCACTATCTTCAATAAGATAAATAAAGACGATACTAAAACACAACCAAACTCAGGTCAAATATAAAAGACAATGTCAGTACCCAATTATGACAACTGAAGCACAGACCCATACTTTTTGTTAATAAACTACTAATGATAAAACTAGAAAATGGCAAGTGCTCTCAGTCACCAATATTCTATTTTTCATTTTCTGCTAACTGTTTTGAAGGAATGTATTATGTGGAATGGCAGTATGGTATGGGCGAGGTTTACTTTGGAATGTCTATTATCAAAACAAAGCATATATCAATGACAAAAAAGGTATTTCCTTAAAGAGAAGAAGAATCACAAAATCTGCAACTGGAAGGAACCAGAACAAAAATCTCTATAAGACACCAAACAAGCAATCATCTAACCTTCCCTTGAAGACCTCTGGTGAAGAGGAACTCAGTACCACTCAAGGTAGATATTTTACTTTTGATAGCTCTAATTGTTAGAAAGTTTTCCTTACTTCAGCAGTTCTCAAATTATTTGATCTCAGGTCCCCCATATCCTCTTAAAAGTCATAGAAAACATCAAAGATCTTTTATTTCTGGTGGGCAGATCAATCAGTATTTGCCATATTAGAAATTAAAACTGATAAAATCTTAAAGGTACTAACTCATTTTAAAATTACATTTACATGTTACAATTTATATGTTACATTTACATGTTACAATTACATGTTAACATAAATAATATTTTTTATAAGAATAACTACATTTTCCAAAACAAAATTAATGAGGAATGTCTTTTTTGTACATCTTTTTGCAAATCTTCTTTTAATTTCTGACAATACAAGATTAGATTCTTATATCTCTTGCTTTGGTTGAAAGGCTTAAAGAAAACCAAGCCTCATAAAGATATGTAGTTAGGAAAGGGACTACTATTTTAATAGACAAATAATGTCTTTATATCATTCTGAAAATAATTTGGACCTATAGATCCCCAGAAATGGTCTCGAGGACCCACAAGGAGTCATGGGCTCTATTTTCAGGCTTGGTATCTTATTTCAAGCCTAAGTATGCTTCTCTGTAACTTTTACCCATTGCTCAAATAAGGTAATGGGAGGAAAGTACTTCATAAACTTTAAAGTGTTGCATAAATGTTTTTTGTGCAATCATCTCCAAGAGTCCAAGTCATCATACTCTCATTTGGGGTTTTCTTTGTAAAAACACTGGAGTGGTTAGCCATTTCCTTCTTCATCTTGTTTGGCATATGAGGAAACTGAGGCAAACTGGGTTAAGTGACTTGCCCAGGGTCAAACACTAGTAAGTGTCTGAAGCCGGATTTGAACTCAGATCTTCCTAAATCCAAACACAGTACTCTATCCACTGCCCCGCTTAGCTGAACGGTAACATAAATGTTACCTAGCAGCAGCAGCAGCAGCACAGCAGCAGCAGCACTGGTTCTAATTCTATCTTTTGGGGCCAGGCAGAACCAAATTCTCCTACACATAACAGCCCTTAAATACTTGAAGACAGCTAACCACCACCAACATTCTGGTTACCCTCTTCTGGATACTATATTGAACTTAGTTTAAACATTCGAATTTATTGACTAAAAGTTGCAAGGACAAAAAGTTAACAGCAGAGTCACCCTCTACAGAATTTTAAAAGAAGAAAAATGATTTCTAAGATTTAAAAAAAAATAAACTAAAACAGAGCCGGAATAGAATAACAAGAATGCTCATCGCTGGAGGGGTTCATATGGAGACTGGATGACTGTGGAGTGGAATGTTGTGGGGTGGATTTCTGCTCTGGAATGAACTATATTAGTTGACATTTGAGATTCTTTCTATCTCTGGAATCCAAGGATTCTGAGATCTTTAGCTCTACCAAAATGGTATCATTTCTTTCCCTTTTTATTGACTTATATTTTAAAATTAATTTATAAGTATGTTCCTTGAAAATAGCTCAAATAAAGGGGAGAGGGGTTTTTTGTTCATTTTTGCAAGCCGCATTTGAGATAATGCTAATGTCCTACAGATTTCCCCAAATTTTCCATTTCTCCCATTTTAAATAGTTGTTTAGGACTATTTTATATTTCTACTTAACAATACTGTTCAAGTATGTTGCCCAAAATGGAAAAAAAATGCATCTTTATAATCTATGTATAGGGTTGTTGATTTTAATATGCCTTTGAATCAGAAGCTACTTAAAATAACTCTGTGGAGAAATCACTTGATATCTTGTTAAAATAAAACAAAATAAAACAACCAGTTTTTCTAAAAGTTAAATTCTGGAAACCAGAATGGGTTACCTTTAAGAGAGTGCAAATTGTATCATGGTTCAGGCTGTGTACACTGTAGTTTAGTTCCTGACCAATCACATGTGAATACATCGAGGAGAATGGGGTGGAGGAGCGGGAGGCTGGAGGATTTTCTCAAATAGATAAGGAAAATAAAGACTTAAAAACTAGCTGTACTGATATTGCCTGGGAAAAGGACACCACGGGATTCAGAAGAGGGAATTAGAGTCAAAGGAGACAACTTAGAGGAACAAGTGATGTTTTCCTCCCCAATAAGCTTTTGAAATTGAAAGAGATGAGACAAGCAGGGACTGCCAGTTCCAAGTGCAGGGAGGGGATTACTGGATAAGGAAACAAGATTAAGATAACAGTAAATCAGCCAGCATTTATTAACACCCTTACTAGGTGCCAAGCATTGTGTTTTGTGCTAGGGAAGCAAGAAAAGACATAAATATTATTTCTGCCTTCAAGGAGCTTACATTCTACTGGGAGACACAACATACAAATAACTACATAGATATGAAATCCATACAGTGTAAATGGGTGGTCATGTCACAAGGAAGAAGCCAGGAGAAGGATAGGGAGGGATGGGAAAGGCCTCTTGCAGAAGGTGGGATTTGAAATGTGTCATGAAAAAGGAGTAGGTGGAGATGAAAGACATGAGGGACAGCCAATGAAAAGACAGAGTTGATAGATGGAATACTGTGTGTGATGAACAGGAAGAAAGTCAGAGACATTAGATTGTAGAGCACATCAAAGTGAATACATTTTAAGAAAGCAGAGATGTCTACCCAAAGTGTTGGTCATTTGTGATGTATTCTTCTCTCCCACTGCTAATCCAATGTAGTTTCAGATGAAATATTCTGTGGCCCCTCCTGACTTCTCCACACCAGTAGGGGATTGGGGGTGGGGGTGGGAATTATCATACGCTAAACACTTTTGGATAGCAATAGAAGCTTAGGAAAAAATGCAGATAACTTTACCTAGTGTTTGTAAGCAGCAAGAAAAATAGGGCATTTGAGAAGTGGAGCAGGATGGCAAGCAGCTGTGTTCATTAACTCTAAAGAGTGCACCATCACTCCTTCATTGAGGCAGCTGATAGGCAGCACACAAAAAGAAGAACTGGGGTTTTCAATTCTGATGTTTGAACTATCATCATAATAAGTCTGGTAATGAACTTAACAATAAGGAAGAAAGAGAGAGGAGGCAGGAAAGACCTTGTTGTAGCAGAACTGCCCAGCAACAGCGTTCAGGTATTGTTGCTTATCTTTCCCTGGGCATCTGTATAAGTTTGCCCAGAGTTGTACCAGGTCATATTTCTAAGCTAATCAGAGAGAAAGAACACCAAAAGGATTTGACCATGGTGAATCTGCAGCAAATTCTTTCTTCCCTCACAATGTTCCAGTATCAGCGGCTCATGGATCCTTGGTCAAAAGTCAAAAGACTTTGATATTCATGTACATCTCACTCAAAATTGCATGTTATTTAAAAATATAAATTAGTCATTTAGAGAAATATCATACCTTGTTATTTTAATAGTGATTCCTATTTTTTAATAGAAAATCATTTAATGCAAAAGCCGCCTATAACCTTTAAGTTAGAAAAACATGCCTACATAATTGGACCATAATGCTGTTTGTCTTTTGCCAACTTGTCTAAATTTCAGGCATGTGACAAACATCACAAACTCCTTCTGTATGGGCTTCTCTGATATCTTTCCATGTGTAAGGAATAATGGAGTAAGTTTCCTAATTAGTAATTTATGCATGAAAATCTGCCAAAGAAACCAACACAGTGATATGAAGAAAAAAATTCAACTATAGTCAACCAAAACATTTTGATGTGTAATTATTTTACACCATCATGTAGTTATTCCACTAACCATTGCAGAATAACTTGAAATTTGCCCAATTCCTACTGGACCAATCCAATTTATCAAACAACACCAATTTAACATCCAAGATGCTATTTTTTGCTTTTATTTTCTATGTCTAATATGCCTGATTCTGTTGCATTGTTTCTTCCTAGACATGCAGAATTGCTGTTAATGTACAGCATCCTTCTTTTTATCATTGAAGTTTTATCACCCTGCTTCGCATAATGAAGGCAATAAGAGTTCTGAGCACACAAGGAAGTATGTAGCCAGTAGAATCAAGCATTAAGTCCTGGAAACCTAGATAGTGGCCAATGCTTGCACTGGCATGGAAAATAACTCACCATCTTTCACTTGGAGCTGTTCCCCTCAAAGAGTTGGGAGCTGTATTGGTGAATGGATGGTAAAAATGATAATCTGTGCTCTGCTGTTGGTTTCTGGGTAAAAGGAAGAGTTAGCACTATGACTGATAACCTGGAACTAAATATGAACTAAATTCATCTACAATTTATGGAAATTAGTTAATTGGTGGGGAGAAAAATCCAAAATGGGGCAAAATGATCTCTGAAATAAGAATATGTTCCTTGTATAGATATGGTATGTTCAATCACTCAAAAGGAAACAGTGGCTGAATAGATTATCTTAGCCACAATATATAATGACACTCCTCTCACACCCACCCACACCCACATGAACACTCATTTTCTGAAGGGCAAGATTGTCTCAAGGTCTTATCCACACGAACAGCATTACCAAAGCACAGAGGATACAATAAGATCTCTCCCCTTCATAATGTAGATGTTGTCTTTTTAAAGCAAGCTTGATTATATTCTGAATAGGTCAGTCTGTGTGCCTGACATTTCTCCTCAGTTTCCTGTGACCTTTTAATAAGAATGACTCGTTTTTTGCACTGCAGAAAATGGAACTGTCCCTTTTCAATCAGTGAATATGAGAAGCACAGTTTGAACATATCACATTTGCTGTACTGTGTTATTACTCATACAACAACAAAGCAAATGAAAACCCATCTTTTTTTTAATTTCTTTTTTTATTATTTAATATATTTAGTTTTCAGCGTCAATTTTCACAGGAGTTTGAATTACAAATTTTCTGCCCATTTCTACCCTCCCCCCCACTCCAAGATGGCATATATTCTGGTGGTCCTGTTCCCCAGTCAGCCCTCCCTTCTGTCACCCCACTCCTCTCCTATTCCCTTTTTCCCTTTCTTTCTTACAGGGCAAGATAAATTTCTATGCCCCATTGCCTGTGTATCTTATTTTCTAGTTGTATGCAAAAACTTTATTGTTTTTGTTTTTGAACATCTATTTTTTAAAATTTTGAATTCCAAATTCTCTCCCCTCTTCCCTTCCCACCCACCCTCCCTAAGAAGCCAAGCAATTCAACATGGGCCACATGCATATCATTGTGTATAACCCTTCCACAATACTCATGTTGTGAAAGACTAACTATATTTTGCTTCTTCCTAACCTATCCCCCTTTATTGAATTTTCTCCCTTGACCCTGTCCCTTTTCGAAAGTGTTTGTTTTTGATTACCTCCACCCCCATCTGCCCTCCCTTCTATCACCCCCCCCTTTTT
>CM053622.1:230899964-230916757 GCA_028646595.1 Phalanger gymnotis | reverse complement strand
AAAAAAAGAAAAGAAAACAAAAGAAAAATAAAATAGAAAGAGATTCCAAATAGAAATTCTCATTTCTAAGCAGGGTGGTAGTTGCTGAAGGTTGGGGAAGCTGTGGCAATTTCTGAAAATAAGACAACAATGAAGTTTGCCACATAGTTTTTCTCTTCTTTTCACTTGAACATTTAGAGGTCATTGCAGAGTTATTAATTTACTTGATTTCAAGTCTTTCTGACTCCAGACCCAGTGCTCTATCCACTGAGCAACCCAGGGGCCTTCTAGGCAAACAGAGGTTAAGTGGCTTGCCAAGGTCACAGAGTAGGTGTCTGAAGCTGGATTGGAACTCTAGTCTTCCTGACTCCAAGCCCTTTGCTCTATACACTGAGCCATCTAGCTGCTACAATGAAAAGATGCATATGTATGTACATGTTTATGCATGCATGCATGCATGCACACACACACAGACACACACACACATATATATATACACATAGAGATACATGTATATGTATGCACACACAGAGTATACACTGTCAGATATAGTTTCTGTGTTAGATGTTCTGTTTATTTTTATTTGTTATGAGAGTTTAATTTGAAGAGATGAGGTATAGGAAATAACTGTTTAGTAAATACATAAGGTACCAATAAAATATATTTTTCTTTAATTGCCATTTTTGAGTCTAAAAGAATAGAGGCTTTTATTATAAGAATTTAGCTATAAAAGATATGGTTCAGCAAGCTGGATATTCTCCTTGGTAGTGGCTCTGAGGACAAGATGGTAGCTATGAGATGGAAAAGGAAATAAGGAAAACCCAAATTCTGTACATTCCAATTGAAGGTTCATAGAATTCTTGAATCATATAATAACTGAATTGGAAGGGGCTACAGAGGCCAAGCAGTTCAACTCTTACTTTAAGCAAGAATTTCCAAGGTGGTAACTTTGACAAGTAGTCATCTGGCCTCTATTTGAGTATACTCAGTTATGTTGAGCTCATCCTCCTGAAGTACATTCCACAGTGGGAGAACTTGAACTATTAGGAAGTTTGCTTCCTATAAATCTTCTTTCCTGTAGCTTCCATTAGTTGGTACTGTGTTCTTCCCTGTAAAGTCAGAAAAAAAAAGATCCTTTTTAATCACTCTTCTACATTTAATCCTCCAAATTTTTGAAGACATCAATCAATCCCTACCTCTACACTTACAGATTTTTCTTCTCCAGGATAAACAACTTCATTTCCTTCTATTGATATTTACACTGTGATTTTGAATCCCCTCTGTGGTGGGCTCACCCCTTTATGGCATATCAATGCCTTTCCTAAAATAAAGTGCTCATAATTAAACCTAATACGAGAACAGAGTACAGTGACACAATCACCTCCCTCATTCTTGATATGACATTTCTACTAATGAAAACTAAGTTTAAAATTACAAATAACTCAGACACCAATGGAAAGACGAAACATCAATGAAAGTAGATGAATGCATATTATGAATAACTTGAACTTGGACATCAGAAATGGTATAGCAGACTTCATCGGAGACATAGATGAGCAGAAAACGAGGTGGGGTTATCATGTCCTGAGGATCAGAAATAACAGATGGGTAGCCTGAGGGCTATACTTGATACCTCTGAGATACCAAAGCAACTAAAGGGCATTTGGGAGTCACTCCTTATGCAGTTTTTGGAAAGACATGAACAAGAATTGCAAATATTTCAGATGTGTGGAGCTGTAATCCCATCAGTAGGTAAACTATCCACTCTGAAAAGATCACCATCTTAATCAAGGGTTCTTAGATAATTTTTTTTTCTGTTATAGACCCCTTACCTGTCCAGTGAAGCCTATGGACCCCTTCAAAGATTAGGTTTTTTTTAAATGTAGCCCTTAGGATGAAACAAAAATTCCTTTTATCTTTCCTAACAACTTTCTTATGAAATCCTGCCATTCATTGGTATTTTCTGTCAGGTGCCTAATCTCGTTTCCATTTAAAAAAAAATCTGACTTCAGTTGAATTCTCTTCATAGTCAAGAGGCAGTCTCTTTTGATAATTCTTTTTTCTTCTACGTAGGAAATGTTTGTATTTAGCTCCTTAGAATTTTATTTTTGAAATATTCCCATCTCTCTTGAGACAATGTCTCTAACAGAAATTCAGATCATGGCATCTCATATTTTCTCTAGACTTTGAAATCCAATTACGCAAATTCTAAGCATACATATCCATCTACTATCAGCATTCCCTATTTCCCTTCTTCAAACTCTTAGATGGCATGATTGTCCCATCCCAATGACACTGCACTAAGCATTTCTTCCTATTACTCAGAATCAGGTTCAAAATTATTATCAATATCATCTCCTTTATTTTCTAAAAGATGAAATTGTGAACAATGCAAGTCAATCCCGGATACTGTTTTGTTATTAGTAAAGGGAGACCTTCAGAAGATGTCCAAATAATTGAAGTTTACTATTTCCATTATGTCCTATCCATGCCAGCTTTATGAGCTGTGTCAGGAATTCATCTATTTCCCCTGATAATACAGTAGAGTATTCTAAAAGTCTTAGTGTTTAATCTAAGCTATCAAAGCTTTGAAAGTGCACTAAGACTTTTGGGACATCCATTATACTTTTTTCCCAATATTGTTTCTCTCTCTTCCCTCTATGTACTTCATCCAAATAATACCTACAGGGCCTTCATCTTTCTTTTTTCCATCAGATTCTAGGGTGTTAAAAAAAGGTATATCTCTTTTAATATACAATGCTGTTCCATAGCTTCTTTTATCTAATCTATGCCTTTTAAATAAGGTGTATGCTTTTCCATTGTGTAATTAGAGACATGACTCCCAACACACAAAACCAAATTTCAATGTCATCCATGGAACTGTCTATGCAATTTTTCACTAAGATTACAAGTCTACTTTGTTTATTACTGTATTCTCTGCCTTGGTGGTCGGTCTCAAAGAGTGGAGTTGGTATTGGTTTTAAAGTCAGTTGGCCTACATTTGAGTCCAGAGGATTGAGAAACAACCTTTGTGACTAAGTCTAGAGGTAGCAGAGGTCTCTACAGGGGTTTATCCAGCATCAGTACCTCATTTGGACATGAACTTGGCGCTATGTAGTAAGTATGCTAAGTCTGGGCCCACTCTGTCTTGGGGCTAATATTGTATAAAGGATAGTGTGATCCCCAAAGCATTGAGGGAATGTTTCTATGCCTGGTTTTGGCATATCTTTGCAATAAATATCCCTTTGAAAAGCTAACTGATTTTAAATAATTAGATGGAATGGGTATGCTAATCATTGGCAGCTATCAGCAGAGGACAGAAGACATTGGAATGGGACCTTAAGCTCATAGCTTGAGAAATATACCCTAACTCCTCAACGATATCCCTGGAGCCTGGAGGAAGAGATATAGCTACCCTCGCTCTGGCAGAGCATGGTCAGAGTATTCACTGCATATGTATCTGTGACCTTGTTCATTGTTTCAAGACACCATGACCTTTGAATTAAATGCTCTCACTATTGTATTTCCTTTGTATCATGTCTACTACACTTTATGGCAAGGGGTTCTTAATCCGAGATCCATAAACTATATGTGTATATACATGCATACATATGTATATACACGTACACACATAGGTATAGATAGCTAGATTGCACATGTATGTTTATGTATACATATATTTATAACTATTATAATATAATTGCTTTTATTTTAATACTAGGCATTTCATTTTATGCATCAAAAACATTCTGAAAAGGAGTACCTAGGCTTCACTAGACTGCCAAGGGATCCAGGACACCAAGGAAGGTTAAGAATATCTGTTCTATGGTATCTGATTTGGAAGATGTATAGGGATCATTTTCTCTCTCCTCTATTTTTCATTTAAAATCTTCTTGTTCATATTTTCAAGTCTCTAGGTAAGTGCATTTTCTTAACCTTCATTAGATTCTCTTAATTTCTTACCAATAACTTCATAATTATTGCTTTATGCTGTCAAGCCCCAGAAATACAAATTCAATTCTCTAGCACCATCTTCTTACTCAACTTTTCCCTTGCAATAGTTTTTTCCCTTTACTAAAGCCCAAGCTTTTAATCAACAGTACTGATTAAAATGGCACCTGTAACCCTGAAGGATTTTAGTTTCCGACAAAGGTCTTCATAACCCCCACAGGTCTTTTCTCAGTTGTATATGGTGCTATCTTTTGTCCCTACAGAAATCTCCAAATGTAGTTATTGTTCATCAGCTTTGCTAAGCCTCAGAAAGTTCTCTGTCATGTCCCAGATGCGGCATACTCCAATAAGACCCCACACCAAAGTTCTGTTCTTTTGGGTAGGTTGTGATAACTTATGGATTTCTCAAATTGAGAATTTTTAGTAATTAACATATTTCTGTACCTATGTCACCATTAGTCATTCCATTTACATAAATGGTCTGTCAAAAATGGAGTTTAATAGAAAGACCATTTATTTTGTGACTTTTGTGTATATACTCCCAGTAGAGCCTTTAGCCTGAAAGGAATAGTAGTTAGAAGAAGATCTGATGCAATATCATGTTCAGGGACTTTTAGTCAATGCTGTGTGTGAGTTCTATGAAATTTTGCCCCTGTGTCCCAGGATAGTTGATCAGCATTAATAGGCTCATAGACTAAGAGATCTAGAGCTTGAAGGAACCATTTAATCAACCCCCAGCATCTTATTTTGCAGATGAAGTGTCTGAGGGTGAGAAAGATTAAGTGAAAAAGGTTCCTAGCCCAAGATCATACAGGTAGCAAGTGTTACTGGGAGGGGTGGGGGAGGTTGGAGGGAGTATCTTTTCTATATTGACCCATTAATATAAGCTCCAGACCTCTAGAATTAGCATACAATCATATGTGCTAATGAATTATATAAAGAAGGTGTAATCTTGATTGCTTCAATCACTTGGAGAAAAGAATGCAATCCCTTGATTGTGCTTGGGAAGAACAAAATATTCAGCATTCTAAAAGGTTGTAGGCACAGATAATAATTTACAGGAAACTAATCTGAGTACTTTCAAAGTAGAGCTGAGGGCTAATTCTGTAACTGGAGAGTGTTTTTCAAGATATCAGTGAGGTTGACTCATTCTGAGATAAACCACAGTCAAAGTAGTCAGAATACCAAGGGTTTCTTAAAAGGAAATGTATTTCCAGCATCACAGTAATGCTGGTAATGATGTTGGAGAACAATTTGGGATTTTTGTTGTTGTTAAATACAGCTAGCAGGACTGTATCTCTCTGGTATGGACATCTTGATTTTTCCATTTTGAATAAGGAAACAAGGAAAGAGGTTGTGCAATGACAAGCAGCAAAGACATGTTTCAGATTTTCCTAGTCGTCTCCCTTTTTCCTTTATCATTATTGTCATTCTTACGGATGATCAAAAACTGAAACTGACTGAAATTACAAAAGCACCACCTGGCCCTGCACTAGGAATCCTGATTGCAAATCATCTTCACTTTCTTCCACCTTGATTCTATTCTGGTTATAAACAAAGGAAAGAAGGGGGAAACACAAGGAAAGAGAGAAAAGGAAGAAGATATGAAGAAAAGGGAGATGGAGAGAGCACAGTCACTGAAAAGAAACAAATTGAGTCTATTTCTGATATTTTTTTCTTTCCTGACATTCCATTCCTCCCCTCTGCAAAAAAAGCACACAGTGTTACTGAAAATATTTACAAATGATACCAAAAAATCTATAAATTAATCTATTTAGTTAGTATTTCTCTTGGCTATTATGTATGCCCTAAAAAAGTCATACCCCTAGGGTTTGGGGCCCTGTTACTTTAGTAATTAATATTCTTTAGATGAACCATTCTAGCAATTAAGATTAACTGGTGATGTTTTGCAAAAAAAAATAAGGTCAGATGTTCCTTCTGACATTAGAAATAAGAATTGAAATTTGTAAAGCACTTTAAGGTTTGAAGGGTACTCAACATATGTTGTTTCACTGATTCTCATGATATCCCAAATGTGTAAAATAAGTAAGTAAAACAAAAATTATTATCCCTGTTTTGGTTAGTCAACAAGTGTTTCTTAAGTACTTATCACATGCCAAATCGGTGCTAGTTGCTTGTGCTACTAAGAAATGAAAAAACAGTCCCTACCTTCAAGGAGGGAATTGTAATAAGGGAAACAAATGAAAATAACTAGGTGCATACAAGCTACATTGAGAGTAGATGAGAAGTAATCTCAGTGGCAATCATGAGAGGCCTCCTACAAAAATTGGGATTTGAGCTGAGTCTAAAAAGAAGCTAGGGAAATTGAGGCAGAGGTGAGAAGGCAGAACATTCAAGAGATGAAGGAGAAGTACAGACGCACAAAAATGTGAGATAGAACACAAGTAGGCCAATGTCACTCTATTGTAGGTAGAATTCTTGCTGTGGAGTAAAATTTAAGAAGACTGGAAAAGAAGGAAGGGGCAGGCAGGTTTTGAAAAACCCTTATAAATGGGGTTAGATCTATGCTTCAACACAAACACTTTGGTAGCTAAGTGGAGGATGAATTAGATAGTGAAAGAACTTGAGGCAGGAAGACCATTTCTAAGAGTCTAGGACAGAGGAAATAAAGGCCCAAACTAGGGTGGTGGCTCTTAGTGGAAAGAGATGTTTGGGAGGTAGAAACAAGATTTGGCAATGGATTGATTATGTGCAGTGAGTAAGAGTGTGGTGTGGAGGATGTCACTGAAGTTTTGAACTTGGTAACTGGAAGAATAGTGGGACCTTCGACAAAAATAGGGAAGTTTCAGAAGAAAGGATACTACGGAGAAAGAAATAATGAATTTTATTCAAATGTGGAGTTTGAGATGCCAAGAGAACATTCAAATCAAAATGTTTAAAAGACAGTTATCAATGTAAAATTATAGCTCAAAAGACAAACTATGGATTGAAATAAATAATAATAATTTCATAACACTAATATCTGCAAAGCATTTTTACATATGTCACATAATTTTATCCATAGTATAACCTTATGAGATGGTGTTTTTATTATCCCGTATTTTATAGATGAGGAAACTGGGTCTGAGAGAAATTAAGTGACTTACTCTGGATTGCATAGCTCCTAAGTATCTCAGGAAGTATCTCTAAACCATATCTTTCTTACTCCAAAACTAACACTCTATCCACTGTACCATCTAACTACCTATAAAGATCTGAGAATCATCTGCATAGAGATGTATAATTGAACACATGGGGGCTAGTGAGAACACTGAGTTTGAGAATATGGAGGGAAAAAAGTAGAGGACCCAAGACTCACCTGTAAGTTGGTGTGACATGGATAAAGATGCAGCAAAGGAGACTGAGAAGTGGTCAGAAAGGTAGGAGGAAAAGAACCCAAAGGAAAACAATATCATGAAAACTTAAAGAGGAGAGAATATTCAAGAGGAGAAAGTGATCAAGAGTGTCAAGTGTAAGAAATGTCAGAAGCCAAGGATAAGGACTTTAAAAGGACTTTACATTTATCAATGAGGAAGCAGAATCAGAGGTGAAGAACATTCCCTATGGTCACACAGTTAGTACAATAAGGGTCAGAGGCAAGATATGAATCCAGTCTTGGATAAATCTAATACTCTTTCCATTAAACAAGTTACCTCACAAGAAGTTAAATTCCATCCATCCTTTAAGATCTAGGACCCACCAATCTACTTGGTCAATCTTGTCTTGGAAATTCCAGTTCATACTCATCTCTTCCTCCGCTTAACAAATAAAATACTACAGGTTATCTCCTATTTGGCATTCACTATACCTAACTTATGTAATTAATTATTTTAGCGTATCTATATGTGTGTAATGTAAGCTAATACTACTCCATAAGAGGAAGGGTCATGTCTTCTACTATTTTATATATCACACTGCACTCAACACAAAACCCTATACCTACTATCCATGGATTCACTCAGTAAGCAAATATTTGCAAAGAACCAGGTATATTCCAGACGTGTTCTAAGTTCTGTGGAGAATAGAATGATGAAGGGCAGCTAGGTGGCACAGTGAATAGAGCACCAGCCCTGGAGTCAGGAGGACCTGACTTCAAATCTAGCCTCAGACACTTGACACATATTAGCTATGTGACTTTGGGCAAGTTGCTTAATCCCAATTGCCTGGCCCTCCACCCTCCAAAAAAAAGATAGAGAATAGAATGATGGACGAGACATATTTACTGGCTTCAAAGCTCTTACAGTTTAATAGGGGAGAGGGGAAGAGGAATGAGAGAAATGCACAGACACATAATACAAGAAAGACTTTTTAAGTCCCTGAAAAGAGGTGCAAAAATGATGTGTGGGTTCAAAAGAGGGTGAGATCAAATCCCATTGGCAATATCAAGAAAGACTTACCAAAGAAGGCAGCATTTGGGCCAGTAGCTGAAGTATATATAGGATTTCAGTAGGCAAAAACAAGTTGGGGCAGCCATTCCAAGTACAGGGAAGAGCAATGACAAAGGTATGAAAACAGAAAGGCAAAAAAGAGATGTCCAGGTAACAATGAGTAGTCCAATTCAGGCGAAACACTTAGGGAAGTATTAGGAGTTTGGAACAAGAACAGAACTTGTGATTTCATGGATATAGAGAACTCAGAGGTGAGGAAACTCTATCTACTAACCCTCCTACTCTAAGACTGTTTAAAAGCTGCCTGGAATATTGAAATAGCCTCCTAGTTACCTAGGGCAATAAGGGTTATGTGACATACCCAAGGTCACACAGTAAAGACTTGTCAAAGGTAGGAATGAAAGCAAGTCATCCTGGGTTCTAGTTCAACTCTATCTACTACACCATGACTGCCTTCTTAGGACGTAATTCAAAAAATATTTAGGGAGAGAATGTTGACACTTGAATTCACAGAAATTGCCCCTAGTTTATTAGGCAGCTTAAAAACACAGAGTAGTAGAGTAACATGACAGAATAGAACAGAATATCAGAGCTAGAAGAAATCTGGCCAGTGAAGTAATGACTCTCTCCTTTCACATAGTAGGAAATTGAATCTTAAAGAGACTATATTATGTGTCCAAACTCACACAGCACATGAATAGAAGATTTGGGAGTAGAAGGCAGGATTAGCCAAAGAGAAGAGCACTTTCTTTTCAAAAAGAAAAGAAAAAAAACAGGGGGTGAAAATAAAGAGACATGTTGAGGTAGAGAGAAGAAGAGCTATAGAAACTCACTTTGGATCACCTCATAATCATCAGGAGATAAATTTAAAGGACTACCAATAAGCAAAAAAGACCCAGATCAGGTTAGATTGTATAAATTTGTAGAAGACATTATCCATACTATTGCATTAGTTTTCCTTTAATGGTCAGTATCCCAGGAACAACAATAGTCATCAGACAAGTGAACTGAAGTTTGAGAATTGGTATAGCAGAAATTGTTGAGGGTTAAGAGGTTGAAAGAATCTAGGGTGGTCAAGATCATCACAAATTTACCTAGCATTGAGGCTCGGTAAGTTTGAAGCCAGTAGAATATGTCTAGAGAGCAAATGTCATGATGTGAATAAAGTGTAGCCTCCATAGGAATGAGAAATTAGAAAAATAGAAGATTAAGAGAATGTGGTTAATGAGAAATTTCATCATGACCTGGTGAATAGAAACTTATAGCATAGCTGGAATTATACTTGGAATCAGGAAGATTCAGTTTCCAAACCTGCTTCTGACCCTTACTATGTGACTATTGGTAAGTCATTTAAAATATCTGGACATCAATTTCTTTATCTGGAAAAGCAGCATAATAATGTCTATGGTACCTAATTCAAAGGACTTCTTTAGACTCAAACAGATAATATGTATGTAAAGCACTTTACAAACCTAAAAGTGCTATATAAATGTCAGCTATTATTGGTTCAGGATCCCTGAAGTGGAGTAGCAAAGATGAAGCATGAAATGTAGTCGTGCCCTTAGTTAGCTGAAATGGAATGTCTGTGGAAGTCTCTGGAACGGAGGAGGCTAAAAGACTATAGGGCCTGGCTGTATCAGCTGGCCCATCAACATGGATGATATAGGCACAGAAAATGATGACAGGAAGAGAGTGTGAAGAAAGACTGTGAAAGGAAGTAAAATCATTGGGGAAGGTGGTCAAGGGTCTTAGAGTGGGAGAAAATGGAAAAGAGAAAAGGACAAGGATTAGATGGCACAATGAACAGAGAGGACTGAACCTGAAGTCAGGGAGACTAGAACTCAAATACAGCCTCAGATACATACTGTCTGTGTTACCCTGGGAAAACTACTTAATTTCTGCCTGTCTCAGTTTCCTCATCAGTCAAATGGAGATAATAAAAACACTTGCCAGAGTTGTAGTGAGGATAAAATTAGATAATATTTGCAAAGTGCTTCGCAAACCTTAAAAAATTATATAAACACTAGCTATTATTATGAATGATTGGCTGACTGTATGATTTCTGATAACATAACCTAAATTTTAACTCTAGAGGCACTAATGGACAAATATTTTCCATAGAAGGAAATCATAGACTTCACCTTCATTTGGCAATCTGTTGCCCTTCAGCATCAGGCATAAGCCAAGTCTTTTAAAGTTGATATTTTAATACAAATAACAACTATTCATTTATTTGGATGTACTTTTGTGTTTGAATCACAAATCTTTTGCCCAAAGGAAAGATGTTAAGGTATGTGTGCACGCATACACACACACACACACACACACACACACACACACACAAATAAAATCCAGCCTTGGACACTGCCTAACATTGTGATTCTGGGCAAGTCATTTAACATATCTCTACCTCAGTTTTCTCCTTATCATTAATAATAATAACACATACCTTGATGGGGTTGTTGGGAGCAAAAAATGAGGAAATGTTTGCCTAGCATTTTGTGAACCTAAAAGTATTATATAAATGGTATCATCATCATCATCACCATCGTCGCCATCATCTAAATTGGCAGATATTCTTTTGTGAAATAAAAATTCAAGTCCACCAAAGGAAAGCCAATCACCTTTAGTACAGATGGTTTCTTAATCCAACAGGCTAGTGGATGAAATTGAATAGATGTCCCAATGATACCTCAAACTCAACTTCCTCCAAAACCAAACTCAGCATCTCCTCAAAACAACAATTCTCTACACCTAATATTCCTATTTCTGTTAAGGATTCCACGATTTTCCCTATCACCAAGGTTTAAAATAGGTGTCACTTTTTTTCTTTCCCTTAGCCTTTTTATCCAATTAGTCATTTCCTTCTCTCCTATATCTCCAACAGCCACATTTTCATTTTGACTATTACCATCTTAGTTCAGACTCTAGCAATGTCTGGACTGTTATAAGGCTACGTGACTGATCTCCATGTCTTCAGTATTTAACTCTAAACCATCCCTCAGACTGCTGTAAGATTATTCTTCCTAAACCATGACTCTGATGATAATGTACTTTCCTTGACTCCTATGTTTCCAAAGCCTTCAAAGTCTTCCCAGTCTCTACCAAGGAAGGTTCGAACTCCTTATCTTTGAATTTCAAGGACTCCTACAATTTGACCCCAACCTCTTTTTCCAGTCTTATTTCAGTTACTCCCCTTCACATACTTTATATTCTAAGAGAATTTCAGGACTTCATATCTCTTGACCATATTGTCCTTTCTAGCTTCCATGCCTTTGTTCATTCTGTCTCCCACTTGGGCAGACTCCCCCTGGGTCCCACTGTTAAAATCCTGTCTTTGCAAAACCATTTCAACTACTACCTGATCCATGAAACCTTACCTGATCCCCCAGACAGAAGGAATCTCTCCATCCTCTGGAATTCCCATCACTTTGTACCTTGCCTATTGCCTCTCTCTGTCTCTCTCTCTCTCTGTCTCTCTGTCTCTCTCTCTCTCTCTCCCACTCTCTCTCCTCCCCCACCCTCTCACACACGCACAGACATATTTGTTCCCAGAATGTATTCTCTATGTATTCCTTACATTAAGTGGCATAACGACTAGAACAAGACACTTAAAACTATTTGTTGAATGAATTAATGGACCCTTTGACAAGTTGTGGAGCCTCATCTATCATATTTTGAAAATAATTTTTAATCAAAGAATTACAGGAGCCTTGTAATCAACTGGTACACATAGGTTGTTCTGAACTAAAACTGATTTAAACATCCAACTCTCAAGTCTTGTTGTAAAACATCCCAAACCTAGTTTTGGAGATTATAGCCATTAATAACAATGACCACATTGCAAGAGACAAAATTTACCCTTCCATTTGAAGCTCCTCATTCTGTTATGATGCAAATGTAAGTGTTTGTTTTCTATTGAAGAAAAACAGCATTTTCTTTCCAGTGACAAAGGGCCTCAGTTTATGGCAATCTGTGAAGTACATTAGGTGAAATGAGATTTTTTTTTTTGC
The DNA here is from genome assembly GCA_028646595.1 of Phalanger gymnotis. Lineage (NCBI taxonomy): Eukaryota > Metazoa > Chordata > Mammalia > Diprotodontia > Phalangeridae > Phalanger > Phalanger gymnotis. The sequence continues at coordinate 230,904,426 of CM053622.1, read as the reverse complement.
TTTTTCCCCATTTATGTGAAAAACCCAAATTCAATAGCTTCCCATTATATGTGAACATTTTCACACAACTCTTCTATTTAGAAGCCATTATAAAATAGTCAAATGGGAAGTAAATGTTCTCTTTATTTCACAAACCACTAACAGGAAAGCAAAAATATACAGATAACAGATTCAAGAAAGTGTGGGAGGCAGATCAGGGAAGCCAAGAACAGTAGAAGCTTTGGTAATGGAGAGGCTCATGAAGATTTATACTCTAACATTTAGCACCATAGAAAATGTGGTTTCTCAGTTATACTACTCTTAGAAAAGTATTATCCAGACAATGATCATCTTTGCTCTTGATCCTGTTATCATCATAGAAAAAGAGAAGCAACATTAAAGTGGCCTGATGGAAAGACTCATTAATGAATAATGTACTTTGTTTTTGCTATTGTTGAGAAAGTCTTTGAATTTCATTAAAAAGATCTCCTGTGATGAGATCCAACTTGGAATGGATTGTGCCCTAAAAGAACCTGGTAACTTTTTACAAGGTTGTAAGTTCCTTGAGTTAATGGCCTATGTATTATTCATCCCTGTACCCCTGCACCTAGCATAATCCCATGTACATAGTAGGTGCTTAATGAAATGTATAATGAATAAACATTAGATGAATGAACGATATAAGAAAAGACATTTGATATTTGAGTACAATTTCCACTCAACTACCCACATGGTAGCCCCATGACCATCTCTGGTGAAAAATCGCTATTATAGATTTTGTTTATTCTTGCATAGTTAGGGTTAAGGGCTATTCAAACCATACAGCAAATCATGTACTATTATCTGCCTCCTACTGGAAGAAACAAGTTTCTATGATTTAACAGTAATATGATCATTCTCACATCTGAGGTAGAAGGAATTTGACAGAGTTTTTTAAAACAATATATGTGCACATAATACTTAAATTAAGAAATAAACATTGAGCACTCATAACATTTATATAAGCTGGGCAATAGACTGAATTTCACCAATAGTTTCAAATTACTGTTTCTACATCAGTCAAAAATATCTAAGAAAAACAATAACACTGGAATGGAAGATGAAATTCTAAGCTTTATCTATGACTTTATCATGCCTTGGGTGATTTTTCTCATGGTACTCACAGATCAAAAAATTCTAATCATTCCTCACCCTTTAGAAAACTAACTTCAGGATCCTAAATTTCCATAAGAATGTGTTGATGGCACAGGCACATCGCCCCTTCATTTTTGTTTGTTTGGTTGATTGGTTTTGCTCTTATCATGTCTATGTCATTCCGTGTTCTTTTGCATTAATTATGATGTCTCGTGTTTTAGAAACCTTGCAAAAGATGTTTCAGAATCCTCGCACTGGTACATTGGTCTCCTAATTAATCCTTCTACTCTGTGGATAGTGTTCTGGGCCTGAATTCAGGAAGATCTGAGTTCAAATCCAGTCTCAAACAAAGCTGTGTGACCCTGGCAAGTCACTTAATTGCTGTCTGCCTTAGTTTCCTCATCTGTAAAATGGAGATAATAAATGCACCTGTTTCACAAGGTAAAATGTTTTGCAGACCTCAAAGCATCATATAAATGCTAGCTATTATATTGTTATTTATGTCCTTCTATAAATTCTCCATAGTCTATCTATCCTACCTATTGCATACCATTCTCTGGGCCTTTAAATATTACCTACATTTACCAAGAATTTAAAAATGAAAGTAACATGAATTTTTAATCCAATGTTTTTAAATTCTTAAGATTCCAAATCAAAATATAATAATTCCCATACCCCAACTCATTTTAATTGGTTTAACCTATGCATGAAAACAATGTAAGAGAGAGAAACAAATAGACTTAACTCAAAGTCCAACAAATTTCACCTATTATCCAGTTGGTGCAATTGGAAAGATATTGGTACTGGCTATACACAGACATTATTAAACAGAATAGTGCAACATTGTCTATCAGTTATCCTTCAATCAACCTACAAAAACAATCTATTTACTTTTTCCAATCTTTCATTTCCTGAATAATTTTTATGGCACTTCTTCACAAGTTACTATGAATAGGACCTATATTTATGATATGGATTATTTGGGGTAATTTTACAGATACTAGAGGGAAAAATATAACTACTAGGAAGCATAGAAGTGCACTTGTGGTTGAAGGCAAAAACTCAAGATCTAATAGAAAATCAGAGTATTAAAAAGAATGCTTAGATAAGTCCTAATTCTCCTCTGAAGCTCCATGTCTTCTAGTTTAAGCAAAACCAATTAAAAAAGAGAAATCTGTTATTTCTCAGGAAAAGAACTGTAACTAATACCTCACTCCACATAGCAAAATAAGGTCAAAATGGGTAAGTAACTTAGAAATAAAGGGTAATATAAGTAAATTAGGATAGGAGTAGAAGGAATAGGATGGAAAATTTTACCTGTCAGATATATGGACAAGGAAAGAGTTTATGACCAAACAAGAGGCAGAGACACTCTAAAACGAATAATTCAGATTCCATGAAATTAAAAAATTTGCACAAACAAAACCAATATAGCCGAAATTAGAAAGAAAGAAAGAAACTGGGAAGAGGGAAAATTTACAACTAATTTCTCTGATAAAAGCCTCATTTCTCAAATATATAGTGAACTGAGTCAAATTTATAAAAAATAGAGTAAAATAAAAGCTATTTCTCCAATTGACAAATGCTCAAAGGATAGGAACAGACAGCTTTCGAAAGAAGAAATCAAAGCAATCAATAGTCACATGAAAAAATAGTCTCAATCACTATTGATTAGAGAAATGCAAATTAAAACATCTCTGAGATACCACCTCACACTTATCAGAATGGCTAACATCACAGAAAAGGAAAATGACAAATGCTGGAGGGGTTGTGGAAAAATACAAACACTGAGGGAGGAGCCAAAATGGCTGCTGGAAAGCAGGGGCTTGCTTAAGCTCTCCCCAAGGTCCCTCTAAACACCTAGAAAAATGACTCTGAACAAATTCTACAGCTGCACAACCCAAGAAATAGAAGAGGGAAGCAGGGCTCCAGCCCAGGACAGCCTGGATGGTCACTGGGAAGGGTCTATTGCACGGAGCTGGAATGGAGCAGAGCAGAGCCCAGTGTGGGCCAGGCCAGGACCAACCAGACCAGGAGCCAGGCAGAACAGGATGTAGCACCCTAAATCAGTGAGCTGAGGCAGTTACCAGACTTCTCAACCCACAAACACCAAAGACAACAGAGCAGATTAGTGGGAAAGACTGCTGGGACAGAGTGAAAGGAGTCAGTGGTCAGCCACGGCCCCAGGAGTGGCAGAGGTGGTGCAGCTCTGAGGCTGCTTCCAGAGATATAACTGCAGTGACTTCTTTCCCCAAGCACACCTGGTGGGAGGAATTAAGCAGTGGATTAGAGCTGGAGTGCAAAGCTTGCTTTGCCCTGCCTGGATCTGGGCTGCAATCCTGATTGGCTGTTCTTGAGGGAGAAAGAGTGCTGGTGTGGCAGAACTTGCTGTGTAGAAGTAGCTCTGAAAAAAGCATCACAGCCCTTCAAGCTTGGCACAAAGTACTCTATACTCTACAAGCAGTCACACCCTGAAAAAAGCTCAAGGGTCAAGTAGTTGGCTGGGAACATGAACAGGCAGTGAAAACAGACTCAGATTCACACTCAGGCTTTGGAATCTTTTTTGGTGACAAAGAAGACCAAAACATACAGCCAGAAGAAGTCAACAAAGTCAAAGAGCCTACATCAAAAGCCTCCAAGAAAAACATGAATTCGTTTCAGGCCATGGAAGAGCTCAAAAAGGATTTGGAAAAGCAAGTAAGAGAAGTAGAGGAAAAATTGGGAAGAGAAATGAGACTGATGCAAGAAAACCATGAAAAACAAGTCAATGACTGCCTAAAGGAGACCCAAAAAAATACTGAAGAAAATAACACCTTAAAAAAATAGACTAACTCAAATTTCAAAAGAGCTCCAAAAAGCCAATGAGGAGAATGCCTTGAAAGGCAGAATTAGCCAATTTGAAAAGGAGGTCCAAAAGACTATTGAAGAAAATATTACCTTAAAAATTAGATTGGAGCAAGTGGAAGCTAGTGACTTTATGAGAAATCAAGATATTATAAAACAGAACCAAAGGAATGAAAAAATGGAAGACAATGTAAAATGTCTCACTGGGAAAACCACTGCCCTGGAAAATAGACCCAAGAGAGAGAATTTTAAAATTATTGGAAAGCCATGATCAAAACAAGAGCCTGGACATCATCTTTCTTTTTTTTAATTTTTTTTATTTTTAGATTGCAACAAACAGTTCTACATAATTTTGGGTTCCAGATTTTCCTCCCTCCCTCCCCCCCTCCCTCCCCAAGAAGGCATGGAGTTCCATATAACTTCCAGGTATAACTAGTCATTGAATTAATTTATACATTTTCTCATGACTCATGAGAAAGACGAAACAGAATCAAAAAAAAAAAAA
>CM053622.1:230877189-230899464 GCA_028646595.1 Phalanger gymnotis | reverse complement strand
CATTCACACTTCGCAGTTCTTTCTCTGGATGTAGACAGCCCTCCCCATCATGAGTCCCCCGGAGCTGTCTCTGCATATTGTGTTGCTGAGAAGAGCAAAGTCCATCAGGGTTAGTCATCACAGAATCAATATATCTGTGGTTGTGTATAATGTTCTTCTGGCTCCGTTCCGCTCACTCAGCATTATGCTAGACATCATCTTTCAAGAAATTATTAAGGAAAACTGCCCTGAGATTCTAGAACCAGAGGGTAAAATAGAAATTGAAAGAATCCACCCATCACCTCCTGAAAAAGATCCCAAAAAGAAAACTCCTAGGAATATTGTCACTAAATTCCAGAGCTCCCAGATCAAGGAGAAAATACTGCAAGCAGCCAGAAAGAAACAATTCGAGCGTAGTGGAAACACAATCAGGATAACACAAAATTGAGCAGCTTCTACATCTAGTGATCTAAAAGTTTGGAATATGATATTCCAGAGGTCAAAGGAGCTAGGATTAAAGCCAAGAATCACCTACCCAGCAAAATTGAGTATCATTCTCCAAGGCAAAATATTGATTTTCAACAAAATACAGGACTTTCAAGCTTTCTCACTGAAAAGGCCAAAACTGAATAAAAAATTTGACTTTCAAACACGAGAATCAAGAGAAGTATGAAAAGGTAAACAAGAAAGAGATATCATAAGTGAATTACCAAAGTTGAACTGTTTTGTTTACATTCCTACATGGAAAGATGATGTGTGTAATTTATAAGACCTCAACATTAGGGTGGCTGAAGGGAATATATATAGTTGAATATGAAAGGATGATATCTAAAAAATAAAATAAAATTAAGGGATAAGAAAGGAATATACTGAGAGAGGGAGAAAGGGAAAGATAGAATGAGGTAAATTATCTCACATAAAAGTGGCAAGAAAAATCAGTTCTGTCAGAAGGGAAGAGGGAGCAGGTGAGGGGGAATGAGCGAATGTTGCTCTCATCGGATTTGACTTGAGCAGGGAATAATATACACACTCAATTGGGTATCTTACCCCACAGGAAAGAAGGAGGAAGGAGATAAAATGGGGGGATGATAGAAGGAAGGGCAGATAGTGGGAGAAGGTAATTAAATGTAAACACTTTTGAAAAGTGACAGGATCAAGGGAGAAAATTGAATAAAGGGGGACAGGATAGGATGGAGAGAAATATAGTCTTTCACAACATGAGTATTGTGGAAGTGTTTTACATAATGATACATGTGTGGCCTATGTTGAATTGTTTGCCTTCTTAGGGAGGGTGAATGGGGAGGGAAGAGGGGAGAGAATTTGGAACTTAAAGTTTTAAAAGCAGATGGTCAAAAAAAGTTGGTTTTGCATGCAACTGGGAAATAAGATATACAGGCAATGGGGCATAGAAATCTATCTTGCCCTACAAGAAAGTAAGGGAAAAGGAGATGGGGAGGGAGTGGGGTGACAGAAGGGAGAGCTGACTGGGGAATGAGGTAATCAGAATACATGGCATCTTGGAGTTGGGGGAGGGTAGAAATGGGGAGAAAATTTGTAATTCAAAATCTTGTGAAAATCAATGCTTAAAACTAAAAATATTAAATAAATAATAAAATATGAAAAATTACTGTGAGGACAAGATAAAAATATGCCATAAGAAGACTTATCTTAGCATCAAAGTTTAATATGTGTTTTGATCCAATGAATATTTGGCAAAGGGAAATAGATCTAGCACTTGCTACAGTGTCAAACCCACTGCTGTCCTTTGTAGTCAAATGTCATCCCTGTTGTAGGAAGGTATTAGATACCCCATTCCCTACCTCATTCTTTTCCAGAGGCAGGGAACAGATTTTGATTGTAACATGACTACTTATAAAGCCATTTTTATTTGATAGCTTGGATGTCCATACTATTGGTGTCTTATGTCAGATGCATTATAAATATAGTGAAGATAATAAAGAAAAAAGCTTTCCTAACCAAAAAAAAAAAAAAGAAAATAGGAACATTAATGCATTGTTTATGGAATTGTGAACTAATCCAACCATTCTGAAGGACAATTTGGAACTATGTCCAAATGACTATACAACTGTGCATTCCCTTTAACCCAGCAATACCATTGCTAGGTCTGTATCCCAAAGAGATGAAAGAAAAAGAGAAAGGAACTACATGCATAAAAATATTTATAGCAACTCTTCTCATGGTGGCAAAAAATTGAAAATGAGGGGATGTCCATCAATTGGGAATGAACAAATGATATATGATTGTGATGGATTACCATTGTACTATCAGAAATGATAACCAGGATGATTTCAGAAAAACCTGAGAAGATTTGTATAAACTGATACAAAATGAAGTGAGCAGAACCAGATCATTGTTCACAGTAACAGCAATATTATAATGATGATCAGCTGTGAAAGACTTAGCTACTCTGATCAAGACAATGATCCAAGACAATTCCAAAAGACCCATGATGAAAAATGCTATCCACCTCCACCTCAAAAGAGAAGGAGAACTGATGAACTCTGAGTACAGAATGAAGCATATTTATTTCACTTTATTTGTGGTTCTTACTTTTTATTGGTTTTTTTTTTTGCCATCTAGCTAATATGGAAATAAGCATGACTTCGCATGTATAATTGGTATCATATTGCTTGCCTTTTCAATGGGTGGTAGAGGAGCTGAAGGGAGGAAGAGAATTTGGAACTCAAAATTTGGGGGAGAATGAATGTTAAAAATAAATTAATAAAAAATTTAAACTGCAGGAAAATACTGCTCTCTGAGCAAGGGATTGAGGGTAGAAAAAGATCTTGGGAAAGAATTCAGAATAAGGACCTCTGAGTCTTGCCAAAAAAGAAAGGAACAAAATTGATAACTCTCCTTTTGGATGAACAGATTTTTTAATTATCTTATGAAGAAGCAACAAGATTTAGTGGAAAAAATAAAGAACACCTGAATTTGAATTCCAACCCTGCTATATTATCTTTGTGACCTTGGGCAAGCCATTTACTTTCTCTGAGCTTCAATTTCCTCATCAATAAAATGGGGGTTTCTATCCAATCTCTCTCACAAGGTAATTGTGAGAATTAAATGAGATTAAGCCTTTTCTACATATAAACATAAGTACCTTATTTAATTTAATTTAATATGTTATGGTATTCTATCATGTATTATTTTCCAAGAATGAATCTTCCCTACATGGCAAAAGCATATTGTATTATACACATAATTCCATTAGTTGGATATTTATTGAATTGAATGGGCCTTCTTGTAAAGCTGTCCAGGGGCATTTTGATATTCTCTTTATTATTAGTTTTAGTTGATTGCCTCTCATCTAACCAATATAAAAGCATACATCATGGCACTTACTCTGTACAATTCACTGTTTTAAGCATTGTGTAAACAAAGACAAAAACAAATTAAATAGTCCTTGCTCTTTTTTAAAAGTAATTAATTAATTTATTTTTAATTTTTAACATTCTCTTCCATGAGATTTGAATTTTGAATTTTCCCCCTACTCTCTCCTCCCCCCTCCTCAAGATATCATGCAGTCTGATACAGGCTCTACTTATACATATTCTTGTTAAACATATTTTCACATTAGTCATGATGTAAAGAAGAGTTAGAACTAATGGGAAGAACCACAAGAAAGAAGAAACAAAACAAAGCAACAAAAGAAAAGGAGAGCAAATAGTATGCTTCCATCTGCATTCAGACTCCAAAGTTCTTTCTCTGGATGTGGATAGTATTTTCCATCATGAGTCTTTTGGGGGTTTTCTTAAGTCCTTGCATTGCTGAGAAGAATTAAGTCTATCAAAGTCAATCATCATACAATGTGGCTGTGTACAATGTTCTCCTGGTTCTGATCATTTCACTCTGCATCAGTTGATACATGTCTTTCCATGTTTTTCTAAAGTCTGCCTGCTCATCATTTCTTATACTGCAATAGTATTCCATTACATTCATATACCACAACATGTTCACCCATTCCCCAACTGATGGATATACCCTCAATATCCAATTTTTTGCCACCACAAAAATAGTTGCTATAAATATTTTTGTACATGAGGGTCAATAGTCCCTGCTCTTGTGGAGATTATATTTTACTGGGAAAGATAATGTATATTTGTAATATATAGGTATAAAAATTATACCTAATCATTTAGGTAGAGAAGGATCTAGGATGCACCACTAGAGACAACTGTTCTGCTGTAGTCTAGTTTGCAGGAAAATGATAGATTTAGAGTTGGAAGAAATATTAGATTCATCTAGTCTAACCACCTCATTCTATAGATAAGGAAATTGAGACTCCATAGAAGATAAGTAACTTACCCAAGGTTATACAGGAACTAAGTAGCAAAGCTTAGACTTGAATCCCAGATCTCAGATTTTGAATCCCACACTATTTTTGCTGTACCTCCAAAGGAAATAAATAAAAAATATGGGCAGGCCTTGTAATTCAGATTCTTGATCAAAAAGCTTAGAGGAAAGGGCTCTGTTCTGTGTTTTAAAAAATAATACATCTGTTTCTTTTCACCTTTCAGAGATAGCACATAGAAAAAGTAAAGGCAACAACAATCTTGGTTGCCCTAACAGCTATGAATTCCAGATTTGTCCAGTTGTTGTTCTTCCAATTCAGCTCTACCTTTGTAATTTCAACTTTTAAATGATTCTTAAGAGCAAAGACAGAATTGCATACTTCTCCAAGAACATTAAATATGAAGTCTATTATCTGTAGAGTTACGAAGATCGTATGTCTTTTCCAGTGCACCAACTATTTAATAAGTGAAATTTGCAGAAGAAATTAGTTAAGTATACCTGCTTCCTTACTTCCTTAGATAATGTTTTATCTTATAATGTTTTCCTGCATGGGTTGAACTAGAAATATGCTTACATATATGTGGATACACACACATATACACACACACATACATATGCATATATATATGTGCATATATATACATATATTCTATTGAGATATGAGATGTATGATGTTTTGGTTGAAAATCTTTAATGCTTTTATTGACATAATTTGGGAAATCCACATTAATTTCATCTTTAAAATTAACGATAAAAGCTTATGTCTTCCTCTGGGAAATCCTACCTTATTAAGCTCACCCAAATCTAATGGGCCTTTTAACTTAAGATCTCTGAAAATCTATAAACATAACTTGTGTTATATTTATTTGAACTTATCCTTGTAGTTACATTGTAAGTGCTTTTCCATTTCTATTTGTCATGTATCTAAATTTAAACAATAAACTCCTTGAAGGCATAAACCATTTTTGTTTCTTTTCTGACATCCAAGGCTATAGTAGCTAGTAGAGTGCTTAATAGGTGCCTCAATAAAGTTGATAGACACTACAAAAGCAATTATAATGGCACTGCAGAAGACTGGAATGGTAAACTAATAATATTTATAGAAAATCTTTGCAAAGATATTTAAAAATAGACTCAATATTCATGTTTCTAAAATGGCAAAGTAGAGTCTACCCTGAGAGGTATCTATTTAGTCCAAATTTCTATTGTGTTCTTGGGATTTATCCACAGCAACCTTGTATCATTTAAATCTGTTACCAGGTAAAGTACTTATATAAATGTCTTATATCTTAGCTACTCTACAGTAATGTTTTAACTAATAGTTAATATTCAAACCAACTAGTACAACCTCAAATAGATTCTAGGAAGAGATCTATTTATAGAGTGTGTTCCTAATAATAACCTGATGAAAATACAATTGTGTAATTCGTTTTCACATCTGGTCTTTAAGATATCGTGCTTCAAATCTTTTGCAAGAAAATGAATTGGTTGTTTTAAAAGGAAAAATTCTCTGATTTTTAAGTTATTTAACAAAGCTATGCCTGTTTAGTTCAGATATTTATATCTTTGGTGATGGGGGTAGGAGTAGTAAAAGGGGATTAACAGTATAGATTTGGATCTATTTTTCTATTTAAGTAATATCCATGTCCATATTGTAATGCTATAAGTTGTGAGTCAGATTTACTCAGAACCCAAGCAGTAAAAGCTTCAGCTTAATTTCCCAGTAATTTTTCTGGGGTTTTATCATTGTTGTTGTTGTTGTTAGGTTAGGGGGTGGGGAGGAGATCGTGGGCATGTGCTATTTTTGAATGGAGAAGAAACCTTAAGAATCTGAAGGTCAGATTTTCTCTTTTTCACATACTAGATAAGCAAATAGTATCTAAGGAAGTAAAAAGAGATTTACACATTTTTTCTCAAACTACACAGAGGAAAGCATTGTAAAAGCCAAAGTGAATCAAACAAGATTATAGAATCCCAAGACTTAGAATTTTGAGATACAGAAACAGTAATGACAAGCAAATGTTTAACCCTAAATCATAAGAGAAAGAAAATCCAGGATTGTTCTAAATATTTATTTAAAAACCATTGAGAATAGAATAGAAAAGACAATCTGTCATATTTTTCAACTTTCGCAGTAACTTATATCTTATTCTTACGGTTTTTCTTTAATTGATTTCACTTCTATCATAATTTTGTTTAAAATAAATGTCTACATTGATCATCATATGATCCAAGACATCTGTTACCCACAACTGGAAAAAATGTACTAGTAAGGCCTACAGCATCCTAAGTACCACCATCTACAAGGGTAGGTAGGACTGAGACTATAACTTAGTTAACTTATTAACTTAGTTATCATATTGAGTACCTATCACATTACTACACATTCTTGGTTACTTTAAAAATGTTTGTTGAAACCAAAATGAAAACTCTAAAAATAAATAAGCAGCTTCTAGAAGATTCAGCTCTGTTAAATGACAACAACCATCACTGAAACTTGGAACTCTAAACTCAGTGAAATACAGAATTTCTGAAAACTCACTGAAGAATAACATTCACTGGATAATAGTGACAATAATCACAATTTAGATATTAGTCATAATATACATTTTGATGCCTGCCTGAATGGTGGGCTTAGGGTTAAGCACAGGATAAGTATGTTGTAGTCATCTAGGACATAGAATTTGAAGAATATTGATAAAAGATTCCTCTACTGTCTTAGATCTACTTGAAATAGCTTTTTAACAGGTAAGGAAAGCTCATGACAGGGTAAAACAAATCACTTAATGCTACTGTGGAAAGCCCTAAAACTATAGCAGCATGGGGACATGATGTGGGAGGAAAAGAAAGGGAAAAAGAGACACCTTTTCTGAGCATATTAACATAGAAAGCATGGAAGAATACAATTCACACTTTCAATAGTCAGAATCTAAAATAAAACAGAATCTAGTCCAACTTCTCTGAAGTGAATTAGCAAGTGAAAACAAGTGTGCTAAGTCCAGCAGTTTACAAGAATCCCTTCCTCCTCATTTCAGAATCTTCCTTTGCTTTCTTTGGTAGTTTGAGAGCCTAGTAAAGTTTTTTTTTTTGTTTGTTTCTAAAATAGGTGATTCGATGATTTGTGGGGAAAGGATGAAGAGAATTGATGGACAAATTCAATAAAGGGCAAAAAACAGTGAATTGCTCAAGCTCCACTCACCTCGTCCCCTTTTTCTCTTCCCCATCTCCAATTTAACAGTACACAATCTGTTTCCCTGATGCACAAAGACAATTACATGAGCAGAGACCAGAGAAGCATTTACTTTTACATTGTAAAGTTTACAGAATTATTCATAGTTTAAAAAAACTCATTACCAGATGATAAATATTTAGAGAGAGAAAAGAAAATGCTAAAAATGCTTTTCTTCTCTAATACACATAAAAATTTGATTAAAACTTAATTATGCTCTAGGGCATTGATTTTCAAAATTTATGAAGTAAAAGAGATATTTTTATGGAAAAATGTGTGCCCCACAAACACTTTTTATAAAACATGTGCTTCAAATAATATCCTAGCTTTTATTTTATTCAAAACAAATCAAGAATTTACTATTATTAACATAATACACAAATATTTTTTAAAAAGTAAAAAGTAACATTCAGATATTTGTATATTTATAAAAAATTATGTTGTCATTTAAGAAAAATAATGACACCATTATTAGTCTGATAATTGAATTGTTTTGTGGCATGACTTCTCAACCTGTGATGTCACTCATGATAATGCCACTCATAATTATTTTCCAAACACTAATCAAGACTGATAGTTTGTCTTCATAACAACTATAGCAACAAGCTCCCATTTTGCATGAATAAGAAATTCAGATATGAGGAAAAATTGCTTCACTTTTGTCAACTAATATACTCTTCATTCACCATAACCAAAATAGAGTGAAATTGTCTCATTCAAATATTTATTTAAACATACCATAACAAGATAAGTCTATTAACATTATTTTTCTAAAGGAGTAAAAATAAATGCACCCTATTTGTCCATAGCAACTGTATTCCTTATCTATCCTTACTCAGAAATATCCAGTTCTTTAAAATAAAATGAGAGTTGCTTCTCTCGGTCAATCAAGAAAGTATTTTTTAAAAATGGGGACCATGTTAAATATCATTTTAATATGTTTTGTAAATACATATTTTTTGAAACTGCATTTACCCATTGTGCTAACTTTTTCATAAATTCAGTAAGTGTCTTTTTGTATCAGAGTATGAATTCAAGAAATGTGCATTGATTTGTTTGTGGCATTCTTTTTTTAGCCCACCAAAAATACAAATTTCAGGGGAAAATTTTTATTATAAAATGAATTGGTTTTATATTAATTATTATCACTAAAATGCTACTTTTTATTTATGGTAACTCTTTTTGTGGTGGCTAAGAATTGGAAGTCAAAGGGATGCCCATCAATTTGAGAATGGCTAAACAAGCTATGGTATATGATTGTAATGGAATACTATTCTGCTGTAAGAAATGACAAGCAGGATGATTTTGGAAAAACCTGGAAAGACTTATATGAACTGATGCCGAATGAAGTGAGAAGAACCCAGAAAACATTGTACAAAGTAACAGTCACAATGTGAATGAGGGACTTTGATAGACTTAGCTCTTCTCTGCAATGCAAGGACCTAAAACAATTCCAAAAGACTCGGGATGGAAAATGCCATCTGCATCCAGAAAAAGAAATATGGAGTCTGAATGCAGATCAAAGTCAATTGTTTTCTTCTTTTGTTTTGTTTTATGTTTTTCTTTCTCATGGTTACTCCAATTCATTGAAATTCTTCTATACAATAGGAATAATGTGAAAATATGTTTAATAGGAATGTATATGTAGGGCCTATATCAGATTGCATGCTGTCTTGGGGAGAGGGAGGAGAGAGAGAGGAAGAAAATTTAAAACTTATGAAAGTTGAATGTTGAAAAGTAAAAATAAATAACTTTTTTATTTAAAAAAAAGGAGGAAAAACCTGGAAAGATATTGTACATAGTAACAGTAATATCATTTGATGAAGAACTGTGAATGACTTAGCTATTCTCAAAAATAAAATATTATCTACCTCCAAAGAAAGAACTAATATTGTTTGAACACAGATTGAAGCATACTATTTTTCACCTTCTTTCTTTCAATCTTTTTCTTTTGAGTCTTTTTGTACAAAATGACTAATATGAAAATGTTATACATGATTGCACATGTATAACCTATCTCTGATTGCTTACCTCTCAAGAAGGAGGAAGGTACAGAAGAAGGGATAGAATGTAGAAATCTAAACTTTAAAAAACCAAAATGTTAAAACATTGTCTTAACATGCAATTGTGGGGAAATAACACACATACATATGTAATATATAGATATATATGTGTATATGGTATGTATACTTTCTTTTACCTGAATTTTTGAAATATTTTGGCATGTAATTGTGGGGGCTGTTATGTTTATTGCTCTTAAAATAATTTGGGGAAATGTATGTAGCTCCTCAGTCACATTTCTTTATATAAAGAATTGTTTAGCACTGAATATATTTTGTTCAGTGGTCTTTTGGACCTCCTTTTCCATTTGGTTAATTCTGCTTTTCAAGGCATTCTTCTCCTCATTGGCTTTTTGGAGCTCTTTTGCCATTTGAGTTAGTCCACTTTTTAAGGTGTTATTTTCTGCGGTATTTTTTGGGTCTCCTTTAGCAAGTCATTGATTTTTCACGGTTTTCTCACATCTCTCTCATTTCTCTTCCCAATTTTTCCTCTACCTCTCTAACTTGCTTTTCCAAATCCTTTTTGAGCTCTTTCATGGCCTGAGACCAGTTCATGTTTTTCTTGGAGGCTTTTGATGTAGCCTCTTTGACTTTGTTGACTTCTTCTGACTATATATTTTGGTCTTCTTTGTCACCAAAGAAAGATTCCTAAGTCTGAGTCTGAACCTGAGTCCATTTTCGCTCCCTGGCCATGTTCCCAGCCAGCTACTTGAGGTATAACTGCTTGTAGAGAGTACTTTGTCCCAAGCTTGGGGGGCTGTGCTGCTGTTTTCAGAGCTATTTCTGCACAGCAAGCTCTGCCACACCAGCCTGCCTCCTCCCCCAAGAACCGCCAACCTGGACCAGACTCAGATCTAAGCAGGCTCTGCACTCCTGCTCTGATCTGCCACCTAATTCCTCCCACCAGGTATTCCTGGGGCCAGAACAACTGCAGCTATAGTTCTGTAGCTGCACCTCCTCTGCTGCCCCTGGGGCTGTGGCCTACTGCAAACTCCTTTCACTCTGTCCCCCACAGCTTTTCCCACTAACCTTCTCTGTTGTCTTTGGTGTTTGTGGGTTGAGAAGTCTGGTATGCCACAGCTCACTGATTCAGGGTACTAGGGCCTGTTCTGCCTGGCTGCTGGTCTGCTTGGTCCCGGCACAGCCCACGCAGGGCTCTGCTCCCCTCTACTCCCAGCTCAGTGCGATGGACCTTACCCAGCAACCATCCAGGCTGTCCCTTGCTGAAGCCCTGCTTCCCTCTGTTTTTTTTTTTATGTGGGTTCTGTAGTTCTAGAATTTGTTCAGAGACATTTTTTATCAGTGTTTGGAGGGCCCTGGGGGAGAGCCCTAGGCAAGTCCCTGCTTTCCAGCCCCCATCTATAATGTTATTACTAAAGAATTGTTTTTAAAGACCAATAAAATTAAGAAATCAATAACCAGTTTATTTTTCTGACAGCGGAAAGGAACATTATAATCAAAACCAAACATGAAAGGGGGCAACCAGAAAAAAAACAATTCTCAAGCATAGTTACACATCGTTATATGACAGCAAAACTGAACATTTTGGTGAAATGGGTTGATATCTGCAAAAATGAAAAATGCCTAAGTGGTAAAACCAGAAATCAAAAATCTATAAAACCCAATCTCAGAGGGAAAAAATGAATAAGCCATAAATGAACTGCTGCAGAAAAAAGCACCAATAACAGAGAGATTCTCAAGTGAATTCTTTCAACAAATAACCCATATACTATATCACCTTTTCAAAAATAGGAAAGGAAAGTATTCTGCCTAATTCTTTGTACCCCAAAGTTATGGTCTTGGTACCAAAGTCAGGGAAGGTGAAATTTTTTCAGCCCTATGCTAAAACCAAGTTTAGATAGTGTTCAATTTTCTGTTTGCTTCAGTAATTTTAAATAGAATTCTATAACTAAAATTCTATTCTTTCTCTCTTAAAACATTTTCTTGAGGAAGCTCTTAGGAAAAGCTGTTAAAACCCATTGCCATAAGCTAAGATATTTGAGGAAGATTAAGCTAAATAAATACGTAAGTGGTAACTGTTCTGTACTTAGGATAAAAAGAAAAGGATGCTACCCAGTTCTGTGATTGGAGGAATTTAGACATAAGATTTTATGCTCCCTATACATGACAGGATGCTTCCATCCTTGTGGTCTAAAAAGATCTAGAAAGTGGAAGATAGAATGAGATGAGATCTTCCCAAATGGGCAAGAAAGACTTGGAAGCAGCTACAATTCCCATTTGTGGACTTGGGGACCAATTGATCAATCAAAAACCAAGCACTCACTATGTTCCAGGTACTATGCCAAGCACTGGGGATATGAAGAAAAGCAAAAATATAGCCGCTGTTCTCAAAGAGCTCACATTATAATAAGAAAGACCACATGCAAATGATTACAAACATTGAAGATATACACACTGAAAATGGAAGGTAATCTCAAAGGTAAAATCACTTGAAGGAAGAAAAGGGATGGGAAAGGCCTCATACAGTAGGTAGGATTAGAGCTATCTCCTGAAGGAAGCCAAGGAAGCTTGAAGGCAAAGGTGAGGAGAGAGAACATTTCAAACAAGGGGCATAGATAGTGGAAAAGCAAAGTCAGAAGATGGAATGTGGGGAGGAGAACAAAAATTTCATGGTGGCTGGATCAGAGAATAAAAAAGTGTAAGAAAACCAGAAAGGTAGGAAGAGCTGAGGTTGTGAAGGGCTCTAAAAGCCAGAGGGTTCATTTGATCATGGAAGTAATAGGGAGCCACTGGGGTTTACTCAATAGGGAGGTGACAATCAGACCTGAGCTCTTCAGGAAAATCGCTATCAGCTAAGTAGAGGACAGATTGGACTGGGAAAGACTTCAGGCAGAAGAATCAGTTAAAAGACTATTGTAATAATCCAGGCAGGAGATGATGAGGGCCTCTAGTAGGACAGAGCAGTGTGAGTGGAAGGAATGGGACAGATATTGTAAAGAAGTGGGGGGAGGGGAGGATGACAATTTGGCAATAGATTTCACCTATAGGGTAAGTATGAGTGAGAGGCTGCCTATTTTATAGAGACTGTGAGTTTGGATGCCTGGGACTATACATTCTCATTGTGCATTTATGTTGCACTAGAACAAATAACCATATTTCACACTAATACAACTTCCAATAGTTTGAATATGAATTCATGTGAACAGGTCAGAGGATTCATTGTTCATCATAATTGGAATGCAGCTCTAATAGGAAAACGGAAGAATGGAAGATTTGGGTCAATATTGCTTCCTTATAAAGAGGGAGAAAAGGGAAGCCAGAAACCAAAGTAAAGAGCAAGTGCTAGGATATAGAGGATCCTCACAGCTTAGTTGAGTGAAACATACACAAAACAGCACAGGAGACTTAGTCTATAATCAGGAGACCATAATTATGATTGGGATTAGTTATGTTATGAAAACTCAACTATTGGGTCCTTCTAGGTCTTGTCTTCTCTATCTAGATACGGGGAGGAGGTAATCAAAAGCAAACACTTTTGAAAAAGGACAGGGTCAAGGGAGAAAATTGAATAAAGGGGGACAGGATAGGATGGAGGGAAATATAGTCTTTCACAACATGAGTATTGTGGAAGTGTTTTACATAATGATACATGTGTGGCCTATGTTGAATTGCTTGCCTTCTTAGGGAGGGTGGGTGGGAAGGGAAGAGGGGAGAGAATTTGGAACTCAAAGTTTTAAAAGCAGATGTTTTTGCATGCAACTGAGAAATAAGATATATAGGAAATGGGACATAGATATCTATCCTGACCTACAAGAAAGTAAGGGGAAAGAGGATGGGGTGACAATGGAGGGCTGACTGGGGAATGGGTCAATCAGAACATATGGCATCTTGGAGATGGGGGAAGGGTAGAAATGGGAAGAAAATTTGTAACAAAATCTTGTGGACATCAGTGTTGAAAACTAAAATATTGAATAATAAAATAATTGTTAAGAGAAAAAAGATTAAATTACTTAAAGAGCCATCATCTCAGTAGATAGCAATAAACAGTTTTCCACAAAAGAAAGCATTAGATAGTCAAAAGCTATATGAAAAAAATTTGACATCATAATACAAGAAAAAGAAATTAAAACCTTTACCTATAAGGATTAAAAAATTTATAAATGATGGAAATTCTCAAGTATTATTGAGGCTGATGAAAGGAAGAAAGAAGATTATTAGAGATTTGGATGCATTCAACTATTCTAGAATAAAATTTCAAATTTTATAAGAAGTTAATGCCATTGGATTCAGTAATCCCCTTAATGAGTATATACCATCAAGGAAGTCAAATATAGAAAAGAAGTTACTAGATAAACCAAAATAGCCATGGTAGGAGAACACTGGAAACCAAATGGGTATCCATCAATTAGAAAATGACTTAACCATAAAGTGTCATATGCTTGTAATAGAATGCTACTGCACCATGAGAAACTATGAAATATTTGTATGAACTGATAAAGATTGAAATATGAAGAATAGAAAGTATACACAGTTATTATGATAATTCAAACTGAAAAGTAATCACTTATATAATGGCCAATCTTTGCACCAGAAAAGAGATAATAATAAAAACTGTATGCCACTTAGTAGAAAGATTGGAAACTATAAATGAACGAATGAATGAAAATTAAACGAATAAATGAATGAAAAAAGTATTAAGCAATTATTATATGTCAAGTTCTGTGCTAAGTTTTAGGTATACACATACAAAAGTAAAAATAGACTTTGCCCACAGTAAACCTGCATGCATTGGTACAGACAGCACATCCTAAGATAGTTGTACTCAGGGCTATTTTATTTTCAAAAGTCACAAGATTGTAAGTGGAACCGTTATGGAGTAAGTGACACATACCTTCCAACAGCAATGACAGTATTGCTTTGATGATAGTTCCAGAACTAGAGAGAAGAGGAAAGAAGTATAAGCACCTGATGACAAGACAGCTAGTAAAATGATGACCAGGATGCAAAATTAGAAATGCCAAGAGCCTAGATATAATGACATATGACACTTATCAACCAGGATGTTATTGGTACATTTGAAGCCTAGGGCAGGGATTCTGGAACTGAAAAGGCTAATTCTTTGAGGGTATGGTCATTTCTTGCATATGCTATTAAAAACAGTCACTTATTCAACTGGTTTTACTTGACTGTTTTCCTTGTTTCAAGGACATGTTCAACATGAGGTAGGAAGGAGGCAGTGTATTGGGAAATGATTATGGCATGAAAAACATAAATGTTCACAATAACCAAATCCATCTCATGAGGAATTTTCTCCAATGGGTTACAACACTTCCATGCCTACCTAGCCTATGTTAATATTGTCCACATCTTCCCATAAATTTGCTACAGGGGGCTCCACTCAATGTGCTGAAGGTAACCTTCATGTTCCTTGTTATTACACAGTTGGTCGGTTGTTGTCCTTCATTCTCGAAGATACCAAAAGATGCAACTATGTTGGGGTAAAGGTACGGTGTGTCCAACTGCGGCCGATCAGACCAATATCAGGTTAGAAGTCTCTACCATAGGTCAGGCACATAGTCCATGACAAGGATAGCATTGAAGCACACAATCACACTCAGTCATGTCTTGCTCGTATCACATTATCAGTATGTATTTTTCTCACACATTTCTTTGATAACATCCTTTTCTGCTGCTTTCCCTTCATAATTCCTTATTTATAATTTATTTCCCACTATGAACCCCCCCCAGATTATTGCTTGATTGATCCTCAATTTCAATTCTTCAGAATGTAGTTTTATGTGATTCACAACCTATATGTGTATTTATTATGCTCACCTACTCCCACTTTTGCATTAAAGTCACTGATTATCCATTCTCTACTCAGCTGCCAGAACAATTTTCCTAAAGTGTAAGTCTGACCACATGCCTCAACAAACTCCAATGACTCCCTAGTACCTCTAGAAACAAATACAAACTCTGTTTGGCATGTTAAGCCCATCATAATGGGGACCCAACATAACCTTCTAGTCCATTATATAGCATTCCTTTTCACACATTTCACATTCCAGTAAAACTGTATTTCTTACTATTCTACACACATGGCACTCTGTTGCCTATGTCCTTGCCTTTGCACTGGCTATCTCCTGACCTTGAAATCACTCTTTCCCAATTTCCACCTCTAAAAATTTCTAATTTTTTTCAAGACCAAGCTCAAATGCAACCTTCTACTTGAAGCCTTTCTTGATCCCCCTGTCAGTGCCCTTCATCATCTTGCCTCTATGTTTCTACATTTTATATCTCTATGAAGCTATCTATCATCCATCTATATTCATGTATCATTGCCCCCAGTAGAATGTATACTCCTTAAAAGCAGAGACTTTCACTTTAGTTTGTATCCTCAGTGCCTACCATCTGATGAGTACCTAATAAATGCTTATTAATAGATTATGAAAGTATGTGCTGATTTAATTTAAACCTTATCAAAGACTTCATAGAATTTCTCTAGCTCTTCACCCTCTGCTGTGGTTATTAGTATATAAACTACAATCATTTTGAAATTGTCTTTTTGCAAATACTTGTGAGCACTGCAATATAGACTTGCCAAGTGTCCCATGAAATCATATTTCCTGTGGCTTTTACACACATAATAAAAGCAACTGCTCAAATTCCTTTACTTGCTACACCATTGAGAATATTTAAAGCCATCTTTGCATGTAACTGCAGCTGCCTTCTGTCTTTTGGTTTCGTGTATAGCAAGAAAGTCAGGGCAGCTAGATGGTGCAGTAGATAGAGTGCTGGGCCTGGAGTCAGGAAAACTGAGTTCAAATCTGGCCTCAAACATTTACTAGCTGTATCACCCTGGGCAAGTCACTTAACCCTGTTTGCCTCAGTTCCTCATCTGTAAAATGAGCCAGAGAAGAAAATGGAAAACCACAGTGGTATCTTTGCCAAGAAAACTCCATACAGGGTCACTAAGAGTGGAACATGACTAAAATGACTGAATGACAAAATAGCAAGTAAGTCGGATCAACACGATTCAATTCCTAAAGCAGTACATCCACTCACCAGTAATTGTATGTGAATTTCCAATTGATATTACAAGCAGCTAAGTTAATGTTTAGAATGTTATGTGCAAGATTTTTTGCATCTGTTTCCTTTTCTTCTGTCACCCTGCTATCATCACTTTAGATATAGAAATAGTCCACAAAAAATTTCCTTCTTTTATGGGCAGCCATATTCAAAAAATCCATCACCAAGTATTCAGCCTACTGGTTGATGAGCAGTTCTGTATTTGGCTAGACAGGTCCTTCAAAAGCAGACACTATCTATTCCCACAACTACATTCAAAAGCTTTCAAGGGTGATAAAATAGGCCAGAGCTTATAATCCACTGTCAGAGTCTTCCAAAACCCAAGGCCACCTCCATCCCATGAGGCTGCATCAGACTATGTGAAGATATATATAAAAAAAAGAAAAAGCATTAATAAAATAAAAATAATAAAATTTTGAAAGTTAAGCTTATTTGTTTAATTTTATCTCTTTAATAAACCTGAATTGTCACTACTATATACTATATTTTTACAATGAATACAGAATCCTGGGGCAATAATGTAACCCACAGGCTTCTAAACAATTACAAATGGTATATTGCTTTAACATGTTCTCTTTGAATAAGTGCTAGCAAAACTCTCTGAATTTACAATGGTATTTTCAAAATAGGGTGGGGTGGGGTTTTTTTCCGCTTTTTTGTCAAACAAAACATTCAGTTCATTAAAAACTATTCATCATTCCTCTCTCCTGGTTCTTGAGTTGTTTGGTTTGTTTTTTTTTTTTTTTTTGCCCAATCACATCATGTATTTTTGCTTCATGTATATTCAATTTTTATTTCTTCTCCCTAGTGTCACATATTTTTTTCACCATTAATGTTCCTTAAACTAAGATTTAAGAGCTTTCCACATAGTTCTCTGTGAGTTTACTGAACCCAGGTGGCTGAACATAAATAATTTTTCCATCCTTTTTTTCAGAATCTTCATCTCAGTCAGCCAAACCAAAATTATATAGATGTGCCATCAATTCCCTTTGGGGGCACCTAGAAGCACCAACATGATGCTATGAGAGAAATGCAAAAGTTCATTTCTAGACAGCTTTGTCTACCTAACCCCAGACACCGTACTTTTATGGCCTAGAACATAAATTGGAAGGGGCCACAATGGCCACCTAGTGTAACACATAGCAGGAAAAGAATTCCTACTACAACATGCCTCTCCATAGTCATCTAACTTTAAGACCTCCAATGAAAGGAACCCACTGCTTCCTAAGGCAAGTCATTCCACTATTTGATAGTTCTAATTATTGGGAAATGTTTCCTGATAATAAACCTGAATTTGACTCTTTGTCATTTATATACATTGTTCCTGTCCCCAAAGTCTCCCTCCCCACTCTCCACCTCACTCAGCGTCAACCATAACAAATATAATTTTCTCTTTTCTGGATAACAATGATTCAAGTACTTGGATAAATCTATAATGTCTACCCCGAGTAATCTCTTCTTAAGACTGAAAACATAACCTGTTTTTTCAATGGTTCTCATGAAGCATGGCCTTTAGCCCCTTCCCTATTCTTGATGCTCTTTTCTGAACATTCTCTAGCTTATCAACGTCCTTCCAAAACTGAACATCAGTCTCCTAGTGTGGTCTGATCAGGACAAAGCACTGTGGAATTATTACCTCCTTATTCCTCAGATCTGGGCCTCTCAATGTAGCCTAAGATCACCTTAGCTTTCTTGGCTGCTGTATCACACTGCTGACAAGTGTTCAGATTTCAGAATCCATGGTTCTAGCTGTGCCTACCACTACGCCATCTTATATTGTTAAAAGTGTTTTTTTAACCCAATTAAAATATAGGCAGCTAGAGACAAGTTCCAATCCAAAAAACATTTGTTAAGTGCTGGTGATGCACTACGCACTGTGCTAAGTACCAGAGATACAATAAATTAAACAAAAGAAAGTCACTGCTCTCAACAAGCTTACACTCTAAAAGGGGAGATAACACACAAAAGGAAGCAGGAAATGGGGTGCAATAGGACACCAGAGCTTAGCCAACAGGGGAGCATCTTGTTCCCCCTAGTTGAAACCAGGCAGGGTAGCAGGTGCAAAGTGTAGTGATTAGGAAGTCCAGTTAAACAAAGGCATTGAGAGGAGTATGGTACTTTGCCCTCCAGCCCTACAAACAGAGGGGAGAGGAGACTAATGGAGGTGAAGTCAACCCAGTCTTGAGTTGACAGCATACTGGTAAGCTTGGAAATGATGAACTTATCTTGGAGGGGAATCTTATTCTGTGGAGTTGAAATCGGTCAGAGCAGCAGGTATAAAGTAAAGACAAGGTAGAAGTGAAGATAGTTATACAAAATAGAAAAACATGTCAGTAAATTATGATTCTATGGGGTAAAGTTTTTTAATTTTACAGTTGAAGAAACTGAAGTGACTTGCCCAGGGTCACACAGTTACTAAGTCCTAGAGGCTAGATTTGAACTCAGTTTTCCTGACTCCAAGCTTAGTATTCTATCCATTTACCACCAGATGCCCAAGTAATTTTATTAAAATACTATTTAGATCAAAGTTAGACAAAAATATTTTTATTTGGCTTCTTTAAATTTTTTGGTGATAGAGATTTATGCATAAAGGGAAATAAGTTCGATTTTCTTTTAATATATCTTAGAAATTGCTGCAAAGATTTGTTTTCATAGATAACTTTCTCTTCTAATTTAATAGTATGTTGTTTGTGCAAAAACTTTTTGGTTTTTTTGTAATTATAATCCATCTTATTTTCTATCATCCTCTTTATCCCTTGTTTGGTCATGAACTCTTGCCCTATCCATAAATGTGAATGGTAATTGCTTCTTATTCCTCTAATTTGTTTATGATGTGGCCTTTTAAATCTAAGACATGTACCGATTTTGAGATTATCTTAGTATACAGTGTGAGGTGGTGATCTATAACTAAACTCCTGCCAGGCTGCTTTCCATATTTCCTAGCAGTTTTTGTGGAATAGCAAGTCCCTACCCTAATATCTGCAGAACAGTTGAATTTGTCGAATACTAGCCTACTAACTGCATTTGCTTCTTTATATTGTGTGCTTCATCTGTTTCACTGATCAATCTATTTTAATCATATGAAACTATTTCAATCATTACTTCTTCAAAGTATGATTTGAGAACTGGAATTGTTAGGCCTCCTTACTTCTTTTTTCATAATTTCTCTTGTGACTTTTCACTCTCTTCCCAACCATCAATTCTCGAAATGTGATCTGGGAACTCCTGGTGTTCCCCAAGAATCTTTCAGGAGACTTACAAAGTCAAAACCATTTCCATAATCATACTAAGACATTTTAATTTCTAATGTTGTAAATATCAATAGTAATCCATGTAAACAAAGCCATTTTTATGGGGCAGCATCTTCAATAATTTTAAGAGGTCCTAAGATAAAAAACTTTGAGAACCGTTGCTCTAGATGAATTCTGTTATTATTTTTTTCTTTCTTGTTGCTGTTCAGTCATTTCAATGGTGCCCTATTCTTCCATTTGGGGTTTTCTTGGCAAAGATGCTGGAATGGTTTGCCATTTCCTTTTCCAGCTCATTTTACAGATGAGGAAATTCTATAAAATAATTTCTTGGTAGTTTGGCATGACACTGAATAAGTAAATTAATTTTGGTAGGGTAATTTTATTATATTGACCTAAGCTACTCATAAGTAATTACTATTTCTGAAATTATGTAGGTCTGTATTTATGTAAAGAGTGTTTTTGAAGTTCTATTTACATATTTCCTCTGAGTGTCTAGGTAGGTCAATTCCCAAATATTTTATATGTAACCCAGGCTTGACCGGGCATGCCTGATTTTATAAAATGGATACCTCTGGGTCCCCCCTACCACATGCGTGGAGGGTAGCTTCCTTCGAGGGGCTGCCTGTGTCTTTAAAACTGGTGGTTCTTTTCTGTCATTCTCTTTCTGCTACTGTTTTTCTACCACATTTAGTGGCTTCATCCAGTGGGTGAAGATGACAATTCATCTGAAGATGACACCCATCGTGGGCTCCATGAACTGAATTGGGAAGAGAGGAAGGACTTTCTTCCCCCATACTCCCTCTTTCAACTCCTTCCAAGAAATGGGCCTGAGGGTGTTTGTTTGTGTTCTGTGTTGTTTGTCCTTCTCACCTCAAGTGCCACAGATAATACTCACAGTACCAGAGTTGAAAGGCCAACCCCCACCTCAGTGTTACGTTCCAAGCACCTTAGTTTCTCAGGGCTCCCATACCAGACTGACTGGCTGAACCATCCCACTTGCAATCCTGTCTACAAGATGAAACCTGAGGAGGAGAAACACAGAACAGAAACAAATATTCCATATTGACCATTTGCCAGCATCAGGGTAAAAAAGGGAGAGGTGGAAAAGGAAATCTTTTCCATCTCACAGGGTCAGTTCAATGGGACACAGAGGCCTGCCTGCATGTTAGGCAAAGTGGGTATGCCCAGTAAAGCCTAGGTTATACAGATATTGTGTAGTGGGGGTTTTTTGGCTTAAAAATTGGGTAGGTAGGTTTTAATAAATTTAAAAGCTGTAAAAGACACATCTGTTAGCACTGAATATATTCAAAATGACACATGAAAGGAGTGCAGATCTATTTTAAACCTTGATTAGTTGCATGAGCTTTCTTTTTATTGTTTTATTATATTTTATTTATTTTGTTAAATATCTAATATTTATTTTTTAATTTTTTTTATTTTGAGTTCTAAATTTTCTCCCTCCCTCTAACCCCTCCTCCACTCATTGAGAAAGCAATGCAAAACATATTTCTATATTAGCCATGTTTTTTTTAAAAAAGCAAGAAAAATAATATTTAAAATATATGCTTCAATTTGCACTCAGAGTTCATTAGTTTTTTCTCTGAAGGTAGATAGCATTTTTGGCAATGGGTTCATTGGAATTGTCTTGGATCATTGTATTTGTATAGTTATTTTAGATAGAGTTAATCTTTCTGTTCCTGCTGAAGGTTTTTGGTAAGGTATTAAAAATGTTGATGATTTATATAGGTTCATTTTATATCCTGAAACTTGACTTTATTTCTTATTTCTTTCAATTAAAATTTTTATACAATTTATGGATATTTTCTGTTTCTTATATCACCATAGCATCTCATGCATTCCTTCTGCTACTTCTCCCCAATTCGTCATGCCATATAGCAAATAGTATTTTTTAAGAAAAACAAGTCAGTACAACTGATCAACAAATTAAGACAGTCTGAAAATGTGCAATATTTGACCCTTGTGGACCTCCCACATACGTGAAGGGAAAGGTTAAGGATGTCTTCTCATATCTCTTCATTTGAGTCCCACTTGATTTTTTTAATCTTGTTACATTTACTTTTGATTTTTTGTTGTATCATACTTCCCATTTACATTGCTGTAGGTCCTGTGTACTTTGGCTCTACTTACTTCACGATGTAACAGTTCATGTTGATCTTTCTGTGCTTCTCTACATTCATCTCACACACCATTTCTTACATCACAATGGTATTAAATTACATTCATGAGGGGCGGAGCCAAGATGGCGGCCGGGAAGCAGTGACTGGCGTGAGCTCCCCACCAAGTTCCTCCAAAAACCTATAAAACAATGGCTCTGAACCAATTTTAGAGCTGCAGAACCCACAAAGTGGCAGAGGGAAGCAGGGCTCCA
>CM053622.1:230860294-230876689 GCA_028646595.1 Phalanger gymnotis | reverse complement strand
TCAGTATTTTTTTGGGTCTCCTTTAGCAAGTCATTGACTTGTTTTTCATGTTTTTCTCACATCACTCTCATTTGTTTTCCCAATTTTTCCTCTCCTTCTCTAACTTGCTTTTCCAAATCCTTTTTGAGCTCTTCCATGGCCTGAGACCAGTTCATGTTTTTCTTGGAGGCTTTTGATATAGCCTCTTTGACTTTGTTGACTTCTTCTGGCTGTATGTTTTGGTCTTCTTTGTCACCAAAGAAAGATTTCGAAGTCTGAGTCTGAAGTTTTTGCTGCCTGGCCATGTTCCCAGCCAACTTACTTGACCCTTGAGTTTTTCGTTGGGATATGACTGCTTGTAGAGTAAAGACTTCTATGTTCCAAGCTTGGGGGGAATGTGCTAGCTCTGCTACATCAGCACTCCTCCTTCCCCAAGAACCCCCAACCTGCACTGGACTTAGATCTTCAGCAGGCTCTGCTCTCCTCCTCAGTTTCGCCACTTAATTCCTCCCACCAGCTGGGCCTGAGGCCAGAAGCAACTGCAGCTATAGTTCTGTAGCTGCCCCACCTCTGCTGCCCTCGGGGTGGTGGCTGAACTGCAAACTCTATCCCCCTGTCCCCAGCAGCTTTCCCCACTAACCTTCTCTGTTGTCTTTGGTGTTTGTGGGTTGAGAAGTCTGGCAACTGCCACAACTCACTGATTTAGGGCACTAGGGCCCGCTCTGCCCAGTTCCTGGTCTGGTTGGTCCATGCTGCCCATGCTGGGCTTTGCTCTGCTCTGCTCTGCTCCCAGCTCTGTGCATGAAAGACCTCACCCAGCAACCATCCAGGCTGTCCTGGGCTGGAGCCCTGCTTCCCTCTGCTATTTTGTGGGTTCTGCAGTTCTAGAATTGGTTCAGAGCCATTTTTATAGGTTTTTTGGAGAGACTTGGTGGGGAGCTCATGCTAGTCCCTGCTTTCTAGCCACTATCTATGACATATATTATGACCTCTTTCTTCAGGAACTGAGGACAAGAGTTGAGAGATCTCTTATTGGATGGCCTCCATTTCTAAGCATCATTACCTGTCTCTCATTCCTTCAGTTATAAAAGAAGAGGAATCTTTAATCCTCATTTTTCTGTCTAAGTTTCTGGCACCTTCTCTAGGATCTCAATCATCCCTGTCATATTCAAAACTCTCCTATTGTATCATTATTATTTTCCTAGAAATTTGCTGTGGTTTCCTCAATCCTAAAATCAAATAAAAATGCTTCCATTGTCCTAGGAGGTTGGAAAGAATATTGTATTTGGAATCAGAGGACCTGGTTCAATCCCCACTTTTTTTTTGCTTACTATGTTACAACCTTGCACAAGTAACTTACCATTTCTTAGCATTGATTTCCTACTTGTAAAGTCAGAGAATTCAGATCCCTCCTGATCTTTATCATTGGTCCTATGATTT
Organism: Phalanger gymnotis; assembly: GCA_028646595.1. Taxonomy (NCBI): domain Eukaryota; kingdom Metazoa; phylum Chordata; class Mammalia; order Diprotodontia; family Phalangeridae; genus Phalanger; species Phalanger gymnotis. Next base: position 230,875,270 of record CM053622.1, on the reverse strand, counting down.
TTCCATTTTATTTAGGTTCTGTCTTATTTATCTCCTTCATTGACTAATTTCTTTGAAAAAAAATTTCTATCTGATGATCTCACTTCCTCATCTGTACTTTTCCTTCAATCCCTCATAATTAGGTGTTTCATCTCATGACATACCAGTGAAACCTCGATAGCCTGTCAAATCTAATAGCTTTTTCCTCCATCGTCATTCTCTTTAACCCCTCTGCAGTTTTTTTAACACTGTTGTACTATGGTAGAGTGTTGGACTTGAAGTCAGGAAGTCCTGGGTTCAGATACTACTCACAAAATTTATTACCTGCATAACTATAACTAAGTTACTAAAATCCTCTGAACATCTGTTACTTTACCTGTAAAATGGGGATATCTCCCCACAGGGTTGTTGTAAGGCTCAAATGTGACAATTACATAAAATAATTTGTAAACTTGAAAATACTATGTGAATATCAGTAATTATTAGTGTTATTTCGGCTCCACCCAACCTTTTCCAGACATTTTATATTACTTCATTTTATGTTCTCTCCATTTCATCCAAAACATTCTACTTGCTTTTCTTCATACCTGTTCCACCTCCTGCCTTCAGGCCTTTGCATTTCTGGAATACATTCACTCCTCACCTCCATCTCTCAGTATCCACAGCTTTTTCAAGTCTCACCTCAGGTACTACCCCCTATAGGAAGCATTTTCAGATTCCCCTAGTTATTAGCACTTTTTCCTTCCACAAATTATACTATTGTTATTCAATCTTTGTAAATATTATATACTTCCAGCAGAATATTAGCTCCTTGAATACAGGAATTATTTTTTGTCTTTATATTCCTCATCCCTAGACCAGGGGTGGGAAATTTGTGGCCTCAAGACCACATGTGGCCTTCTAGGTCTTTGGGTGCTGCTTTTTGAGTGAGTCTAAGACAGTAGCTCACACTAAGTAAGCCCTTAACGAATGTTGAATTGAATTATTGTTAGCTCTTTTCTCCTACTGGATACTCTCTCCCTTCTTGGCTTTAGCAACATAAGCATGGTGTCATAGATAGGGCACTGGATGTGTGATCTAGAAGACTTGAACTTCAATCTTGCCTTTAATACATGCTAGCCTTCTGGTGCTGGGTAAGCCCTTTAATTTCTCTGAAGGTCAGTTTTCTTAATTGTTAAATACTGGCATCGGATTCAATGACCTTTAATGTCTTTTCTAGCTTTAAATCCATGATCTTGTAATTGCATTGTTTTCATTTAAAAAAAATTATTTTTTAAAAATTTTACCAGAACACAAATACAGAACAGAGAAAAGAAACTAAAACATATCATAAACCTAAATGCAAAGTAAGAAAGAAAAAAAAACATGTCATGTGCATAGCAGAACATAAAAGAAGATTCAAAATATGTAATAATAAATTTTCTTTTCAAAAAAGCCTGTATGATAAACATCACACCTTGTGTTGAGAATTGTCCATCTTTTCTTTGCTTTCTTGTGCTTTCTTTTGTTTTCTGCTGTGCATTGTTTTCATTTTTGTACTTCTCTAACAGCTCCCTCTTGAGATCCCTTATGTAGATACTTGGCATTCTTCTCTCTTTATATTCTATCCCTTGGTGTTCTCATTAGCTCTCATGGCTTCATTTATGAGGTCCATGCAGATGGCATTCAGGTCTCTATCTTCAGTCCTGACTTCTCTTCTGAACTCCAATTGTGTACCTCCAACAAGTCTAAAATAAAACTCATTTATCTTAAATTGTCTGCTCCATTTCTGCGCAGGGCATTACCATTTATCTCCTCTTCACAGTAACCATGGTGTTATCTTTGACTCTTCCCTCACTTTCTCCCTTATTATCTAATCATTTATTAAGTCTTGCCAATTCCTTCACTGATACATCTGTTTCATCTGTTTCTTTCTTTCTATTCCCATTGCCACCAGACTAGTACAGACCCCTATCACCAACCTTTTGGACTACTGTAATAGCTTCCATTCTTTTTTTTCTTCCAAGCCATACCTTACAGCACAGCCAGGATCAACTTTCTTATGCATGGATCTTGCATATCATCTCTCTGCTCAAAAATCTCCACTAATTCCATATTGCTTATGCGGGTAAGTTTATTTCCCTTTGCCTGACATTCAAAGGCCTCCACAAAGTCGCCACTATTCTTCTTTACCACCTTTCATTACTGTTGCTCTATTCTATTCCCTCTAGATTTTAGCCAATCTGGTCATCTTTCTGTCCCCAGAATGTGTCCTCTGCTCTTATTTTTGTATTCGTTTGTTGATATTACTGCCTATACCTAGAATTTCCTTCCTTGTTCTCTTTACCAGTTGAATTCCTTACTCTTCCTTCAGAGCCCAACTCAAATGATACCTCCTTCCACCCTCCCTGTGATCAGTAAAGAACCTCCTGCATGGACATCACCTTACACTTTAATTTGAAGTTCTCTAAAGCATTTATCTTATACTATTGTTTGTTATTCTTATTTGAGTCATCTTTTTACTCTTCTGTGTATACGAGAGCAGGGGTCAAGTCTAACCTAAACTTTATATCTAACCCACAGCCTACCATAGTGTGCTGCCCAGAGTGGATACTTACTCAACATTTGTCAAATGAACGAAGTAATTTCTATGACAATGGATTTTGTAACATTAAGATCAATTTTGGTTATCACAATAGTAAATTCACTTGAAAACCAAAACTGCTGATTCTATGTTCATCATTTGTATCTCTAACCAAATAAACTCATCAATGGCTTTCTCCAATTGAGTTTTTGGCTTTCCTATTAAGTGCTTGTGATCCCCCAGAGGATCCGATTTGTGGGTGGGGCAGTCAATCATCTTTTTGTCGTTCTACCTATGTGATCCTCCTTATGAAGGATAAAGTACCTCCAGTATAGCTCCCATTTATATAAATATAAAATGACAAGTTGGAGCTTTTTGTTACCAGATTTCAGGTTCTGAAGGTTTGCTATTGTTTATGATATCTGCTAGCCTGAACTTTTATTGCTTGTCATCAGACTCTCTTGACTTGTAATTGGTACTATAGAAAATGCTTTATTATGTTATTTGGAAAACTTATGTTTTTATTAATCATGATTAATGAAAATTATTATACTGTTTAAATCAAAATATTGTTTGAATCCCAAATATCTCTCTGACCTCAGTAACTGTCCAGGAATGTCAGAGATTACTACAAGGAATTTGGGGTTCTCCCAGATCCTGGATCCACCCAACACATTCTTGTTTTGGGACCGCACATTTAGGTCTTATTTTGAGTCCACTCAAAAGGTCCTTTGTGTTTTAGCTTTGCCCAAATTTTAATTAATATTTATATTTGCTAATATCCATTTCAATCTACCTTGCTTTCAAGTTGTCCTCTCAGTAAAATTCCTTAACTATATATATGTGGTTCATGTGTGGGTTTCCTTGTTTAAATCATACAATGTCAACCTTCCAGGGCCTGGATGAAAGAGAGTCATGCCTCCTTTGAAGCTTGCTCTTTTCCACAAAATGACCTAATAAATTCCTTTCTAAAACAATTTCAGATTTTGGGGTTTGTTTTTGTGAACAACAGTATGCACTGACTTCTCTGCCCTGGAATTACCCAACATCAATGGCCTGTCTGCACAGACTTCCACCCATCCCTTGATTTGTGACCCATTTGTCCTGGTTTTCTCCTATCATTAACTTTTGGAAACTTCCTGGATTCTTTGGTGGTTTCCTTATGATTTTTCTAGTCACTAACCTTCTCTGATCTAACCCATTCCATTGTCAATCCAGTCCTGGTTGCCACATAAACTATCTTTATCATAATTTGCCTCTATGCTTTTGATTAATTATTATCCATGAAGCAAACACAGATTCTTCAAGTTTATGGAGTCTTAAGTTCTAAAGAAGAGCCACAAAACCAGATCAAACACGATATTGCAAAGCTTGCTCTGGTTTCGTTTAACACAAACAGAATAGGAGAGCACATTTTGAAACACAATTTGAAAGATGGCTTTGTCTCTCAGGACATTTGTAAAAAACTAATACAACAAAAATGATGCAAGAGAATGGTTTGTACTGTAATGTATATTGAGTGCTAATAATAAATGAATAATCACCAGTAGCAAATATTCAAGAGGGAATGAAAGCTCAGGAAAAATGCCAAAGTTAGAAAAATTGAATCATAAAGAAAATATTTTTCTTATGTAAACCTTTTCTGACTTTTTTTTATATTGGTAAAATGTCCAAAAAGTTAATTAGAAAAACTCAGGTTCTTGGAAGAATTCTCAGTGTGGCTCATCATATTGATGCTATGCAATACTTTTTTTTCCAAGTATTTTGGAATAAATAGGAAATTAATCACATAGCAGCATAGTCTGCCCTGCCCACATCATAATTCTGAGAACTTCCAACTCTTACCCTTCTTGGTCACAGAGCATAATTGAATAATAGTCTTTTGGCTAATAAACCAACCAGTTGTTTCAAATCAGATGGAGTTTTAAAGATGTCTCACTTTAATTCTTTGGCAATACACAATAAGTATAAAATATACATTTATTCTTTATGACTTTTTTACTTTTACATAACTTGAACATTAATGTTATGTGAATATTATGTTGCACATGTAGAAGTAGAGATCAACTTTTTAAAATGGAACCTGGTTAGAAATTGTGATTATTTTGAAACATGATTGATTAGTTATTTCTCTCTCTAGAGTATGGGACAAGTGTATACTACCAAAGAATGAAGCATGTTACAATAATAAATTTAAGTCAGGGGATATCTTGGTTCAAATTTTGCCTCCAGTACTTAGTATCTATACTACTCCAGTCAAATTGCTTCACTTATGTAGGCTTCAAGACTGGATTAGGGGAAACTACATTTATGAATTTTTGTGTCCTGGGCAGATGTTGCAAATTGCACTTAGGTGAGTTGCATGAAAAGTACCTGTATTTGAGATTGGGTGCCACTGTTCAATGGCTGGGACAATTGATATGAGGCCACTGAATGAGAGACCATGATAGTGGTGGGGTAAAGATTAGTGAGGTAAGATGTATGGTATGGTACATTGTATGCTAGCTTTCTAATGAAACTAATTATTCTGGCTAATTAGTTTCTAAAATACTGTTCCTGCACTACTAAAGGATTACTATTGCTATCTAAATTCAACACCTTTTGGCAAAGCCCTGATTAACCTGCCTTAGTTTTGGCTCTGGCTCTAGGTGACCTTTAATATTTCTTCCAGCTCTAAATCCTATGAACTTGTAATCTTGGTTATGCTGGGACACCTTATTTACTCTCTATGGTGTGGGCAGTCCAATGATGAGTTGGGGGGAGAATGGGAAAGTTATTTGCTTTGACATTGGCAATTCTATAGTTGTTTCTAGATTTAGTCCCTTAGCTGTTATTTCTTTTATTTTTTTAAAAAAATAAAACTGTAATATCAATTACAAATTTAAATATTTTAATGTAGGAAAGCCTGAGTACAAAGTAGGAATTACTTCTTGACTATATCCCACTATCAAATTTCCTGAATGCACAGTATATTGATTTGTTAAATATATATATGTGTGTATTATATATGTGTGTGTTATACATGTGTGTATTTTATATATGTATATATACATACATATACATACATACATATGTATATATATACATATATATAATACTCATAAAAATAGTAGAATAGATTTACATCCCCTCACCTTGCTCTTTCCTGTGCCATTTTCCTTTCCTTTTAAGGCTATTTCCTTGATAATCAACAAGTTTCATATTGTACCAATTTTCCTCAAAATTACATTCCGGTTTCTATTAGCTCAGAAGCAAGTTTTCAGCTTATCCCACTTAATGCTGATTTACTTTTCTACTAGTTAAAGTACTTCAAATGAGTGATTAATGCAATGAAGAGTAGCTAAAACCTAAATTTAAATTTTAAAGTTTATTGGTCCCAGACATATTGGAAGTATTAAGAAATAGGAGGAAGGGGTAAGACATGAATGTTGAAATTACTTGACTTAAGAACTTCTGTTTGTCACAATCAAGTGGTGGTTCAGGTCATGGGCATATAAAATGTGCATTCTAAGAAAATGTAGCTGCGTAGTCCCAAATACTTTGTGAAAGCTGATTAAAGAATAGTCTCCAGGTCTAAGGAACATATTTAATTCCATTTTTTGGAAGTTTAATGTATATGCCTAAATTTAATTATTATTCAAAAAGAATGCTCTAAATGGGTGAATGCCATTTATACTAAAGAAACAAATCAGGTCTTATGTTCTAGGGATAAACATGAATTGTAAGCCTCTGTGCTTTACTCTGAAATATGAATAAAGAAGGGAACAACAAACGTTTTTTCAAGGATTGGCCTATGAGGAAAGATCAAAAGGAATTTGGATTTTACAATTTGGAGATTGACAAAGGTTTACTTAATTCAGATATCTAATAAACATTCATCAAAACCCATTATATGCACTACGCTAAGCCATGGAGATATGATGCTGGACAACCAAATTATTATTGCCATTGGCAAAATAATGATTTTGTGCTAGATAGATGGTCTCTTTTTTTATTAAGATTTTTTTTTTAATTTGTAACACTCGGTTTCATGTGATCCTGAGTTCCAGATTTTCTACCCCTCTTCCCCACCTCCCTCCCCAAGATGGCATGGAGTCTGATATATCTTCTACATATAACTTCACATTGAACTTATTTACACAATAGTCAAGTTGTAAAGAAGAATTATTACCAATGGAATGAATCATGAGAAAGAAGAAACAAAACCAAAAAAAAAAAACAAAAGCAAAAAGAAAAGAGAGAAAACAAAAGAAAAAAAAGGAGAGCAAACAGTTTGCCTCAATCTGCATTCAGTCTCCATACTTCTTTCTCTGGATGTAGATATCTCTCTCCCTTATGAGTCTTTTGGAGTTGTCTTTGAACCTTGTATTGCTGAAAAGAGCTAAGTCTATCAAGGTTAGTCATCACAGAATCCATATATCTGTGGTTGTGTATAATGTTCTCCTGGTTTTGCTCTGCTCACTCAGCGTTATATCATATAGGGTTTTCCAGGATATTGTGAAGTCTGTATCTTCTCCATTTCTCATAGCACAATAGTATTCCATTACATTCATATACCACAACTTGTTCAGTCATTCCCCAATTGATGGGCATCCCCTTGATTTAAAATTCTTTGCTACTACAAAAAGAGCCTCTATAAATATTTTTGTACATATAGGTCCTTTTCCCACTTGTGTGATCTCTTTGGGATACAACTCTAGAAGTGGTATTGCTGGGTCAAAGGATATGAACATTTTTATAGCCCTTTGGGTATAGTTCCAAATTGCTCTCCAGAATGTCTGTCTCAGTTCACAACTCTACCAGCTACAGTTACTTTGAATTCTTACTGTATATGAAACATAATATACTGTCTCTGCTCTCAAAGAGTTTATAATCATTTGACATCATAAAAAGATGATTGGAAGATGGTGGCTGGAAAGCAGGAACTTGCTTGAGCTCCCACCCAGGTCCCTCCAAACACCTATAAAAATGGCTCTGAACAAATTCTAGAACTGCAGAACCCATGAGATAGGAGAGGGAAGCAGGGCTCCAGCCCAGGACAGCCTGGATGGTCACAGTGTAAGGTTTATCATACAGACCTGGGAGCAGAGTGGAGCAGAGCCCAGAGTGGGCCGTGTGGACTAACCACACTGGGAGGCAGGCAGAGCAGGCCCTAGCACCTGAATCAGTGAGCTATGGCAGTTACCAGACTTCTCAGCCCACAAACACCAAAGACAACAGAGAAGGTTAGTGGGGAAAAAATGCAGAGACAGAGTGAAAGGAGTTCGTGGTTCAGCCACTGCTCCAGGGGTAGTGGAGGTGGGACAGATACAGAACTACAGCCGCAGTTGCTTCTGGCCCCAGGACCATCCGGTGGGAGGAATTAAGTGGCGAATCTGAGGAGGAGTGCAGAGCCAGCTTAGATCTGACTCGTGGTCTGGGCTGGCAGTTCTTTGGGGAGGAGTAGCATTGGTGTGGCAGAGCTTGCTGTGTAGCTCTGAAAACAACAGCATAGCCACTTGAGCTTGGGACAAAGTACTCTATACTCTACAAGCAGTCATACCCCGATGAAAAACTCAAGAGTCAAGTAAGTTGGCTGGGAACATGGCCAGGCAGCGAAAACAGACTCAGACTTTGGAATCTTTCTTTGGTGACAAAGAAGACCAAAACGTACAGCCAGAAGAATTCAACAAAGTCAAAGAGGCTACATCGAAAGCCTCCAAGAATAACATGAACTGGTCTCAGGCCATAGAAGAGCTGAAAAAGGATTTGGAAATCAAGTTAGAGTAGTAGAGGAAAAATTGGGAAGAGAAATGAGAGTGATGCAAGAAAACCATGAAAAAAAGTCAATGACTGGCTAAAGGAGACTCAAAAAAATACTGAAGAAAATAACACCTTAAAGATAGACTAACTCAAATTTCAAAAGAGCTCCAAAAAGCCAATGAGGAGAAGAATGCCTTGAAAGGCAGAATTAGCCAAATAGAAAAGGAGATGCAAAAGACCACTGAAGAAAATACACCTTAAAAATTTGATTGGAGCAAGTAGAAGCTAGTGACTTGATGAAAAATCAAGATATAATAAAACAGAACCAAAGGAATCAAAAAATATATCTTTGGGAAAACCACTGACATGGAAAATTGATCCAGGAGAGGCAATTTAAAAATTATTGGACTACCTGAAAGCCATGATCAAAAAAAGAGCCTAGATATCATCTTTCAAGAAATTATCAAGGAGAACTGCCCTGATATTCTAGAGCCAGAGGGTAAAATAGAAACTGAAAGACTCCACCAATTGTCTCCTGAAAAGATCCCAAAAAGAAAACCCTTAGGAATATTGTTGCCAAATTCCAGAGCTCCCAGATCAAGGAGAAAATACTGCAAGCAACCAGAAAGAAACAATTTGAGTATTGTGGAAACACAATCAGGATAACACAAGATCGAGCAGCTTCTACATTAAGGGACTGAAGGGCTTGGAATATGATATTCCAGAGGTCAATGGAGCTAGGATTAAAACCAAGAATCACCTACACAACAAAAGTGAGTATAATGGTCACAGGCAAAATATGGATTTTCAATAAAATAGAGGACTTTCAAGCTTTCTCAGTGAAAATACCAGAGCTGAATAGAAAATTTGACTTTCAAACACAAGGATCAAGAGAAGCATGAAAAGGTAAACAAGAAAGAGAAATCACAAGGGACTTACTAAAGTTGAACTGTTTTGTTTACATTCCTACATGGAAAGATGATGTGTATAATTCATGAGACCTCAGTATTAGGGTAGCTGAAGGGAATATACATATACATACGTACATACATACATACATACATATATGTATATACATACGTATATATATCAACAGAGGGCACAGGGTGAGTTGAATATGAAGTGACGATATCTAAAAAAATCAAATTAAGGGATGAGAGAGGAATATGTTGAGAGAGGGAGAAAGGGAGAGATAGAATGGGGTAAATTATATTGCATAAAAATGGCAAGAAAAGGCAGTTCAGTTTGAAGGGAAGAGGGGGCAGGTGAGGGGGAATGAGTGAATCTTGCTCTCATCGAAATTCACCTGAGGTGGGAATAACATATACACTCAATTGGGTATCTTATCCCACAGGAAAGAAGGAAGAAGGAGATAAAAAAGGGGGAATGATAGAAGGGAGGGTAGATAGGGGGAGGAGGTAATGAAAAATTGAGTAAATGGGGATAGGATAGGAAAGAGCAAAATATAGTCAGTCTTTTACAACATGAGTATTGTGGAAGGGTTTTACATAATGATATGCATGTGGCCTATGTTGAATTGCTTGCCTTCTTAGGGAAGGTGGGTGAGGAGGGAAGAGGGGAGAGAATTTGGAACTCAAAATTTTAAAAACAGATGTTCAAAAAAAAGCTTTTACGTGCAAATAAGAAATAAGATATACAGGCAATGGAGCATGGAAATCTATCTCGCCCTACAAGAAAGGTAGGGAAAAGGGGATGGGAGGGGAGTGGGGTTACAGAATGGAGAGCTCACTGGGGAATTGGGCAACCAAAATATATGCCACCTTGGAGTGGGGTGGGGGAGGGTAGAAATGGGGAGAAAATTTGTAATTCAAACTCTTGTGAAAATCAATGCTGAAAACTAAAGGTATTAAACAAATAAATAAATAATCCAAAGAGTAAAGGAAGAAGAAAACAGTGACCTTTAGGAACCTGCATGCCAGGGACTGGAGTATAACCTTTCCCTGATCTGTTTCTCCTAGTCATAAACTTTTGGCAGTGGTGGGTAGGGAAAAGAAGAGTTGATTTTCTGGAACTGTTAGCCTTTTCCTTCTTTAAATGATCATTTCTTAAAAAAAAAAAAGATGATTGGAGAACTTCTAGAAAAGTTCACTAATTACAAAGAATTGACATGATTTCATCAAGAATTGATCAAGCTAAACTAAACTTATTTTCTTTTTTGTAAGATTACTAACATAATGGATGAAGGGTATCCTATGAAGATAGTTTAACCTAGATTTTAGAAAAGTTTTGATAAAGTAACTCATTGTTCTTGTTGAGAAAAAGATTAATCTGCATTAGATCAATGATTCTCAATTTATTTGGTCTTAGGAATCCTAAACACTTTTAACAATGATTGAGAATCTTTAGAACTTTTGTTCATGTAGAATACATAATATATGTAACATATTATATAATACATATATACACATGTACATATGTCCATAATATGTGTATCGATATTGACCAAATAAGAAATTAAAATGTCTTAGTATTATTATGAAAATGATTTTAATGTTGTGTGACCCCTGGAAGGATTTAAGAACACCTAGGGATCCATGGACCACATTTTGAGAACTGATGGATTAAATGATAGTCTAATCAGGTGGATTCAGAACTGTTTGGATGGCTGGACTTGAGTAGTTGCTAATGGTTTGTTGTTAATGTGGCAGGAAGTTTCTAGTGAAGTACTCCAGGGATCTAAAATTTAACATTTTTATTAATGAATTAGATGAAGGTAAATATGGTATTTTCATCAGATTTGTAGATGTCACAAAGCTAGGAAAGATATTTAAGACTAGGATGATAGAGTTAGGATGCAAAAAGGTCTTTATAGGCTAGTGCAAAGGTATCAAACTCACAGGCTCATCACTAACGTCAGCAAAGTTACAGATTGAAGCTGAACCAGAATAAAATGTAATTGAGAAATGTTTAACAACAAAAAAAAACCACAATACAGCATAGCTAATGTTAATTTGTGGTTTTCTAGGTCAATATACAGAGATAGGCATCCATTTCAATTTGAGTTTGACAGTGGAGTATTAGGGCTAGAATATTAGGCCAAATTTAATGATGTGAAATTCAATAAGGGTAAAAGTAAAGTCTTATACTTAGGTACAAAAAATCAACCTCACGAGCATAAGATTAGGGATGTGTGGCTAGATATCAGTTGTTCTTTAAAAAAATTTGGGTGTTTTATTGAATTAAAGTTTCAATAAATGTCAGAAGTAAGATGTGACCACCAAGAAAGCTGATGTGACCTTGAGATGAAATAGAGAGGTATAGTTTCTAGAAATTTAGAAGTGATAGTCACACTGTACTCAACCTTTGCCAAGTCACATCTGGAGTACTGGATTCAGTTCTAGGCACCATGGTTTAAGGACATAGAAGAGCTAGAGAGTGTCCAGAGTAGGGTAGCAGGGGTGTTGAAGGGCCTTGAGTATGACATAGGAGGGTTGGTTGAAGGAACTGGGAATGTTTAGCCTAGCAAAAGGAAGACATGAGAGTATAGCATAACCGTTTTCAAGTTTTCAAAAGGCTTTCATGTGGAGAAGGTATCAAACTTATTGTGTTTGGCCACAGAGTGCAACCAGGAGATAGCAAAGAGACCAATTTAGATTTGATAGGACAAATTTCCTAACAATTAGAGTTAGCCAAAATGGGTAGCCAGATGACAAAGTGGCTAGAACACTGGGCCTCGAGTCAAGGAGTCTCATCTTCCTGAGTTGAAATCTGGCCTCATACACTTATTAGCTATGTGACTCTGGGCAAGCCATTTAACCCTGTTTCCTTCAGTTTCCTCATCTGCATGAGCTGGAGAAGGAAATAGCAAACCATTCCAGTATCTTTGCCAAGACAACCCCAAAAGGGGTCATGAAGACTCAGACATGACTGACATGGTTGAATAACAAAATGTACATCTTTGAGAGTTGATGGGTTCCCCTTGCTTGGAAATTTTAAGCAAAGTCTAGATGATGATTTGTTGGGAATGTTATAGTGGGGGTTCTTTTTTTGTGCATAGGTTGGACTAGATTAGCCCTAAGTTCCTGTGGGGTTTGGACCCTTGCTAGTTGACAGAAGCAATTCCATGTTTGTTCACTGATTAGCCTGATTATGTATTGGAAGTTTCTGTGGACTCAGTAACTGGCATGGTCAGCTACATTTAGGCAAGGAATGCAAGGTTAGCAAACTATCAGCTTAGCAAGCTTCATCTAATCCAGATATAGGAACTTAGCAAACTTTCTTAATCATAACACTCAATCAATAAAGAGGATTGCAGTACAGACTACTGGCTGTTTGACTCCCCTTAAGGTCCTCCTCCCATTCAGTCCCTGTGTATTTTCCCAGCAAGAATAATCAGATATAAGGGCAGATGTAAGCTATCTGGGCTCTCTGTTGGGGTATATCTCAAAAGTATATATGAGCCATCATTTGCTTGTGTACCATCGTAAGGCTGAGGAGCTGCATGCTTGCATGTCTATGCATAATAAACTCCATGATTTGTGATCCTTTGAGTGGTTATGTTCTTTCTTGGCGCTTTATCTATGAACCCTCACGAGTCCCTTCCAAACTCTCAAATTTCGTGATGCTGTGATACTTGGATTTTGTAATCTAAGAAAGGGATGAAATATGTTAAGGTATGATTGTAATATAAGAGAGAGTAATATAAATGCACAGGAGAAGTTGAGTAGAGAGTATTGAGGGAAACATGGAGGGAGTGATCACTTTCAGTTGAGGAATTAGGAAAGAAATTAGGAATCATGGGTAGAGGTAACATCTGAGTTGAACTTGAAAGAGAAAGAAGGATTTTTATCTTATGAGATATGAAAAGAACTGGTCTAGTCACAAGGGTTGTCAAGTACAGAAGGAAGAGGATAGCAGAGCACCAGCCAACTTTATTGGAACAGAGAATGATTGGTATCGAAAGACTAGAAAAGATGGTGGAGTAGGAAGAAGCCACATAAACCAGCTTTCTTCCATATTTTCTCCAGCAAAGATCAATGAAGAGCACCAGACTCAGTTGTGATTGGGAAATCCAATGACAAACCACGATAGATCATTTTCCAGTTCAAGTTAGCATAGAGAGACAGCTAGAGACATATAAGAACTGGGATGGGAGTGGGAGTGGTGGTAGAAGAGAAATCAGAAAGTCCCATACTTGGCTAGGGCCTTTATCTATGTACCAGAGCAAGGAGAGGGTCATGGAACCAATGTGGAGAACAACAACCACAACTACAATAACCACCACCACCACCACCACAACAACAAAAGTGGCAAAAGCTGCTTCTGTAACTTTGAACCTGAATAGACTTTCAGTTAATCATAAGGGAGACAGAATACCTCTATCATTTAGCCCCAAACTAGACTCGGATCATCAGATTTTTTTTTCCTAGATCAGACTGATTAGAGTTCAGTGAAAGTTTGTAGCTCTCTGACCTGGGTTTCCCTTGAGATTCTTGAAGAACACATCACTCAATAACTAAAGAAAATAGCAGTAGGACATCAGAGAATACAGATCAGGACCAATTAAGACCATAACAGTCCTCCAGCATGTGGTCCTAACACAAAGTGTTAATTCAGAAAATGAGGCTCAGGGAATAAATGCATTTTTTTAAAAGACACTTATGGTAAAGAGCTAATATAGAACCACATATTCTCAAGAAGAAGAGAATCTCTCCACATCTACAATTATGCCTCTACAAGTACAGTCTCAAAGAAAAACACAGCTTGGCCACAAGGACAAGTAGAATTTCAGGAATAAATAAAGCAAAACTTAAATATCATATCATTAATGAAATAAGACCCCGAAAGGAATGATCGTGTGAAGAAAAGAGAATTGTAGAGGTAATGCTTCAAAGAATTGTTCTCTTAGTAATTATGCTAAAAATTAAGATTGACCAAAAGAGACGTTAATTTTATGAGATGATGAGTTACTTTAGAATAAAGTCAAAAGACTGAAAATATTAATAGAAAGCATGAAGTATCCCATATAAAACAACTACCGTAGAAAAAAGGTCAAGGAGAAAAAAAATCACAAGAATTACTGGGACATTTGAAATCTCACTGAAAAAAAAAAGAATTTGGACAGCATATATCAAGACATCCTGAATACAAATACCTCAAAGACCCATTGAAACTAGAGGGCAAGGTGAAAATATAAAGAATCTACTGGTCACTTCCTGGAAGAACTCCCCAAATGAAAACTCCCAGGAACATCTTAGCCAAGATAGAAAGCTTATACCTTAAAAAAGCAGTGAACCAGAAGTAAGAGTTCAGACACTGAGGAGGCTCAGTCAGGATCATACAAAATATGACAAGAAAATATTGATATGATATTACAAAAAGCAAAGGATATAATGCTACTCCCAAGAATGAGTTACTGTGCAAAACTGAATATAATTGTATGAGGAAAACATGGATATGCAAGCATTCCTGATGAAAATGCCAAAGTTGAGTAGAAATTTTGAAATACAAGCAGAAGAATCAAGTGAAATACAAAAATATGACCACTCTTGAGTAATTAAGAAGGATGACACAAAGTTGAAATGTTTTTATTCTAATTGAAAGGAAAAAAGAAGCGGAGCCAAGATGGCGACTGGAAAGCAGTAACTGGCGTGAGCTCCCCACCAAGTCCCTCCAAAAACCTATAAAAAAAATGGCTCTGAACCAATTCTAGAACTGCAGAACCCACAAAG
>CM053622.1:230844011-230859794 GCA_028646595.1 Phalanger gymnotis | reverse complement strand
AAACAAAAACAATAAAGTTTTTGCATGCAACTAGAAAATAAGATATACAGGCAATGGGGTGTAGAAATTTATCTTGCCCTACAAGAAAGGAAGGGAAAAGGGGATGGGAGGGGAGTAGGGTGACAGAAGGGAGGGCTGACTGGGAAACAGAGTAACCAGAATATACACCATCTTGGAGTGGGGAGGAGGGTAGAAATGGGGAAAAAAAATCATAATTCAAACTCTTGTGAAAATCAATGCTAAAAACTATATATATATTAAATTAAAAAAATTTTAAAAAAAGACATAGGCCTTGACCACAAGGAATTTACAATCTAAACTGTATTTATGAAAACCTGGGATAAGATAGCATTGACCAATGCTGGGTTTTTTTTACCTAGGGTCTGTGAAGTTAATTATTTTCTACTTTAATAACTACATTTCAATATAATTGCTTTCCCTTGTAATTCTGTGTATTAAATTTTATGTATTTAAAAACATTATTCTGAGAAGGGGTTCATAGGCTTCCCCCAACTGCCAAAGGGTATGCTAGAGCACAGTGGTATGCTAGAGCCAACTTGAATGGCTTGGCAAGAGCCCAATTGTTAAATATCTTTTGTGAGCATTTATACCTTGGAAATTGCCAGATACTACAATCAGGACTTGATTTATTGTTTTGTTGATTTCAAGACTTAATAAATTGAGCAGAAAATGTTAATAATGTAGACTAAGCCTAAAAAAAATAATATATGTCATTAATGTAAGAATGTAGAGCAGAGATGATTGGAGGGGTAGGAAGAGAAGAGAAGGTTTGGAACAGGTTGCTGTGGGAAATCAGGTTGGAACTGAAGAAGGGTAGAGTAGAATAACTTTCAGGTACCAGTGAGAACTCAGCTGGGGTTATGTAATATTTGTTTGTTAGGAGTTTGTTAGGAGTTGGAGGAGCTCAATTTCACAATTTTCTCCAGAAATGTTCAGCAGAAGCAGAGAAAGCCAATGATGGAGGTTACCTATAGGTCAGCAATGGTGGAAATTTAGAGGAGCAAAGGATTCTAGGGAAGTACTTAGTGAAATATTAAAGAGTGTAACCATGGACTCAAGCCTGGGTCTTGAAGAAAGTGAAACCACAGTGTAGAATAAGGGCTGGGAGAATAGAGATTTGTCAACGGAACAGAAGTCACAATAAGGGGAAATTTAAAGTTAGTATGAATGAAAGGAAAAGTAAAAGAGTAAGTGACTGATCAAAAAGTCTCAAAGTTCTTTATCTTTTAGGTGATACAATTCCAAGAGATGGGAAAATTTAATGTCTGAAGGAAATGAGGTGGAGGAAAAGGTCACTGAGGTTAGCATATGGAGAAATTGAAAGTTCAGTTTTTTAGAACGGCAATTAACATAAATATCAAAATTTTGAAGACGGTAGGAGATGGAGTGGAAACAAAAATCATGATTCAGGTACTGAAGTTATTAAACAAGCTGGGAGAATGACCTAGAGGTCAGTAGATGGCATTAACAAGGATAAACAAAGGATGATGTAGATGGATTGTATGTACTTCAAAAAAATGAAAGAACCTATAGGAATGGTCTTGAAGTGGTGGTGTGTCACAGACAGCATACATATAGAAGAAGTGGCTTTTCATGCTGGGGAGGGTTAAAATGGTTATCTTTCTTCCATTTCATGGCAAGAGTTTGGTTAAAGTGAGGAAGCAGACATAAAATTGGTTTAAAAGGTCAAGGATGTAGGGCACACACATTTTCACATAGTGAAACTAGGAGGTGCGTAAAAAAGATAAGTAGGAGTGGGTTTAGAGAAGTCTGAGCCTGATTTGAAGTATTCTCATCAGAGAAGAAATTGTTCCCTTAACTTATGTTAGATAGCATAGAGAGAAATACAACATGGAACAAGGAGTATTGACCTCAAAGTGTGGAAGGTTCAAGTCCTGCCTTATACACTTACTAGCTATGGGAACCTGGGAGAGCCAATTAACTTCTCTGAGTCTGTTTCCTCAACAGTAAAATTCTGGACTTGATGACCTCTAAGTTTCCTTCTAGTTCTAAAATATATTATCTTATGATCTATGACCTTACTATTCAGAGAATCCCACTTTGGCTTGCTTGTTGTGTCTTCTGGATCACCTCCATGTCAGTGGCAAACATTATTAGCAAGTGTGTTTCCCTGTTTTATGCCTTGTTCGATATTACTAGTCGAGGGTGACTGAACAAAGTTATCTCTGTTGTCATATATTCCAAGGAATCTTGTATATGCATGTTAAAAGATAATCTTTAAGGCTGCATTTTGCTCAACTTAATCAATTGCTATTTTAGCACCAACAAATAATAAGCCAAATTTGAGCTTGTGTTCTCTACATCGGTTAGTCAACTTAAAAATGATAAAATTGACATTTACTACATGTGTGACCTTGGGGAAGTAGCTTAACCTCTCTGGATCTCAGTTTCTTCATTTGTAAAATGAGAGGAGGATTCTAGGGCTTTGAGGTCATGTCCAGCTCTAACTCTATTATCCCTTGTGATCTGCTATGAAATATTACTTGCAAAAGCTTGTTATTCCCTTCTAATGCTTTCATTAGGGATGCTCCGAATGCAGATTTAAGTTATTCTCATTAAAATTTTATATAAAAGGGAAGGTAAGCATATGGATCAGTAGTTATCGATTTAGGTGACACAGTGAATCAAGCCCCAGGCCTAGAGTCAGGAAGACCCAAGTTCAAATCTGGCCTCACACATTTACTGGCTGTATGACCCTGTTTGCCTCCACTTCATCATTTGTAAAATGAGTTGGAGAAGGGAATGACAAACCACTCCAGTATCTTTGCCAAGAAAACCCCAAATGGGGTCACAAAGAGTCACACACAACTGAAACGACTGAACAAAAGTCATTGATTTGCTCTTGTTTGTCTTTTGGAATGAATAATGAGATCTGAGTTTTTTTGTCAATGCCTTTAGTATCTTTCCTTCCTTCAGATGCCTTAAGAATCAATCCCTTCGAAGTCTCAGAGTTGTATGGATTTCTTTTAAGAGGTTCTACTATGTTCTAAGGCTTGACACCATCAAGCGCAACATCATTGAAAAAAGAGGAGTATCTGGAGGAACTTGCTAAACGAAACCTATGCGTACAGTGCAGTGAAAAGAACATTGTACCTAGAATTAGAAGAACTGGAGTCCATCCCTAGTTCTGCAACTTATCAGAAGTTGTGACAACCTTAGGCTGTGGAGACTTCAACCCTCTGAGACTCAGTTTCTATATCTGCAAAATGGGGAGAGAGATGTGTGCATTTCCTAACTTGTAATATGGTGAACGTTAAAACGAGATAATGCATGCTAGACACTTTGTAGCATATAAACATCAGCTGCTACCTTGTTATCCGTATCACGACTTATTTATGCATACCAAGCCAGACACAGATCACCACACTAGTGGTATGTTTAAGTATAGTGTTGGTCTTCACCATGAGGAAAGAATAGCCCCAGGAGAATGGGCCCACCAGTAACTGTAGCTTTTAAAGTAAGTAGACAACAGGGAAAACTTAGACAATTACCCTTTGTTCACTCACTGAGCCACAGATTTGATTTCTCTGAATTGGGCTTATTACAATAAATATAAATGCACAACATGATTATTTATGGGAAGAAAATAGACAAAAGATGTTGATTTGCTACTACCTAAACCTCATTTTCTGAGTATCTCCCCTAGAGGCCCTTCCCATTTGTTGCTCCAGTGTATTCGCATTGTTGTTCAATGATACAAGTCTAAGCTGCTCATCAATTCACCCCCCCTCCCCCATTCTCTCTTTCTCTCCCTCTCTCTTTCCATGTTAATAGTTCCCCTGAAATCCTATCACTTTGCTGGAGGATTGATGTAAGTCTCCAGCAATTAACATAATTACAAGCCTGATTATCTTCTAATTGCATTATGAGTATTTGGTTATTCACTACACAAATTAGGGGAAATTAAAGAGGAGTAAGATCCCGTGGTGTGGGCGGCGTGCTTTCTAAAACAGTGATGAGCCTCTGAATGCCAGCAGATAAAGAGAAGGTGAAGACCATTTTACATTCCTGTTGGTTAACAGTTGTTACCTTTCATCTCAGCAAGTGGAGGCTTTTCTTCTTCTTTTGTTTTCTTTGCTAATGGCAGGCACAGGTCTTAACTGAATTGTTCCTAAGTTCCTATCCCAGACACAAGGTACTTAAAATAAACTACACCAATTCCACGTTGGTTCATGTAAGTAAGATATGTGGCAGAAAGATGACAGTTGTAAGTGCTTGCTGTTATTTGCGTCGGCTGGGGAGCCAAATCACTGAAAGATATCAATAATTCATAAATATAATCATGGGATGATGTTCATGGTGGTGAAGAAAATGAAGCTGTAAACAGCCTGGAGGGTTGTAAGTGCTTTGATGTCTTTTTTATGCTCTGTGTGATGTCATATCAGGGGAGTGGCTAGAACTAGAACTTGAGGAGAGGAAATTTGAAAAGTCAAGTCTTTTTCAAGGGTGAGTTTAATATACGTAATTCATAAAAGACAAGCC
Source organism: Phalanger gymnotis (assembly GCA_028646595.1). Lineage (NCBI taxonomy): Eukaryota > Metazoa > Chordata > Mammalia > Diprotodontia > Phalangeridae > Phalanger > Phalanger gymnotis. The sequence goes on along the minus strand of CM053622.1, from coordinate 230,855,270 downwards.
TCGACCTGAGATGAGGTGATATGATTCAACATGTGAGTTCCCAAAGACAAGGGTTCTTTTGCAGAGTGGGGATGAAAGGAGAGTTGAGGTAAAATTTGAGAGACAGAGAGAGAGAGAGAGAGAGAGAGAGAGAGAGAGAGAGAGAGAGAGAGAGAGAGAGAGAAATGGGACACTAATGTATTTCTTTTCTGTTCTAAAGCAAGCAACAAGTACTTTTATATCAGGAAGACAAATTGAAGATGTAAGTCGAATAAAGCAATCACGTAATGAGAATCCCAAACTACACATAATCCATTACCAGATAATAAAACTATACTGATAGGACTTCTGTTTTGTACTTTATCCAGGATCCCAAATTGATCCCAATTTGATCCCAAATTGGATCAAAACATCGTGGAAAACTCTTCTTTTACTCAAAATAAAGGAAGTGTTTCATAAAACCACATGACCTTGGAAATGGAAAAGACTTCAGTGTCCATCCAGCACAACCCATTCCAAAACAAGAATGTCCTCTAAAACATTCATGACAAATGGTCATTTAGATTCTACTTGAAGAGCCCTAGTAATTGATAATTCACTTCCTTCTGAGGCTGAGCATTCCCTTTGGACAGATCTAAATTGTTAAAAAGTAGAATAGTAGAATACTGTGTATTGGAAAAATTCCAGTTTCTTTTTTCTTTTCTTTTTTTTCTCCACAAGGCTGGATATCTCCGTCTTGCCCAGGTGAGAAATGTAGTGGCCACTCATAGAGCTAATCCTATTTCTGATTAGGATGGAAAATTTAATCTGCTCTGTTTTTGACTTTGGCAAGTTTACCACTTCCTTGGAAAACTTGGTGCCCTCAACCATCCTTTAGAGTACACCATATTAGTGCCAGACTTAGTATGGACACCTGAGTTGCTTTAGCCCTACTGCAGCTCAGAACTCCTGAGTTCAAGTGATCCTCCAGCCTCAGCCTCCCCAGTAAGCAGAGATGACAGACATGACACAACATCATGTCAGCACCGAGACTGGTGAAATTGGCTTTTCTATAACTGATAGCTATGCTTGAATTCCTCCCTCTTAGGTCACACTAAACAAGCATAAATTCTTTTTGTACAAGACAATCCTAGTAATGAAAACTCAAAAGTGCACCAGGGGAAAAGAAGAGAAATAAGTAGAAGTGTCACCAGAGATCCTCAGCCTTGATGGGCTTAAGGCTATGACAGGAAGAGTGAATCCACAATGGTCTTGTGAATGACTTCTCTTAGGACTGCAAGCAAAATCCACTGAAACTGCTGGGTCCATCCTCACTCTATGTTTTAGGATAGATATGATGTCTTCCCAATCCCCTCTCAATAAAAAAACCTTGTACAGCCTTCCATTCTGAACTCCCTCTTCTGCCCTCTCCTATACTTCAGACTTTCTTCCTTCATTTGCTCCAGTTTCTAACAAGGAATTGACCCTTTTTCCCTGTGCCAGGTCAATCCCTCCTTCTCTTCTAAGAAGTTACCCACTTGGTCATTCACTCTTTCTCTTACTTTCCATCTCTTCTTATCCGCTGGTTCCTCCCCTATAATCCACAAATAGGCCTAGATTTTACCTGATCTTAAAATCATTTACTTGACTTTGTCATTTCCTCAATTCTTATTCTAATCTCTTCTCCCTTTCACAGGGAGAAAGAAACTACTTACACTGTCTAGCACAGTGCCATGTCTGGAGTCAGGAAGATCTCAGTTCAAATCTGACCTGAGATATTTACTAACTGTGTGACCCTGGTAAAATCATGTAAGCTCTGTTTCCCTCAGTTTCCTCATCTGTAAAATAGGGGTGATAATAATAGTACCAACTTTCCAGGTGTGTTGTGAGGATCAAATTAGATAATAACTGTAAAGTGCTTAGCACAGTGCCTGCCACGTAGTAGGTACTACATAAATGAAAGCTATTACTTATCATTATATGGTTTTCTTTCTAGGCTGAAACTGCTCTCTATGGTTACCAAAGACTTCTCTTTTTTTTTTTTAAACCTGATCATAGGTTCATATTCCTCCTTGCTTTTAATCACTCCCTTCATAGTCTGCCTTCCAGGACTGTAGTTTGTTTTGATTTTGACTTCTCCCTCACTTATCCTACCCCTTCTTTTGAATCAACTTCTCCTTGTCACCACCTATATCCCTGATGAGTTAATGTATTTCTACATCAAACTCTTTCTATGTCTACTGTTCATAACTGTGTGTTCAAACCTTCTTTGTCTGGTTCAGATGAAAATGAAGTTCACGTAATATCTGTTCTCCTTACCCTTTCCTTCAGGTTTACACAGTTTTCATCTATCTCATCTTATTATATGATATAGGCTCCCTACTCTGCTGATCCTTTCTTCCTTAGAATATTTCTTTTTTCCTCCCCTTTATTCTTTCTTTTAAGATGATCAAAATATAACTAAATCACCCCCAATCCATTTGTTTATCTTATTTAACTGCCTCTGTGACACTTGAAAACCTTAGGATTTTGAAGGGATATTTGTTTCTTCTCCCCCAAATAGAATGTATGCACTTCAACATCCTCTAACCCCTTTCAAGTACTCAAATACATTTATCTTTATAGCTTTCTCTTGACTCCTGTGTTTGCATTTCAAAGCTTCTACTCAGCTCTAGTCTTTTCATCAGGAATGCTTAAAAGTCTCCTATTGCATTATAGTTTCTTTTTCCCTCGTGGAATTATAATCAATTTTACAGGGTAAATTATTCTTGATTGTAAGCCTTTATTTTTACCTTTCAGAATATCATATTTTGAGAACTCTTTTCCTTTATGGTGGAACATGCTGAATCTTTTTGAATTTTATTTTTATTCTGAAATTAACAAACTCCAAATAAAATAAATATTTCCACATACAAGGTAGAAGCCAAAAAAAGCAAACCATGATTGTACATGAAACTTTGACTATCATGTACAGCCTGTTTCTTCTTTTAAGAATATAATAAATTCAAGCTGTAGATATCAAAGCTATCCTACTTATATGTGTCTCCTTCTGGCCTTCTTTCTGTTCTCATGCATTCTTAAAAATGCGTCAACAACCTTTTTTTTCTTTCTTTGCTTTTCTTTTTCCTTTGTGGTAACAACATTCACACAGTAGCCATGTTCTGAAAATAAATTTCTCATTCTGTAGGTTGAGTCACTCGCGTCTCTAACAGGAGGTAGGTAAGAAGCTTCTTCACTGGTCCTCTGGAACAGTAGTTGGTCATTGCATCAATCAGCATTCTTAAATCTTTCAAAGTTGTTCCCTTGGTTCTGTTCACGTTATTAACTTTGCATTAGTTTATACAAATCTTCTCAGATCTTTCTGAAACTATCCTTTTTGACATTTCTTACAAATTTATAGTGATACATTTGTATTCCATATAATGCTTCCAAATTTCTCCCATCTTCCTCAAACCTCCCATGGTTTCACCTCCTCCTACAATAACTTTACCTTATATTTTCCTGAAAAAACTGAGGCCATTGGTCCAAAGTTCACCTCTTCTCCCCTCTTCCTCATCACATAATACTCAGACACTTTCTGCCCCATCTGCTATTTCACCCTTATCTCACATGAAAAGACGGTCCTTCTACTTGTTGAGGCAAACACGTTTACCTGTACAAGCAATCTCATTCCTTTCCATCTTCTCCAGCAAACTGCTCCTTCTATGATTTCCATGGTCATTTATCTTCAATCTCTCTCTCTGTCTAGTAGCCTCTTCCCTAACTGCTTACAAACAGGGCCATGTCTACCTCATCTTCAAAAAAACCTCACTTGATCCATCCCATCCTCACTAACTATTGCCCTATAACTCTCTTGTCTTTTGTAGCTGAAATCCTTGATAAGGCCATCTAAAATAGGTGCTTACACTTTTCCTCTCACTCATTTCTGGATTCATATCTACAGTCTGGATTCTTGCTTCATTATTCCACCAAAACTATTCTCTCCAAAATTACCAGTGACTTCTTAATTGCCAAATCCAATGATCTTTCTCTGTTTTTATCCATCTTGATCTCTCTGAAGCTTTTGATAGTATTAATCACCCTCTTCTCCAAAATATTCCCTTCTCTCCAGGTTTTTGGAACTCTCTGCTCTGCTGATTCTTCTCCTACCTGTGTAACTGTTCCTTCTCAGTCTCATTTACTGGATCTTCAGCCAGGTTACTTCTGGTGACAACAGATGTCCCAGAGGGACCTCTTATGGGCCTTTTTCTTTTCTCCCTCTACTCTACTTCCCTTTGTGATCTCATTAGCTCCCATGGATGCAATTATAATCTCCATGCTGATGATTCTTAGATCTACTTATCCAGTGCTAACTTCTCTGCTGACTTTCAATCTCACATTTCCAACTGCCTCTGAAACTTCTTGAACTGAAAGCCTCATAGACAAACTCAACATGTCCCAAAAAATGAGTTCAGACTCATTGTATTTGCCCCAAAACACTCCCCTGCTTCCAAGATTCCCCTGCTACTGTCAAGGCCACTGCAATTCTCCCAGTCCTCCAGGCTCACAAGCTACGTGTCAACCTCAACTATTTACTGTCTCTCATCCTTTGTATCCAATCTGTGGACAAGGCCTGTCAATTTTACCCTTGCAACATCTCTTGAACATTCCCCCTCTTCTCTTCTGATACCACCACCAATCCTCAAGCCTCGACATGTTCAACCGAAATAGCCTGTTGATGACTCTCCCTGCCTCAAATCTCTCCTCACTCGATTTTCCTAAAGTAAAGCTATGGCTACATCACCCCCTCCCCCACTCAATAAACTGCATTAACTCCCTACAACTTCAAAGTTCAAATACAAAATCCTCTGTCATTCAAAGCCATTTATAACCTAGCCTCACTCCTCCACCTTTCCAGTCCTCTTACACCTTATATCCCCACCACCACCACTACCATCACATATTCATTAGACTTACTGTTCTTCAAACAAGACTCCATCTCTTGTCTCCAGGTGCTTTATGTGTCTGTTTTCCAGGATTAAAATGCTCTCACTCCTCATCTCAACCTCTGAGCTTATTTCAAGTCCCAGCTAAAGCCCCAGCTTCTATAGGAAGCCTTTCCTCATCTCTCTTCATTCTATCACCATGCTCCGTTGGTTATTTCTTATTTATCTTGCATATATTTTATTTGTCCATAGTTGCTTCAATGTTGTCTCCCTCGTTAGATTGTGAGATCCTCAAGTATTGGGACTGTCTTTTGCCTTTCTTTGCTTTCTCGATGCTTACTTAACACCATGTCTGGTATGTATAGTATGGATTTAATAAATGCTTATTGACTCACTCACTGACTGACATTGATATATCATACATTACATTGGCAAAGGGCCCTTGGAGAATGTTCAGGTTACCTAAGATGAAGGGCCTCATGAAAAGTCCTGCCTGGGCATGCCCAGATCTCCCAACATGGAGAAACCCTGCTCCTTAGAAGTTTCCCTCCCATTATGCATTTTCCCACCACACAAATGGAAGTAACCTCTGTTTTATGAGAGTTGGGCATGTTCCAGGGCCCTTACACATCCATATGCCATAATTTGTTCAGCCATTTTCCAATCACTGTACACCACCTTTTAAGTTTCTGCTATAACAAAAAGAATAGCTATAATTTTTGTATATATTGGTGCTTTTCCTCTTCCATTGATCAACTAGTAATAGAAGCTAGCAGTCACATCACCAGGTCACAATTTAGTGATATTTTTGGTCACAGTTCCAAACTGCTTTCCAGAATGGTTGTATCAATTCACAGCTCTACCATGATTGCATTAATGTACCTATTTTCCTGCAATGGCTCCAATTGTCGTCATTTTCCTCTTTTATCATCTTCAACGTTCTGATAGACATGAGGTAGATCTTTACAGTTACTTTAATTTTAATTTCTCTAATTATTAATGATTTGGGACATTTTTAATATAGTGCTGATATAGCTGTCAACCTTCTATCAATCTGACTGATTCCTCGTTACTTGAATGCTTGCTTCATGGCTGCTTACAGCAAGTTTTCTTGAGTTGAAGCTCTGGATTTTACCTATGATATTCCTGAGAGTATTCATCTTTGGATTTCTTTCAGGAAGTGACCAGATGATTATGTTTTCATTTTGACAATGGGTTCTAACAGATCTGGGCATTTTAATTTGTGATTTCTTGAAATGTGATATATAGGCTTTTTCTTTTGTCATATTTTTCAGATAATTTGATTACTTTTAGATTGTATCTGCTTGTTCTATTTTTAGGTCAGTAGTTTGTGCTGGCATATCATTCTCTTCCGTTTTCTTTTTCAGCATTTTGATTTTGGTTTAATATTTCTTGTTGTCTCATGAAATCATTGATTTCTCTTAGGTCTGTTCTAACTTTATGAACACATTTCTTGGACAAGTTTATTATTTTATTTTCTAAGCTATTACTTCTAACAAATCTTTTCTGTGTAACTGTTATATAATTTATAATCTCTTCTTTCACTTATTCCAAGTACTCTTGTAGCTAGTCTTGGAGTCATTATTTTCCTTTCTGAGGCTCTGCTTGAAGTTTTTTATGACATTAGTGTCTTCATCTTGGGTTTCCTCTTGGAAATTTTTGACTCATAATATTTCTTAACATTCAGTGTTAGCTGAAGCAGCAAGGCACCTTAAGGGAAAATCAGGAGGCAGAATGTTCCAGGCAAGTCAAAACACTGCATCCACCTTGAATATCATCCCTCCTCAGATCTTGATAGAGATAGGTCAGAATTCTAAACTCAAAGGCCTTGGAAATAGCAATGTGTCCTCATACATCCCTTCTATGTGTGTTTTCTCCCCCATTTGAATGTGAGCTTCTTTTGAGTAGGGATTTCTATTTTTGATTTGTATCCTCAATACTTAGGAAAGTACTTTGCACATAGTAAGCACTTAATGATTTTGTCATTCATTCAATGTCTTCTTCTGTTTACTCAGGCTCAGTTCTTGATTAGAGATTTTGTGGCAGACTTGTGGATGAGGTGATCAGGCCCAGTTTACTCCTGACCTCAATTTTCTGAGTTCTTGTTGCTGGTTTATACTTCCCTTATTATGAATAATTTCAGAATAGTAGTTGGCTTCAGTATACCCCATCAAAGCTTTGTGGTTGGCTCTTCTTAATCAGGACACTGGATATCCTAGAACACCTTCTAGGAATACAAGATAAAACCAAGCTGCTTAATTTAAAGTTTGGGCAGTGGATAAAGTACTGGACTTGGAGTCACAAAGACATGGATTTAAATCCTATCTTTGATATTAACTACGTAAGCACAGATATCAGCAATTAACATTCTAATTTCAATTTATTTCTCATCTTCAGGTAATTCCTGCATAAGTCCTTGAAACATTATTATGAGGAGTTACTTTTCATCTCCATGCCACTCTTTGTAGTGTTTGTTTAGGTGAGGTTACTAAGCCTGGGGATTCTGAATGGAGTAAAGAAAGAAGAGTGGATTGGGGGAAGGGTGGTAGGAAGGAATAGTAATAGTAAAGTCCCTAATTACTAGAACAGTGGTGTCAAACTCAAATATTAATGGGGTCTTTACACTATAGATGAGAATCCTTGCTGACCCTTTATTGACTTAGAGAACTACTTATTGACATTGTCTATTTTCTACTACTTATGTTGTTAAAAATTTGCAGGTTTATGCAGAATGCAGCTGTTTGACCCCTCTGAGCTGGAACAATGCAATGAGTTTTACTTCTTTTCCTGTTGGTGGAGGCAAGGAATATCACTAACAACATCTTGGTACTACCAACTAAGGCTCTAAGATAATGACGCACATTTATATAGCCCATAAAGGTTTACAATCTTCACAATCACCCCTATGAAGTAGGCAATAGAATCATAGATTGAGAATTTTACCTCTGAAGGTCATCTAGGCCAACTTCTTCACTCAATAAATGGGGAAACTGAGGCCCAGAGAGACTAAGTGACTTTCCTGAGCTCACACAAGTAGCAAATGTCAGGGTCAAGAATCATACCAGTTCTTTTAATCACACTTTGCAAGTAATATTGTTAATAATACGCATTTCTTAGTTCAGTTAGCTGAGATTCAAATTATTTGCCCAGAAATACAGGGTAGTGAATATTGTACCTAAAACTCAAATCCAGACTGTTCTTGATTCCAAATCCAGTGTTCTTTTCATTATGTCATTCTGTCTCTACTGAAAAGATTCCAAACCATCAATTAAGGTCTTGTTCTTATTTATATACTAAACTGTCTGTATTTCTAGATATTCTTTAAACATCTGTATCAATAAACACATTTGATAATTATGGTGCTTACAGCCTTGATGCATATATTATTCCCTACATGATAGACCCTGGGACCTACATGCAGCAAGATATACTTATATGTGAACTCAAACAAAAACATTTATTGTTGGAAAAAGTGAAACTTACATATAGTTTCTTGGCAAAAAAAAAATCAACCAATAGTATTTCTCTACTATAACTGGCATGCACAATGCATAATACCAAGAATAAAAAAGCAAGAACAGCCTTCGTGCTATTAGTTACCCATGGAATGATGGTTATATTTTACAGTGTTTAAAGGGAAACTTTACCCTGCAGTCATTGTTAAAGTTAATTTATATGATGATGTAGAACTTTCACAAAATACTTTATACTGCTATTACTATATTTTCTCTTTATTGGTTATATAGATAATATTTTCACTGTTATCAGCCTCCTGATATTTTTTTGAATTTTAGAATATATTTTATAGGAGTGGAGTTTATTACCAATTACAATAACATAGTGCTACATGAAAATACATAAACAGCAGTGAATCCTGGAAAATCAAGGTCAGGATACTATAAATTCCTATGTGAGAAAAGGGAATCAACTGGACCTTTACTTTTTGCTCCCATCTCATATTCAAGTTCAAGTTCAGCCACTTACTTTGTGACCATGGACAGATCATAAGCTCCAAAGTTCAGGGTCATAGCTCTTAAGCTTGAAGGAAGTCCATATCTATTCAATTTCACCTCCTCATTTTCCCCATAATAAACAGAGTGCAAGGTGGTTAAATGACATGTCCAAATTCATGTGGTAGCAAGATTCAAAAATGTGATTTAAACACTAGTTTCCCAAATTTAGAACCAGTTTTTTTTTCCTCTGAATAAAATTCCTCCACTTATTCTCAGTGGTCTCATGTGAAAAATACATATGATACCTGTTCTTCTTATCCTACAAGTTGTTGGTGATGAATTATAGATACAACAATACATATAGAATGTCTTTGGAAATTACAGAAATCTATATATTTCACGGCATCATTTAGTTATTCATATTTTTCTTTAAAAGTATTTGTTATGGCATTTTTGTTTCTTTTTTAAATTTAATATTTTATTTTCTCTGATTATGTGTAAACATTTTTAACATTCATTTAAATTGTTTTTAGTTTCAAATTCTTTCCCTCCCTCCTTCTGCCACATTTCCCTCAATAAGAAGGCAAGCAATTTGATATAGATTATACATGTGCAGTCATGCAAAACATATTTCCATGTCAGTCGTGTTGTAAAAGAAAACACAGATTTAAAAAAAGAAAAGAAAAAGGATGTAAAGAAAATATATGCTTTAAACTGCATTCAGACTCCAACAGTTCTTTTTCTAGATATGGATAGCAATTTTTATCATAAGTCCTTCATAATAGTCTTAGATCATTGTATTTCTGAATATAACTGAGCAATTCGCAGCTGATCATCATACAATATTGCTGTTACTATATACAACGTTCTTTGGTTCTGCTAATTTCACTTTGCATCAGTTCACATTAGTCTTTCCAGATTTTTCTGAAAGCATGCTGTTAGTCATTTCTTATAACACAATAGTATTCCATGACAATCAGCCATTCCCCAATTGATGGTCATTCCCTCAATTTCCAATTCTTTGCCAACAGGGCCATCTCTAGTTGTCCTGACATATATCTTGCCACTGGACCCAGAGGGCTCCAGAGGAGAAAATAAAGTTGGTGATTTTGCAAAACCCTCCCTAATTTAAATCAAATTCACTTGCAAGTCATGGCATTGCCTTTCTGATTTCATGGTCCTCTCCAAGAACAAAAGACAAAGCAGCAATTCTTTGCCACCATATAAGGAGCCACAATGAATATTTTGTATGTCTAGGTCTTTTTTCCTTTTTTCTTTGATCTCTTTGGCATACAGACCTGGTAGTGGTATTATTTTTTCAAAGGGTATGCATGGTTTTATAGCCATTTGGGCATAATTCCAAATTGCTCTACAAAATGTTTGAAGCAATGTACTACTTCACCAACAATGCATTGGTGTCTCAATTTTCCTACATTCTCTCCAACATTTGTCATTTTCCTTTTCTGTCAAATTAGCCAATCTTATAGGTTTGAGATGGTAGCTCAGAGTTGTTTTAATTTGCATTTCTCTAATCAATAGTGATTTAGAGAATTTTTTCATATGACTATAGGTAGCTTTGATTACTTCACCTGAAAAATGCCTATTCCTATCCTTTGAACATTTGTCAATTGAGGAATGACTCATTTCTATAAATTTGACTCAGTTCTCTATATAGTTGATAAATGAGGTCTTTATCAGGGGAAATTTGCTATAATTTTTTCACAGTGATGATTACTAAGTATGTATTTCCCTCTATTCTATTTTTCCCTATTTATTCTCTCTCTCTCTCTCTCTCTCTCTCTCTCTCTCTCTCTCTCTCTCTGTCTGTCTGTCTCTCTCTCTTTTCACTCTGTCAATTCTCAAAAGTGTTTCTTAAAAGTGTTTTGCTTCTGACTTTTCCCTCCCCCAATCCCTCCCTTCTATCAGTTCCCCTTCCCCTCTCTTATTCCCTTACACTCCCACTTTCCTGTGGGATAAGAAAGATTTCTATACACAATTGAGTGTGTATGTTATTCCTTCTTTGAGTCAATTCTTTTTTTTAATTTATTTTTAATATGTTTGGTTTTCAGCATTGATTTTCACAGGCGTTTGCATTACAAATTTTCTCCCCATTTCCTCCCCCCCACTCCAAGATGGCGTACACTCTGGTTGCCTGTTCCCCAGTCTGCCCTCCCCTCCGTCACCCCATTCTGCTCCCATCCCCCTTTCCCTTCCTTTCTTGTAGGGCAAGATAAATCTCTATGCCCCATTGCCTGTGCATCTTATTTTCTAGTTGCATGAAAAAAAAAATTTTTACTTTTGAACGTCTATGTTTTTAAAACCTTGAGTTCCAAATTCTCTCCCCTCTTCCCTTCCCATCCTCCCTCCCTAAGAAGTCAAGCAATTCAACATGGTCCACATGC
>CM053622.1:230824339-230843511 GCA_028646595.1 Phalanger gymnotis | reverse complement strand
AAATGGGGAGAAAATTTGTAATTCAAACGCCTGTGAAAATCAATGCTGAAAACCAAACATGTCAAAAATAAATTAAAAAAAAAAAACAAAAAGCAAGAAAAATAAAGTGAAAAAAATTATGCTTCAAAAAAAAAAAGAAATGAAGAAGTTAAATATCTAGAGTAATAGTCAATCTTCCTGGTTGAGTCATACCAATGTAATAAAAAAATGACAATATAAAAAATGATGAGTCATGCCAATATAATAAAAATGACAATCATAGTACGAAAGGGATACTTTATAGAACTGTATAAAATAATGCCAAAATGGATTTAAAGGAATAAAAGACCTAAATTACAAAGGTAAATAATGTTGAAAGGCAGGAATGCAGAGGAAGTATTTCAAACTATATTATGAAGCAGTAATCATCAAAAAAAATTTGGTATTCATTTAAAAAACCATAACAGTAGAAAAATGAAACAAATTAAGGAAGGAAGAATCAAAAATAATAGAAGCCAATGATGTAGTGCTCAAACTAAAACTAAAAATATAAATTACATAAGAAAGAATTTGCTATTTGATAAGAGCTGCTGGATAAATTAGAAAAAAGTCTGGAAGAAATCAGGCCTAGACTAACATATTGCAACATATTCCATAATAATTCCAAAATGAATAGATGATCTAAGTATTAGAGACTATACTTTTAAAGATAAGAGAAGTGGACCATATACCATCCATTGAATTAGTTACCAAAGAAAAGGTGGAGTCAATAACAAAAAAATCATAGAGATAACTTTGGTTACATGAAAATGAAAAGCTTTCCAACAAATAAAATTAAGGCAACTAGCATAAGAAGGGATGTAGGCAACTGGGGGAAAACGTGTCCAATATACAAAGGTTTGATTCAAAACTAAAAGAAATCCATAAGCCTAAAAGTGGTTAAAGGATTTGACCACTTTTCAAAAGAACAGTTCTTAAATGACAAATCATAAGCTATTAATGACCATATAAAAAATGCTCCAAATCACTAAATTATAAGAGCTATGGAAATAAAAATAACCAATAAGTTTCATCTCCTACCAGCAAATTGGCAAAGTGACAAAAGACTAGAAAAGTCAATGTTGAAGGGATTATGGAAAGACAGTTACGATGTTGTTGTTGCTCAGTCATTCAATCATATCTGAATCTTCGTGGTCTTGCAGACCACAATGTCCATGGGGTCTACTGGGTAAAGATACTGGAGTGGTTTGCCACTTCCTTCTCAAGGCAAACAGAGTTTAAATGGCTTGTCCAGAGTCACACAGCTAGTGAGTATCTGAGGCTAGATTTGAACTCAGGCTTTTCTGACTCCAAGCCCAACACTTTACGCACTGAGCCACCTAACTGCCTCCTAAGTATACTAATGCATCATTACTGACGTAACTTAGTACAAGCATCTTGGAAAGCAATTTGGAATTATAAAAATAAAGTGGTTAAAATATTTGAGACAGAGATTCCACTATTAGGCATACATCCCAAGGATATCATTAACAAATAGTAAAGGCTCCATATACACCAAGATATTAAAGTACTCATAGCAAAGAATTGGAAACAAAGCAGATATCTCTATTGGGGAATGCTTAAACAAATTGTATCTGGAAAATTACTGTACATTAGGAAGCAACAAATATTATGAAGACAGAGAAACATGAAAAGACTCATGAACTGAGGCAAAGTGAAATAGAATCAAGTAGGCAATACACATAATGACTAGAACAATGTAAAATGAAAAGAACGACCACCACAAAATGATCAAAACCGAATGTTGCAAATTTATAAAAAGCAGGGTTAGCTCCAAAGAAGCAAGAGAAAACCTGTCCTCTTGATCTTTTGCAGAAGTTTGGATCCACGAATATGGAATATTGCATAGGATATCAGATTTTCTTTCACATGTTGTTTGGGTTTTGTGATTTTTTTTTCCTATTTCTTTTTTTAAAAAATTCTTTGTTATAAGGAAAAGGAGGGTTTTCAGGGGAAATCAAAGTGATATAGAAACCAAAAAAAAATCTATTTCTAAAATGCATAAAAGAGAACAGAAAGAAGTAGTAAAAGAATCACAGACAAACAGGACAACACTGAAAGTTATGTAATATGTCAGAAGCCAAGATGGCAGAGTAGTAGGAAGAAGCACAATGGGCTTAGCCCCACTAAAAAAAAATTCCCCCAAACACATCTAGAAAATATATTTGCCTGAATCCTGATGAGAAAGTTCAAGAAAACATGACAGTCGTAATGTTTTGCAGGCCAGGTCAGCAGAAGGAAACAGACAGAGTGATCTGAGGACATTAGGGACTTGGTCTGAGATAAGTAATTTATAATCCTTATAATCCTGGAAAGGTAAGTTGGAGTCAGGGTGTGCAGTGCTGAACAGATGTTCTTATAATCTAATTCTAATTCTAAATCTAATCTAATTCTAATAATCAAGGGAATGGCATAGTCAGACCTATGTTTTAGGAAAATCACTTGGCCAACTCTATGGAGGAAGGCTTGAAGAGAAGACAAACCTGGCAGTAAGACCAACTAGAAAGCTACTACAGTAGTCCAGGGGAAAGCTGATGAGTGTCTAATTTAGGCGGGTTGTCCTGTAAGAGGAGAGAAGGGGATGTATATATGAAGTGTTAAGGAGATCAAAACAACAAAACTTGGATGACTTCCAGTCTGTGAACCTGGATAACTGGAGGGATGGTGGTTTCTCCACAAAGATAATTAGATATTATAAAATGACCCTAATTTAGGCAGCAACATAAAGCTTAATTATTAAGGGCTTATGATTAGTCTATGTGTACTTGAAGTGGGTTCATATTTAAGGTCAGTTAACAGTAGGAAAATAATATACCTAGAGTCAGGAGAGCTTGATATAAGCTGAGATCAGAAAGGGTAACCAGAATGTTAATCTGCGATCATAGGACCATGGATTTAGAACTAGAAGGGAATTTGGGGGACATATAATCCAATGCTTTCATTCTACAGATGAAGAAACTGAGGTCCAGAGGGGGATAAATGACTAGACCAGAGTCGCATAAGTAATAAATGACAGAAGCAAGATCTGACTCTAAATCCAGGGATCTCTTTATTATATCACATGATCTCTTTGGCCAGAGTTCATTGAGGTAAACTCATTCAGAAGACTAGTCAGTCAATAGTCTTGAAATGGAATTCAGAGAAGCAGGTCATACCTAGGGAGAACAGTATGGTCAGCTAACCCTAGCAAGGGAACTACAGGGAGAGAAGACTTAATAGAAAAGGGAAAAATATGAGCTAGACTTGAAAAACTGAAAAGTTTTGGCAGAAATGAGGGGCAATGTAATCAACGCATGAAGAAAGATTTGAGAACAAGAAGCACAGGATATGTTTAAAGGACAAAAAAATAATCCAATATGCTTAGAACAAAAACTGTTGAAGGGAAATGATGTAAGATACAGCTAGACATGTAGATTAGTATGAAACTTTGGAAGGGTTTGAATATATTGGGATGAAGAACAAAGGAAAGAAGGAAGGAAAGAAGGAAGAAAGGAAGGAAGGAACAAAGGAATGAAGGAACGAAGGAAGGAAAAAACAGAACACAGGGAAGAAGGAGGAAGAAAAGGAGGGAAGGTGGAACGAAGGGTAGAATAAAGGGAGAGAGGAAAGAAGGGAGAAAGAGAGGAAGGAAAGAAACATTCAAACATTGTTGTGGTCAATGTCAGAATAGTCAATATGGGAAGTCAAAGAATATAGGTTCATAGAATTTCAAAGCTGGACAGGACTTTATTGACCGTAATAAAATCCTTTCATTCTAACAATGAAGAAATGGAGGCCAAGAGAATCTAAATGACTGCCTAAGGTTGCACAACAAATGAGTACTGGCAGAACTAGAACTAGAACTCATATCTCCTGACTCCTTGGTCAGTGCCCTTTCAATCGTTTGCTACAGTACATTTCAAATATAATGCCACAGTTATAAATACATATGATTAAGAAAGTGATGGACCAATAGCCAAAGTAGTGAAGGCAGCAGGCAGAGCTAGCTTGGAAGGAGAAGATGATACATTTTGTCATATGTCTCCCTGTGAGTGAAAACTATATCACAGTCACTGCTGCTTTCTAGGACATTCAAGTCATTTTCTGACATTTTGCATTATTACTTACAGCCTCATTAGGTAGATTATACCAGAGGAAAATCTTTGGTTTCCAGATGCCATGTGGCATCTTCAAAAATATTTGGAGAAAGCAGATAAGCAAAAACACATACATACATACATACATACATACATATATGTATATATACATGTGTATATATTATATATATGTATAAGTGTGTATATTTGACAACTTTGAAAATAAAGAATGACTTTTGCAGAATGCTGTCATCAATTTCTCAATAAACTGAGGAGTTGAGCAGCAATAAAGCATAGTTAGAATTCAATAATTGTTCTGAATAGATTTTCTATTTTTATAAAACTTTATATCTTTCATCACATTGCCAGAAAGTTTGGCTGCTACATGATTTTTTTTTACCACAGTAACTCACGAAGGCCCTCTACCAAGCTGGCCACAGTACACAAAAGTAGAAGTACTACCCTCACACCACTTAAATCACAGACATTTTAAAAATTTGAATAGAAGGAAGAACACTGGACAGGGACCCAGGAAGATTTAAGCTCAAATCCTGCTTCTAATATTTACTAGCTGTTTAGGTAAGTTGACTTGGGCAAGTCATTTAATGTCTTAAGCCTCCTTTTCCTCACTTATATAAAACAAGAATAATAATGCCCACAGACATGTTATGAGTTACCAGTGCTAAAGATGTATGCAAAGTGTTTTGCAAAGCTGAGAGTACTATTTGCATGTCCATTATTTTTTCACCTATAATTAGGATGGTCATAAACGCAGACCTCCATGTTACCGGAAAAAACATGTATAGAAATGGCATAAGTGACATTATTTAGGTCTCCATGTTACCAAGAATAACATATATAGAAATGGCATAAGTGAAATTATTTAGATGACAAAAATAAGAGTCAAATCTAGTCATGTAGCAAGAATGAAAGACAACAGAGGAACACCCCAAAGGGGTGTTTCTACGAAAAGATGGATAAACAATGGGAACATTGGTACTCAGAGAAAAGAGTCAAAAGGTGTTGTAGATGATATGCACTAAACACTTTCCAAAAACATATACATTCAGATTATTGGCAGGAAAGAGTAAAGATGAAAGTAAATACTAAAATTGAAAAAAGATAAAACTTGTGAAGATTTTACTCTAGCCCATTTTAATAGATCGTCCACACTAAAACATGAAAGATAGAAAGAAGCAAAGATATTCACTATCACCAATCCTGCATACATTAGTTAATCCCCAAAAAAACCCAAGTTACCACAATTAGAAAGCACAAAGAGCCTGGATGCTCTCTTTTAGTCAGCCAAAAAAAAAGCAGCCAAGGGCAATATCATTTGCAAATCACTACAGAGAGTCTGGCAAATAAAATAGGGAGAAGTCGTAGAGGAAACCGGTCAGCAAAGGATTTGGTATGAGATCAAGCTAAGCCAAATTCCATTAAATCTCAAGAAGAAGAAGCAAAAGAAATTAAAAATACAACTTCTTGCACTTCTAGAGCAATATATACATATTAACAATCACCACATTTCCATTTTATTGTCTTCGTGCCTGGTGTACTATTTGAAGTGGTAAAAAAAAATAAATTTAGGGGGCAGTTAGGTGGTGCAGCGAGTAGAGCACCAGCCTTGGAGTCAGGAGGACTTGAATTCAAATCTAGCCTCAGACACTTAACACACTTACTAGCTGTGTGACCTTGGGCAAGTCACTTAACCCCAATTGCCCTGCCTTCTCCCCTCCAAAAAAAACAAAAACAAAAATATTTAGGAAGATAATATCAGAAGAGGTTGGGCCTGATCAAATGCCTACAGAAGAATTTTATGCTGAAGATGATATAATTTTTGAAAGACTGATGGACTTTTCTCAAAATATTTAAAGATAGATGGAAAAGACTAGGAAAAGATCACAAACAGTGCTTTTTATGCCCCCCCCCAAATAACCAAGAAGACATTAGCAGCTTTATTGAGCCATATACATACTTCTCTCTATAAAATGTTGATGCATACATGAAGGAGTGACCTTTATGAAGCCATGAGAAGGAAAAACCAGTATGTGCAGAGGACTACATTTTGATACTAGCAACAATAACTAAGAATATAAAATCTGGAGATGTTCACCATTTGCTAATGGTAGGAACTCAACTGTCATAGGACAAAATCTTACAGATTCTCTTCAGAGGATGTATCTCCCACACAGATAACAAAAAATAATAATCAAAAATGGGATGCTCAATTCTACTTGCAAGTTGAAACTTGAATTAAGAGAACAGTTTTTATGCAAAGAAGTATATTTGTAGGTTGTACTGTATTGTTGCTTACCCTTTCTTAAGAGAAAATGATATTATTTCTTGTTTTTTCTATTCACTCTGAAGTCTTTTCTTCATAAATTATAAAAGACTGAGTATGACTTATAGAGCTTGTATGTAATTAGTGTTTGTGTCCTCTATTCTATTTCATTCTATTTCCATCAGGAACTTACCCCATTCATCATTCATTACAATCTAACTCAACTTCAGTCTATTAACACAAGTCCCATACAACCTTCAATCTTTTCTTTTCTACTGATTCCTTCCACACATCCTACAAATTACTCATACTTAAAAAAGAACTTCCGTTGACTGTGTGATGCCCTTAAGTTCACTCTCTTCTCTTTCACTACTAACTTCAGAATTAAAATAATCTATACTCACTGCTTCTACTCACCATCCACTCACTATTCAGTCCCTTTTATAAATGTCATATACCACTTCAATCCATATATGTGTATATGTACATATACATATATATCATATACCTCATAATTATAAGCTCCTCGAAGGCAACAGTTGGATATTTTTTTCATTTTCGTATCCCCAATGCTTAGACTATCTAGGTATTATTGTTGAACAAAGTTATCAGAGTTTATTTTAATTCAACAATCGTCTAAGTATTGATATTAAGTGAGGCATTAAACAGTGAGATATATTTTCACTAATGTCACTGTAGATGTCTTGCATCAAGCCCCTCAAAAAAAAGGAGTGATCACCAAATTCTTCTGATAACAAATAATATTGTTAAAATATCATGGAGTCCCATAGCACCACAAGGCCTCTTCAATGAAATTAATAGAATTGTAAAAGAGATGACCTAAATATCTACAAAAGAAAAACAAAGTGAATAAAAAATAAGTATTGCCTAAACTGGGATATGCAGTTGTATTAAGTGATGTTTAAAAAAGATGGGCCCAGAACTGAGCAACTGAGTAGCAGAGGGAGATTGGATTGGATTATAGCTGGGAATTTGCATGGTTGTTTCAATTTTCTGTTATTTGTTTTTTTGAAGAGGGTGGGGTTAGATGACACAAAAGGTTATCTCATTAATGCCAATATTATGATACTGTATGGTTAAGAATCATTGTATGACATCTCAAAAGAGTTAAAATTAAGGGGGTGGAGCCAAGATGGCAGCTGGAAAGCAGAAAGCTCCCTTAAGCTCCCCACCAGGTCCCTCCAAACACCTATAAAATTGGCTCTGAACAAATTCTAAAGCTGCAGAATCCACAAAATAGCAAAGGGAAGCAGGGCTCCAGACCAGAAAAGCCTGGATGGATGCTGGGAAGGGTCTATTGCAAGGGGCTAGGAGCAGAGTGGAGCAGAGCACAGTGTGGGCTGCACCAGGACCAACCACACCAGGAGCCAGGCAGAAAAGGCGTAGTGTCCTGAATCAGCAAGCTGTGGCAGTTACCAGACTTCTCAACCCACAAACACCAAAGACAACAAAGAAGGTTAGTGGGAAAAGCTTCGGGGACTGGGTGAAAGGAGTGCCACCGTCTTGGGGGCAGTGGAGGTGGTGCAGCTCTGAGGCGGCTTCTAGAGCTACAGCTGCAGTTACTTCTGGCCCCAGGCCAACCTGGTGAGAGGAATTTAGTGGCAGATTACAGCAGGAGTGCAGAGCCTGCATGGATCTGAGTCGAGGTCCAGGTTGGCAGTTCTTGGGGAAGGAGGAGCACTGCTGTAGCAGAGCTTGCTGTGTAGAAGTAGCTCTGAAAATAGCAGCGCAGGCCCTAAAGCTTGGGACAAAGTACTCTCCACTCTACGAGCAGTCATACCCCCATGAAAAACTCAAGGGTCAAGTAGTTGGCTGGGAACATGAACAGGCAGCGAAAATGGTCTCAGACTCAGACTCAGACTTTGGAATCTTTCTTTGGTGACAAAGAAGACCAAAACATACAGTCAGAATAAGTCAACAAAGTCAAAGAGCCTACATCAAAAGCCTCCAAGAAAAACATGAACTGGTCTCAGGCCATGGAAGAGATCAAAAAGGATCTGGAAAAGCAAGTTAGAGAAGTAAAAGAGAAATTGGGAAGAGAAATGAGAGTGATGCAAGAAAAACCATGAAAAACAAGTCACTGACTTGCTAAAGGAGACCCAAAAAAACACTAAAGAAAATAACACCTTAAAAAATAGGCAAAAGAGCTCCAAAAACACAATGAGGAGAAGAATATATGAAAGGCAGAATTAGCCAAATGGAAAAAGAGGACCAAGAGAGAAAACACTGCCTTAAAAATGACATTGGAGCAAGTGGAAGCTAGTGACTTTATGAGAAATCAAGATATTATAAAACAAAACCAAAGGAATGAAAAAATGGAAGACAATGTAAAATATCTCACTGGAAAAAACCACTGACCTGGAAAATAGATCCAGAAGAGATAATTTAAAAATTATTGGACTACTTAAAAGCCATGATCAAAAAAAGAGCCTAGATATCATCTTTCAAGAAATTATCAAGGAGAACTGCCCTGATATTCTAGAACCAGACGGTAAAATAGAAATTGAAAGAATCCACCCATCACCTCCTGCAAAAGATCCCAAAAAGAAAACTCCTAGGAATATTGTCGCCAAATTCCAGAGCTCTCAGATCAAAGAGAAAATACTGCAAGCAGCCAGAAAGAAACAATTTTGGTATTATGGAAACACAATCAGAATAACACAAGATCTAGCAGCTTCTACATTAAGGGAACAAAGGGCTTGGAATATGATATTCTGGAGGTCAATGGAGCTAGGATTAAAACCAAGAATCACCTACCCATCAAAACTGAGAATCATGCTCCGAGGCAACATATGGATTTTCAATAAAATAGAGGGCCTTCAGGCTTTCTCACTGAAAATACCAGAGCTGAATAGAAAATTCGACTTTCAAACACAAGAATCAAGAGAAGCATGAAAAGACAAACAAGAAAGAGAAATCATAAGGGACTTACTAAAGTTGAACTGTTTTGTTTACATTCCTACATGGAAAGATGATGTGTATAATTCATGAGACCTCAGTATTAGGGTAGCTGAAGGGAATATACATATACATATATATATATATATATACACATATATATGTATATATATACACACACATATGTATATATATACACATATACACATATATACATATATATATAGATATAGACAGAGGGCACAGGGTGAGTTGAATATGAAGGGATGATATCTAAAAAAATCAAATTAGGGGATGAGAGAGGAATATATTGAGAGAGGGAGAAAGGGAGAGATAGAATGGGGTAAATTATCTCACATAAAAGTGGCAAGAAAAAGCAGTTCTGTAGGAAGAGAAGAGAAGGCAGGTGAGGGGGAATGAGTGAATCTTACTCTCATTGGATTTGACTTGAGGAAGAAATAACATACACACTCAATTGGGTATCTTACCCCACTTGAAAGGAGGAAGGGGATAAAAAAGGGGTATGATAGAAGGGAGGGCAAATAAGGGAAGGAGGTAAAAGCAAACACTTTGGAAAAGGGACAGGGTCAAGGGAAAAAATTGAATTAAGGGGGACTGGATAGGAGGGAGCAAAATATAGTTAGTCTTTCACAACATGAGTATTGTGGAAGGGTTTTTCATAATTATACATGTGTGACCTATATTGAATTGCTTGCCTTCTTGGGAAGGGTGGGTGAGGAGGGAGGAAGGGAGAGAATTTGGAACTCAAAGTTTTAAAAGCAGATGCTCAAAAAAAAGTTGGTTTTGCATGCAACTGGGAAATAAGATATACAGGCAATGGGGAGTAGAAATCTATTTTGCCCTACAAGAAAGTAAGGGAAAAGGGGATGGGGGAGAGTGGGGTGACAGATGGGAGGGCTGACTGGGGAATGGGGCAATCAGAATATATGCCATCTTGGAGTGGGGAGCAGGGTAGAAATGGGGAGAAAATTTGTAATTCAAATTCTTGTGAAAATCAGTGCTGAAAACTAAAAATATTAAATAAATAATAATAATTTTAAAAAGAGTTAAAATTAAAAATAATCCAAAAGAAAATAGAAAGATACACAGTGGTCATAAGTAGAGTACAGTATGTTATCAACTACAAATTCCATGTAGAGTGACATAAACTAACCTATTGAAAACAGTTATGGATAGAAAAGAAAGTTTCTGCACAGGTATCAAAAATAATAGACAATAGATAGACAGCCTGATAATCCCCTGGACTCCTGTGATTCTAAATACACAAGAAGAAATTCTTCAATACACAAGGTTGATTATCTATGGAATTTTTACAAGGAAAAACATGGATAAGAATTTCACAAGGTAACAAAGGTTGGATAGGATAATATGAATAGAGAAGTACCTATATCTTCACCAAATTAAACAAAACAGAAAGTAATTTTGGTTAGGCATCTTTGAACCTATACTATACATAGATATTCACAGGAATGTCACCTTTAAATACAAATGGCAAACTATGTGCATAATTAAACTCGAAAATTCTCAATTTAGCTTATACTCTTGGATTCAATAGATTCTGCATTTAATTCTATGGCAGTAAATGTTTGTGGTTAGATTACTGCTAGAGAAGGAAGGTCCTCAAGGGAAAATGATCCAGTATAAATGAGATTAATGTTTAGATGTAGGAAAATCACCCATGAAAAGAGCTTCATTGAAGGCTTTCCACATGTTGACACTAGTACCCTGACTGACAAGGAAAAAACCTGAATCAAGAGGACTGTCATGTCCCTGAGGGATACTGAACCTGCCTCAATTTGTCCTCAAACTACAGACCAAATGGATAGTCTACTGAATAGGGATAGAGAATGACTTTTTCTATGTTTTTAAGAAACTTGGCTCTTCTATAGATGTTATATATGTCTTCTTAGCTAATTACATTTGCACCATTTATGAGTCATCAAAACATTAGAGGTATAAAGAATTTTATAGGTCATTTAGTCCAGCTCTATGACTTGAAAGATAAGGAAACTGAGGCCCAGATTGTACAAGAAATGTGTCAATATTCTCATAGGTGTTAGCAGAAAGAAAAGAATCCTAATTAGTAAACTTGTTCCAATTTATCTTTCCACCCTTATTTTACTTCATTACCTTTCATGCACACAATATTCCAGCCAAACTGGGCTATTAACTATTCCCAATTTCATCCTACAGCCTATGCTATTTCTCTGCATTTTCACATGCAATCCTCCTTGCCCAGAAACCATTACTCTGTCATCTCTACTTGTTGATATCCTTCCTAGAGGTTTTTATTCATGTTAATATTAAGTTTGTCATAAATAATTACAAACATTTTAATTTTTAAAAATACTGGAGCAGGTATGCTTTTCATGCAACAACTTAGCCAGCTGATCAGAAGAAATGTTTTAAGCACATACTAATACACTCTTCAGATCATCTACCTATAGCATTGGTCAAAACAAATAAACCGTATTTTAAAAAGGCATGCTGTGATTTGATGACCAAAGGCTTTTTAATTGCTAAATTCCAAGGGTCTTTTCTCAGTCTTTATCCTAAATGACTTCCCTCTCACATTTAGCATTGTTAAAGATCCCCTGTTCTTAGAAACTCTCATTGCCCTGGATTTTCTCTACATTGTTATTTCCTTGTTCTTTACTTCACTTAGTCACTTCAAAGGACTTGATGACATTAAAGGGTACTGACCTTTTATTTGGGACTTTCTGTTTCACCTTCCTATATAAAAATAAAATATTCCATTTTATTTTTGTGAGTGTGTGTGTGTGTGTGTGTGTGTGTGTGTGTTTTACAGACTCCTTTGGCAATCTGGTGAAGGTTATAGATCTCTTCTCAGAATAATGTTTTTAAATATATAAAGTACATTGGATTATTAAAATATAGTTTTTGAATTATTTTTTTTTAAAAATTATGGCCCTCAAGTTAAGAACCACTGCAAGAAATATCTTTTGGGAGGACAAAAGTCATTTCCTGATTAGGTCTTAGTGATTAGAGTTTTGTTTGGCACAACCATCTTGGCCCCTCCTAGGAGGAGGACTTGTGGGGTTCCATGTAGAAAATCAAATTCAGATGACCAAAGGGCTATAAAAACATGCATACACTTTGACCCAGCAATACCACTTCTAGGGCTGTATCCCAAAGCAATCACACAAATGAGAAAGGGCCCTGTGTGTTCAAAAATATTTATAGCAGCTCTTTTTGTGGTAGCAAAGAAATGGAAACCAAGGGGATGCCTATCAATTGGGGAATGGCTAAACAAGTTGTGGTACACGAATGTAATGGAATTCTATTGTGCTATAAGAAATGGGGAACATAAAGACTTCATAAAAACCTGGAAAGGCCTACATAATCTTATGTTGAGTGAGGGGAGCAGAACCAGAACATTGTACACAACCACAGACATATTGCTTCTGTGATGACTAACTTTGATAGACTTGGCTCTTCTCAGCAATACAAGGTTCAAAGACAGCTCCAAAGGACTCAAAATGGAAAGAACTATCTCATCCAGAGAAAGAATTATGGGATCTGAATGTAGATTGAGGCAAACGTTTTGCTCTCTCTTTTTTTTCCTCTTCTTTTTTCGTTTTGTTTCTTCTTTCTCATGATTCATTCCATTGGTCATAATTCTTCTATACAACTTGACTATTGTGTAAATAAATTTAATGCAAAGGTAGTTGTAGAACATATATTGAATTCCATGCCATCTTGGTGTGGGGAGGAGGGAGAGGAGTGAGGGGGACAAAATTTGGAAATCAAAAACTTGTGGAACTGAGTGATGTCAACTAAAAATAAATTTTTTTTAGAAAGAAAGAAAATCAAGTTCAGGAGTTTAGGAATCTAATTTTCTACCAAAAGGGAGTTAGATTTCCCAAGAAGTTTGCCTTTTGAAGGGAGAACAGGATTTTCTACATGGAACCCCACAATTAAATGATAAGACAAGTGACTACAGCCACAAGAGAACAAAAGATTTGCTTTCCATTTCTCTTTTTTATATAGTGCACATTCAATGCAAAGTTAATTTTTCTGGCATCCCCAAAGCATGCTTCCTTTATAGGAGGCTCAAACCCTCTTATTTATTATATAGGAGACTGAAACCACAGATTTGATCTAATTTGGGGGGAGGAGGGAGGCAAGTGGAACTTCTAGAAAAGGAAGAGAATTGTGCCTATTGCTCTCCTGTTGCCAGCAATTGCATTTGTAATCCTTAGATATGTATGGGAGTTAGGGATTTCTTTATGAACATCTAGAAAACTAGATAAAGTCTAGATACTTTCTCAAGTCCCTTCCGCCTCTAAGATTCTAAAATACTATGACCAGTCCAGTTTGGAACAAATATATAGAGCATAAGGGAGATTGAAATAAGATTGGCAAAGAGGGTTTAAGCAAGATCATATAGAGACTTGAAGGTCAATCTAAGGAGTTTGTGTCAATGAAGGTTGGTTTGTTTGTTTGTTTTTTAACATTTTCGAGATTACTTTAGAAATAATATGAAGGATGGATTGAAAAGGGTAAAAGCAAGGCAGGGAGATCGGCTAAAAGAATATTAGAACATTCCAGATGAGAGTTAATGAGAGCCAGAACTAAGCTGAGTGACAAGCACATGGAATAGAGAGAATCTATGTAAACTATCATGGAGAAGAAATTCATAGGTCTTGATATCTGACAGGATCTGAAGGGAAAAGGAGAATCCAAGGCTTTCAGTCTGAATAGAATAATGATAACTAAAATGAGGCAAGTTGATGAGATTGCCACAGGAGAGATTATGGAGAAAGTTTTTTTTTTTTTATTCAACAGATATTTATTAATTTCCTAAGACTTGTAAGACATTGTGCTGAATGCTGAATCCATTGGACTAATCATCATTTTTGGTGTAGGATGTGCAGGTACTTTGTTTTTCTCTGATCATAGTCTTTACTATGTTTTCTTCAGCTAATGATCCTGCTTCACACTGATAAGTAGTAACAAAACATAAAATTATCCATTATACTATCAAAAAAATAAATTCTAAAATGGTTAGAATACATCAGTGCATCCTCAATTTCAGTTAAAATTCTTTTTTTAAAAAAGTATCTCTCCCTCTTGCAAATTAAATGTGTGGTTTCTATCCTAAATCATATATATAGTTTAATAAAAATATTTCTATGACACAAGAATCACAGAAGCTCTCTTCACGCACAAAATTGTTCTGTGTACTTAATCATCATTGCTGATTACCAGTGCTAGAGGCAATGTAACAGTGGATAGAGAGCCAGCAACAAAGTCAAGAAGATCTGAATCCAAATGCTTTTTCTGACACTTTCCAGCTGTGTGACTAGAGGCAAGTCGCTTAAACTCTTAGTGTCCCAGGCAATCCTCTGAGAATATAAGTTGTGGAAGAGTTGTTGAGCTACAACAGGGAATTTCTTCAAAGAGAGCTCTCTATATTTATGAAATCACATCCAGACTGAAAAAAACCCCAAGAATAAAAACTCTACACAAGGTAGATGTGTGTGTGTGTGTGTGTGTGTGTGTGTGTGTGTGTGTGTGTGTGAGAGAGAGAGAGAGAGAAAGAGAGAGAGAGAGAGAGAGAGAGAGAGAGAGAGAGAGAGAGAGAGAGAGAGACAAAAAAAGAGACAGAGAGAGAAGGGAGGGAGGGAGATGTAGATAGACAGACGGATGGACAGATGGATGGAAGGACAAATGGATGGATGGATGGATGGATGGATGGATGACTAAGGGAATTTGAATGTCAACTAGATGAGGTTGTGTTGTAGACTGGATAACATTCTGAGCTTAGCATCAGAATGAAAGTCTTGTATTCAAACTCTACCTCTAACATAAACTGTGTCAACATCTGTAAGTCACTTCATCCCTATGACTGACGGTTTCCTCATCTGCAAAATGGAGGAAGTAATATTTGGACTATCTACCTCACAGGGCAGCAAGGAGATTCCAATGACATAATGTACAAAAGGTAATAAATAAAAATCTATTCTCTGTCACATGACATTAAATAATATTATATAAAAGATTAATGGAAAAAATGGCTATACCTAGAATTGTTCAGTTAAAGCATTTCACTAAAAGCATTTCAAATAATTTGGATTCATGGATTGAAAATTATTTTTCAATTCAATTGCCTAATTCAATGTTGACAAAAACATATTGACAAATTTTAATTGTTATAAGAACTTGAGTTAATTCTAAAAGAATTGTAAACCTAAGCTTCCAATTCATTGGAATCCTATCTGAATGCTGTGCTCTGAAAAGCTTTCTGATGTCTTAATCTTCCAACAGCAGAAATTACCCCCACCTCCTGCTATGTAAGTTTCATAAAGGCAAAGTAAAGAGGGCTGAGTATTTGCAATCATTTTAAAAGTGATCATCACCTACCAACCCAATGTATACTAGGAATTGGATCAAGTAACTGGTCTTTCCCAAAGCATAACATAGAATTTTTCATGAATCATGAATTCTGCCAGTTTCAATTCTCTCATCCATGAATATAGAGTATAACTTCTCCAAGCTTCACATCAGAGTCAAATGTTTCATAAATGAAAAAATGGCATTTTCATTATAGTCTAAGTGTTTTGCCTTAAAATTTCTAATTCAGTCATGCCTAGCAGAAAAATATTTCTTTATTTTCTCATTCAAGAGTATAAAAAAATAATTACATCGAAGCAAAAGTTCAGACTTTGATGCATCTTGCCAAAAAAAGGTACCTAAAAGTTGCCAGTGTCCTGATTTTCAGTTTTTCATCAGTCTCACCAAAGGTATTTTAGCATTGTAGCTTTGTTTATAGTTGGCATTGATTCTAGACGTAAAAATATGGGTTGTGTTTTAACCATATTTGGACCATCTGAAACAATATGAAAGGAGAAAAATCTTCATTTTAAAAGTATAATATTGAAAAAAATTTCAATATGTATGGCAGATCTTAATGACATTTATAATTGAATAGCATTAGGCAATGATACATGCAACCATTATGGTTTGACAATTTTTCTTTCAACAGAAAATCTAACGTGTATTAATAGATGCAACCTAGACCAACTGATAAAATTGCACCAAATCAGAAGTCAAATAAAGTCAACAAGTACTTACTAAGAAGCAACAATCTGCCAAGCTCTGTTCTAAGTGCTAGAGACACAAAAAGGCCAAAACAAAAGAAAACCCCTCTCTACCACTCTACCTTTTCAATAAACTTACATTCTAAGAGAAACATGCAAACAACTATGTTAGCCCTCCCTCAAAGTGTTTGAATTCTATTGGGAGAGATTACATGTGCATGTAAAAATGTATTCGAAATAGACACTAAGCTTGGTAGTGTTGTGCTGACCCCCAGTTTACCTTCCATCTTGCCCCAGCTCGCCCCATAGTTTGTGCTCCCATCTCTACGGAAATAATCCTGCCCTAGCTTGCCTCACTGTTTGTGTTCCCATCTCCATGGAAATCAGTTTGTGTTTTTTCCCTTTAAATAACCTGATCCTATCCCTGCTCGGGGCTGTTCGATTTGAGTCTTTACTCCGAACAGTTGAGCAGTTGAGCACTTGAATAAATCCACATCAAAATTTATATCCAGGTCTCACTCACTTTTTTCGGCACAACATTTCTGGAGGCCCCAGCGAGATTTGGGGGTGGCCTGTAGCACCCCCGAGACCCAGGCCAGGAGGGGTCAAAATTTATATCCAGGTCTCACTCACTTTTTTTGGCACAACAGTGGTACAGTGGGCAAAATGCCAAGCCTGTAGTCAGGAAAACTCATCTTCATGCATTCAAATCCAGCCTCAGACACTACTAGCTGTGTGACCCTGAGAAAGTCACTTAACCTTGTTTGCCTTAGTTTTTTCATCTGTAAAATGAACTGGAGAAGGAAATGTCAAAGCACTCTAGTATCTTTGCCAAGGAAATCCCAAAAAGAGTCACCAACAGTCAAATACTACTAGAATGACAACTTTTTGTGATAGTAATGGGGCGGGGTGAGGGGGTGGAGAGCAGAATCAAGAAAGCTCTCGCATAGAAAACTGAGCTTGAGATAAATTCTTTAAAGGAAAATAAGGATGGATTTCAAGAAGGAGAAGTGAGGAGGGAGCACATTCCAGGCTTGGTAGATAGCCAGTGCCAAGGCTCAAAGATAGGACATGAAGACTGGAGATGTGAGATTGTATGTCACGTGTGAGAAGCAGCAAGAATAAATAAATACCACTCTCCTTAGTCTTATTCCTGGGTTGACAGCTCCTGATAGTGATGTGGGCTGTTTAGGAATACTATGAAAAATCATCACAAAATTATCTCTCTCATTGCTAGTGGGAATGAAGAATTCTTATCTGTGTTGCAACATCTTATTCTATTGTGAACTTGTATTCAGGATTCTGGAAAGGATTATTCCCCTTCATGGGGGGAAGGGATGGATTGTTACTGAAGTGACACCCAATGAGAACCCATCCATAATATGGCAGATACTATTAATGCCTGGAAGAGTAATCTCTTATATGTTTGGTCTTCTCTAACAAATCTGAACTCCCCAGCTTGGTCCATTACTCTCCATTACTAAGCCTGGCACTGTCCAGGATGCACTTCTGTGGGTATAACAGGTGTCTTCTCCTCTTTTTGATGTCCTTCCATGCCTAATCTCTGTTCATATATGAGTACGTGTACCTTTCCCAGGGTGTGGCATTAGACTCCTGAATCTGTCCTTTTCTCTCCTTGCCCATAAGGGAAAACAGTTTCCTTGTGGACTCCACAAAGAAATTTTAATTGTCTGTTAGTACTGTTAAGGAAGGTAAGTGAAAGTATTTAGTTTTATTATTTGCAGGGCCAATTAGGACAGAAGGTAAGCTAAACCAATGCACTGGCCCCATAGACATGGTGATGATGTGTGATATTTAGAAGATCTGAGAAACAGAGAAAGGGGGAAGTCGGTAGTGACAGGGCAGATATGTGGCATATCTTCAGAGTACTAGGCAAAGGGCTGGAGCTATTCTCATAAACTGGAAAAGGCAGAAGGGAACTCACTACTATATCTCATTATGTCCTGGTAGTTTTAACAACCATTTAGTGAAATAACTTCAGCGCAAGTGATAAGGGCAGAGAGGAATGAGAAAAAACAGGACAACCAAGGAAATGGAATCATTACAAGCTGCAGTTTAGGTGAAGAAGATTCTGAACCAGAAAGAGAAATCTTTGGAGTCCAAATAGAGAAATGCCTTTCCAAAGTCCAGGGATTCCTCACCTGAAAAACAGACCAAGTTAGCTCTAAAAGTGTCTGAGAATTCTAAGGCTTTACCAACCCTTCTACACCTTGTTCTAATTCATGTATCTGAGTTGAATGTGGGATTAAGCTTGCTTCCTACTAGATAATTCTAAAGAAAACCTTACAAATAAAAAAGGAAAACTGTTAAGTGAAAGGGAGTAGCTAAGATATGTTGTATATAAGCCCTATGTCACTATTACATTAAAGAACAAAGTTTTTAGTTGTTTCTAAAACTAGAAGTGTGTAACCTTTTACTTTTTGTTTAGCCCCTGTGCATTTCCCTGAAGTTACTTGTTACTAACATGTAAAATATGGAAATTCCCACACCCATCAAAATCTGAGGATGAAGAGTATCAGAATTCTTTTAAGTCAGGAGCACCACAGATGAGAATGAATTGAAGCAGATTAATAATTACAATGATAAGGAACAATAATAGCCAGCATTTCTATAGCACTTATTACATGCTGTAGTAGGAAGGCCGAATTTATGATCTCAAATATAATCATGTATATGTTTGAACGGTCTGAAATCGCAAGGTATGAGAGATTCTCTAAGGAGAAAACAACAAGAAATTTATTTAGGCCC
>CM053622.1:230780181-230823839 GCA_028646595.1 Phalanger gymnotis | reverse complement strand
AGCAGGAGTGTAGAGCCTGCTGAAGATTTAAGCCCAGTCTGGGTTGGGGGTTCTTGGGTCAGGAGGAGTGCTGGTGAGGCAGCGCATCCGCCCCAGCGTGGAACATAGAACTCTTTAGTCACACCCCGTTGAAAAACTCAAGGGTTAAGTAAGTTGTCTGGGAACACCAGATGGCGAAAACACACCCAGATTCAGTCTCAGACTCTGGAGTCCTTCTTTGGTGACAAAGAAGACCAAAACATACAGTCAGAAGAAGTTAAAGTCATAGAGCCTACAACAAAAACCTCCAAGAGGGACGTGAACTGGTGTCAGGCCATGGAAGAACTCAAACAGGATTTAGAAAAGCAAGTTAGAGAAGTAGAGGAAGAATTGGGAAGAGAAATGAGAAGGATGAGAGAAAACCATGAAAAACAAGTCAATGACTTGCTAAAAGAGACTCAAAAAAATACTGAAAAGTATACTGAAGAAAACAACACCTTAAAAAACAGACTAACTCAAATGGCAAAAGAATGGAGCACCAGATCACCAGCTAATGGAGTCAGGAGGACCTGAATCCAAATATTCAAATCCAGCCTCTGACACTTACTAGCTATGTGACATTAGACAAGTCACCTAACAGAAGAAGAAGAAGAGGAAGAAGAAGAGGAATGGCAAGGGGAAGAGGAAGGGGAAGGGGAGGAAGAATGAGAACAATAAAAAGAGGGAGAACAAGAAGAACAAGAACAAGAAGAAAGAGGTAGAAAAAGTCTATCAGGGGCAGGGAATCTGTGGCCTTGAGGCCACATGTAGCCTTCTAGGTCCTTGGGCGCAGCTTTTTGACTGAGTCCAAGATTTACAGAACAAATCCTTTTATTAAGGGGCTTTGTTCTGTGAAGTTTGGATTCAGACAAAAGGCCCAACTTAAGGACCTAGAGAGCCACATGTGGCCTCAATACCACAGGTTCCCTACCCCTGGAGGTTATAAAGAGCTAGCACAGTACCTGGAACATGATAGGCAATTAATAAATGTTGATTAATAGAAGGCAATGATTATTTCTGGAGATGGGAGTATGTATTATAGAAAGTTTAATGAATGCTAAGGAGGAGGCAGTGGCACAATAGATGATAATGATAGCGGTCATAGGATGGGATACAACGAAGACTACAAGTATCACACATAATAAAGTTACGGAAGAATACTGAGGAATGGATCAATATCCAACTGGAAGGACCTGGGCCTCTGAACTCTGTCCTCTGTTCTGTCCTATTCAATATTTTTCTCAGTAACTTGGACATAGTTGTCATATTTTTCAATGCTTTGTTTGAAACGAAGCTGAAAAAGATGGTCAATATGTCAGGCAGCTGAATTATGATTCAAAAATAATGACAGATTAGAACACATGCCAAATCAGAAAAGAAGTGATTTATTAGGGATAAATGCAAAGTCCTATACTTATGGGCATGAAAGAAAGAAAGAGAAAGAAAGAAAGAGAGAAAGAAACATACAAACAGTTCTATATAAGTATGGAAAGGTGGAAACATGACTTAACAGCAATATGTGTAAAAAAGAACTAAGGACTTTATATCTAATTGAAGTTCAAGCCAAGTAAGCAATATTATCTGATTTCCAAAAATGTGAGTATTATTTTATGTGGCTTTGATACAAGTATAATGCCAAGACAAGGGAAGTCTGCATTGGGAAAACTATAGCTAGAGTATTGTGTTAAAATCCAGACTCTGAAATTTAGAAGGGACATGTAAAAATTGGAAACCATGTGGAGGAAGACAAGGAGAAAGGTGGAGGAACTTTTAGCCAAGTTATTTGAGGAACTAGGGATGTCTAGCTCAGAAAAGGGTAGAGCTAGGGAGAGTACAATAGTCTTTTTCAGTTGTTACAATGGGAGAGCTGTCATGTGGAAAGTGATTATATTTATTCTATGAAGAACCAGAGGACTATGACCAATGGAAGGCAGATTTCAACTCAATAAAAGGGAGTGCTTCCTTGGAATTAAAGCTACCTGAAATGGGAATGGGCTGCTTCATGAGACAGTGATTTTTCCAATACTCTAAGTTTATAAGCAGAGGTTGGATAATCACTGATTAGGGATTTTATAAAGCGCATTATGGTAGAAGGAATTCATATTTCCAGTTTTGATAATGCAAGAGTAAGAAGCCCCTAATATGTTGCAGATGCAGCTTTAAGATGTTAGATATTAGCCACAATTCTAAATGCAAAAATTCTAAATTAATGAGAAACAACTTTATAAATTTTCATATATGAAAGTAAGTTTTGACTTTGAATAGTTTTATAAATTGATTTACAATTTTTGAGAACATATTGAAATGTTATCACTTTATACCAAAAGGCAGCCTTTCTGAAAAAACCTTTCACAAAAATGAGAATAATTAAATTGGAGATTCAGAGTGTACCTTTACAATCATTTTACTTAAAAATAAACCTCATTACAGTTTTTTCTGAGGTGAAGTTAAAATGACTTCTGAGAAAGTTCTAAACCTTTCTTCATGAAAAAATATATGAAACTGTTCCTAAATAGCGACTAATAAATGCTTGATACATAAATGTTCTCTGTGGAATTTTCACAGATGAACTGAAAAGAACTTTAAATCTGAAAGATCTCTGGGGACTCCCTGACACTAGAGAATAGTCAGGCTGGGTCATCCCTGATCCTGCAGAGCTGAAAGGAATCCTCAGATCACTGTGAAGTGGCTCTCCATTTTCAAATTATGGAGCTGAGAAGGATCTCCATCTCTGCCCTCTGGCTTTGCTATTGGCTGTTAAGTGTCACACGCACCTCTGGTATCACCATATAGACTATTCCTCCTCCAAATTTTACTATCTTTGAGACAACTGTGTGGTTATCAACCTTCATATTAAATTAGCCTCATATCAAATGCATTATTAGAAAAGATTAGTCAAAGATTTCACCAGCCCAAATGCACAGAATAATTAAAATGAATAGGTGGATAAATTTGTGGGAGCTGGCTTCCTATTCCAATATTGTGTAAGAGTTCTTTCCATAAGCCCTTCTGCTTTAGCCACCATAACTTCATCACCCATAAGAACAAAAAGACTAATTTTTGTATTTTGCTTTTAAATCTTCCTAAATATTTTTAATTCATAATTTTATTTTGCCTTTAATATCATTAATATTATAGCCCATATTAATAAATTCCCAGGTAAAAGGAAGAGATTATAGTAGTCAGAATGGAGAAAGTAAATAGGATTCTAGCAGCTGAGAGAACATTGCAGCCATTGATTCAATCCACAATCCCCTACTGACAATGTAGTGCCCTTCAAGGGATATTAGAATCTCACATTGCTGTGTATGCAGTACTGATAGCTTTACATAGATAATCTCTACGTACCAGGGTCATCTCTAAGATCTATTCCAATCTAAAAGTATGAATCTATTACATATATTTTAAACCTTTTCTTTTCAACTGTCCTAATCTATTGGTTGTATTTATAGGTTATACAATCTTAGATTTTATAGAACACTTCATATTTCATCTCATTTTAAGACCAAGAAAAAAATCTCATTGAACTGGCAAGTTTAAGTCATTATGGAAAAAAGCATTATTAAGCCCTTGATAGCATGCAGCATTATTCTGGGTACTGAATGAAAACTATAAAACTAGTGATTTCCCTCTAGAAGATTCTAGCATCTTTTGATATAAGATAGTTTCATGTTATGGGGGTAGAGATCAGGCAGGATAAGAGCCAATAGTACATTCTTATCTGATCAATTAAGAAAGGCTTAATGAAGGTGGCAGTTAAATAGTTGCCTAAAGTTGGAGTAGAGAACTAAAAAGTGCCTCTAATCAATCATTCAATTAATTGATCAATATTAAATACTTATTATATACAAAGCTCTGAACTACATGCTGTGAGGGATACAAAGACACTAAATGCATTATCTACTAGGTGAAAGAAAAAATAAAAATATACATGAAAAGACAAAAATGCAGAAACTTAACACTGATATGAGAAATACTATAAGGCAGTGTATGATTAAATAACAAGTGAGTGGTTTAGATAAATATTATGAATTAATTCAGTTTTTTGTAATTCATTGATTTAACAAATATTTTTGAGTATTTATTCTGTATAAGGGAGTGTAGGAGGAGAGAAGTCCTTGTGAAAGACTTGGGAAAGAGGAAGAGATAGAAATTGATGTGGTTTATGAAAGAAAGGCAGGAGAAGCGTAGGCAGAGAGGAAAGGATAGTATTCCATAAGCAAAAGAATAGTGGTGGTGGAGGCAGGGGATGTGTGGAGTTGACTCTAAAATAAAATACAAGGCCTCAGCTTGGCATTTAAACCCCTCTACCACCTTGCTCCACCTATCTTCTAGACAGTTGTAATGTATGGGAAAACTCTGGGAGTCAATAGAGATAGCTTTGATGAAGGGCCAAGATAAAAGGGATGCCAGAGTATGGTCCTCGGGCAGGCACCACTGACAGGATGTTTGGGCAGGTACTCCTTGTACCTGTGCTGATAGCTTTTATTTGAAGAACTACAGGGTCAACTCTGTATGTGCCTATAACAAAGATTTTCTCACGAGGTTCAGGGGTGGGGAAGGGGGGCTGAGATTCTGGGTTGCTTCTAGAGACAGTCTTATGGCTTTTGGGGTCTAGGTCCAAACACCCCATCATTTGGACTTCATCCCCTAGGCAACTGAGAGCCATTCAAGGTTTTAGAGCAAGTGAGTAACCAGATTAAAATTGTACTTTAGAAAGATTAACCTGGCAGCATGTATATTGAATAAATCAGCAACAAAGAGGCCAATCAAGAGACTATTGTTGTGGTCAGGTCATTGTGTTTCCTCCTTTTCTTGAAGAGGACCAATGACATCAGGAGGGTGATGTTTTGACTTGCAAGTGAACTGGATTTAAATGAGGCAGAACTGTGCAAAGTCACCAGCTCCACTCTCTCCTTCAGAGTCATCACTGTCTCCTCCAGAGTCCAGCCGCAAGAAATAGTGGGAGACCTTGGCCTTTTTAAGCTGAGGTCTTTCCCAGTTCTCAGTGTGAGAGAGAAATCCCTCAACAAAAAGATTAAAGCATTATCTACACGGATGTTAAGAGATGTGGTATGAAAATGAATGAGTCTTTTGAAGGAGGAAGTGTAAAAATATTAAAATACATTTACATAGCACTTCAAGTTTTATAAAGCAATTTCTTCTATGAAAAAAGTAATAAAAAATTTAAATGGCATTTATGTGGTGCTTTAAAGTTCGCAAAACACTTTACATATATGAACTCATTTGATCCTCACAACTCTGTGAAGTAGGCACTATTACCACCCCCATTTTACAGATAAAGAAATTGAGGTGCAGAGAGGTCCACGGGTAGGAAGGACCTGAGGCAGGATTCAACTCAGGTCTTCTAAACTCCAAGTCCTGTATTCTATGCACCATCACCTAGTTACCTATGTTCTCCCCATTTTACAGATAAGGAAACTGAGGCAAAGAAATGTTAAACTCCTTGCCCAAGGTAACAGAGCTCTTCAAGTAGTAAAACTGGGAAATGAGTCTAGGTCTTTTAACTCTAAGTCTAATATTCAATCTATTATATTAGAGAAGAGGGCTAATTATAAAATTCCAGCTTGGATAACTCTATAATTCAAGTTTGTAGACAAACTTGAAAATATACTTGAGATTCTTGTGAAGAATAGTCTAGCATGTGTGGTCTAAAGTAACAACTGACAAACTATTATAAATTAAACTATTATAAAATGTCAGTTCATTTAATATTTTAGTATGAAGCACATCAATGTTACAAAACAGCTGAAATTTAAATCTGGATGGGTAGTCTCCACACCAATAAATATCAAAACTTATATGCTTTTTAGTAGATGGTCTCAATGAATTGCAGCGGCCAAAAAAATGTCATCACCTACTGACCACCTATTTGGTAATGACACATAGTTAGACTGATCCTCAGATGACTAACATGTAAGTCCATTGCCTAGCTCATATTCAAAGGATTTTCATACTTGAAGTCATTCCATCTCGAAAGGACCAAAACAGTGATTGTGACTCTCTGGCATACTTTCAAGAATCCCAAGAAACTTTCATGCTACAATGAGGGATCTGTATATGGCTTATTGTTGTGAAAATCTTTAAAGTATAAGTATAAAGTCAAACATTCCTCAATTTCTTTTCTTTAAATGGGCCCCCTTTATTCAAGAAGAAATAATATGTACATATAATAATTATTGGCAGTAATAATAACAGTGAGCATATATGTATGTACATGTATACATATTTATATATACACACATATATAGTGCTTTTAGTTTTATGAAATACTTTACAAATATTATCTCAATGTATTCTCACAATAACTATGGGAGGTTGTTCAGTTGTTCAGTCATGTCTGATTCTTCATGATTCAGTTTTCTGGGCAAAGATATTGGAGAGGTTTGCCATTTCCTTCCCCAGCTCATTTTACAGATGGGGAAACTGAGGCCAAGTGATTTGCCCAGATTTGAACTCAGAAAGATGAGTCTTTCTGACTCCAGGCCCAGCACTCTATCCATTTCACCACCTAGGTGGCCCGTGAAGGGATTAATTAGCCTTTTTTTGTTAATCAACTCTGAAGAGTTATCTAGTCCATCAATGTGATCTCAAATAGGATTTTATGTTCCATAAGCTCATATAGATGAGAATATATTTATTGAAAAGATCTACAGATATGGACATATTGACAAAGTGATTCAGTGTAGAAGTTGGACGTTTCCAAAAGGTAAGGACAATTTTGGTGAAAAGAAGAAAATATTTCTGGAAGTTAATTGGAAAAAGCCTTCACTACCATCTTACCCTAATTCACACATTATAGTGCAGAGGTAGCTGTGGTCTCCCAAAAGTCATGCCAGCAGAGAACAATTTCTGGCAGGTTCTGACCAATCAAGGTGGAAAGGTTTGGAGCACGAGATGTCTGAGAACCAATTTATGTAAATCTAGAGAAGCTTATCCCCAGAATGTTGTTCACCATGAAAGCTTTTTCTTTTTTTCTTTTCAGCCAAGGCAATTCATGAAGAATATGCACTAAGGAATGGAGGGGTTGTAATCATATTGATGAGCATTGCCCCAACCAATGAAAACACATATCCTTGAAATGATGGAATGATGATGTGAGGGGACTTTGCAAAGTCTTGTTTGGCATCCTATCATTTAAGAACAGGGCACAATTAGATTTAACAGCTTCATCTGGCAATTCATGCCATTATTTAACGACTCCTATCTTCAGGAAAACTTCTCCACATCTAACAACTGCCAAACGCTTTAGTTTCAAATCAATTTCCTTATGTCTTAATCTTCACTGGAAATGGAGAAGTGCTAGCTACCATTTTTTTTTTTTGTGAAAGAGTCTTCATATACAGTGTATGAAGACATTAAATTGCCCTCCAGCCTTTTCCTCTCTAGGCAAGTCCTTTAATCTTTCCTCATAGGTCCTATTTTCCAATCCTTTAATCTTCATGGTTCTTCTCTGGCCTTTCCACCTTCTTTCAACTCAGATCTGGAAACAGTACTCTAGAAAGATGCCAGTATGAATCCTACATGCTACATTCCTATTTATTCACCCCAGGATTATACTTTCTTTTTTTAACTACAGTTATACATTACTGACTCATGATCCTTCTCTGGGGAAAAAAAAGCTATCACTATGAATACAAGAAATTGTACCAGGATGCTAAAGAAACATCCTTCAATTGTCTCACTAGCATCCACTCTAGCTTGGGTATACACTTCCCCTGTAAAAATTAGATTTGATTATCCATTTTCACCAAAATAGCATTTACTAAAAAAGAAGCATTAACTCAGGTAAGCAAAATGCTGGTTCCTTTCATCTCAGCAATTCCACACCTACTCACTCCCCAATTGACTTTTATGGAGTATTACTTTGCATTAAAAATCCATTTAATTACGCTGAAAAAATACATCACTGTTATGCTTTGGGCCGGTACCATGTTGCAGCTGTTCCTATTTAAAGGATAATTGTAGCCTCACTCTTTTACAAGTTAATAATTCTGATTTTGAAAGGATTTATCCTTACAGTTTATCCTGATGAGAGAGGACTGGATTATTGCCTTGTAAAATAGCTGAAGTCTTATTATAGCTATTATACCACAAATGTTGTATATTGTTGAAGATCAAAGTACTGTACCACACTCAGTTGTGAGATGTACATGGATGGCATACTTTCCATACAGTGTTTAAAAAAACAACACTGGATTTCATGAGTCATTCAGTGCCATGAGATGTATCTGCAGACCCTTCCATTGAAATCTGTTTCTGATGCCAAGATCTGTTGTGTTCCTAGATTGAGGTTAAAAAAAATAATCATTTCTCAAACTATGCCTACAAAAGAAATTAGTTCTAGGTGCTCTTCCGTTGTAATATTTGTCTTGCTATTTATCATCCCATTATACAATATGATTATAGCAGACAACCATCAAGGAGTTTTACACAGGCTATACTAGTAAATCACTGCTAATCATAAGGACTTTGATATTCAACAATATGATCACCAATAAATATTTGAGCATTTAGTATATGTATAAGGCACTGTGCCTTAGGCATTGATGATACATGCAAGGAGGTACAAGACATAAACTACTGTCAAGGATCTCAGATAGTCCATTCGAAGGACAATACGGATAATAATACTGAGCAATATAGATTAAGTGCCAAGTGAATGGTGTTTATTGAGACATAGACACATTCTAGAGAATGTGTGGTCCCAGATAATATGAGGAATCTCATTCCTTAATTTTAATAAGGAATGTATGCCACAGTATATCCTGTATACCATGCTTTCATTTTACTTAAAAAAAAAACCACCATTCCATGAGACAGTCTTGTAGTCAATGTATAGAAGACTCCAATATACATAGTAATTTTGATTCCTATTTTTGTGTAATTTTTGTGTTTTTTGTGTTACAAAATGAGGAGGATACACAGGTCAAAAATTGACATTTTAAGGGCCTATTAAAAACATGGGATTTTTAATCTAAAAGAAGCCTTTCCAAGATAACTCATCTTGCATTTTCATTTTGGGACATGTAATTGATAAGATTAGGATGCCTTCCCAAATGCTAACCACAGGTATAATTAATGAAACTTAGAACTAAAATGTGCTACAATAGTAAGCAAAAATGACAAAGGTTAGAAAGAAGATGCTATAATGGCAAAAGTCAACAGGAGAGTAGAAATGTTGTTACATCATAAACACAGTCCAGGGGGAGGTGACCCATACTAATAAACATTGATATTCTTGTCTATGTATATGACATATCCCTATAATGGAGAAAGGAGATGAAAATATCTCTTAAAAGTGCTATTCTCCTTTTTCTCCATGATTCCAGAGTCGACAAACTACTTTATTATTGATTTCCAGGTATCTTAATACCCTAATGAAGTATTCAGGTCAAAAGGCTTGATGATATTCCACCATTAATTAATAATTTGGCATTTAATGTATAAATGTCTCCTATGAGTTGGGTTAGCTAGAAATGCAGAGGTGGGGAATCTTCAGCCTTGAGGTCACATGTGGCCTTCTAGGTCCTTGGATGCCGCCCTTTGTCTGAGTCCAAGTTTTACAGAACAAATCCTTTTATTAGAGGATTTGTTCGTGAAGTTTAGATTCAGTCAAAAGGCCACACTCAAGGATCTAGAAGACCACATGTGGCCTGGAGGCCAAAGCTTCCCCACTCCTGTTAAAAAGTGTTTAAAGTTTCAATGTGCAGAGGACACAACTCTAAATAATAATGCACTTGCCAAGATGTTATACTTTGTGAGTCTCAGTCCTAAATGCCACCTGGTCATGGACCATACAGTCTCTATAGGGTAATCCTCTGTTTTGATTATTTCATGCATTGGTGTAGTATACACCCTATTAGACTTTAGTAAGCTCTTTGAGGGCAGGGACCACGTCTAATTGTTTTCTGTGTCCTTTTATGCTAGAAGAGTACATTAAACATCACAGACATTAATGGCTGCATGAATCAATGGTAGGTATTTAAACATTCTAGTAAATAGAAAATTCATATAATATCTCCCTAAAGAACTTTACCTTACAAATTAAGAAAATATACTCCAAGACTTAGCTCCAAATTCCCCAGTTTTACCTTGGTGTAACTACATCTACTCAGACCATGTCACAGAAAGTAGGGTTAGAAAGAAAACATTTCCCTAAGTTTTGTAGGATAGTCCTCACTCTACGTAACAGTTACAGAACTAACTCTGCACATCTCCCATTGTCCATCCTCAGTTTGCCTTTCAGACATCACAAATCCAATCAAGCTTCTGGATAAGTTGAAATAAATATGCAGAAGTGGCATTTGAGCTTCCAGCAGTTGAGAGAAAGGTGCAGGGTTGAGAGAGATAGAATATCACTCCAAATCCTTTCAAGATACTGTCATTAATAACTATAATAGTTACCATTTATATATTGCTTTAAGGCTTAAAAAACACCTTACATGTTATCTCATTTAATCTTCATAACATTCCTGTGATGTAGGTAATATTATCCCCATTTCACGGGTAAGGAGACTGAGAGTTTCGTTGTTTTAGTTGAGTCCAACTCTTCCGGACCCCATTTGGGATTTTCTTGGCTGAGATACTGGAGTGGTTTGCCACTTCCTTCCTACAGATGAGGAACTGAGGCAAACAGGGTAAGAAAATTGCTTAGGGTCACACAGTTACTATATGAGGCAAGATTCAAACTCCAGTTTATCCTGAGTCTGATTCACCATCTAGCTGCCCCACTCACAACCCCTGGTTTTCCTCTCTATGATGGGCTTGGTTCAATCTGAGCAGGCGACTATTAATTTTTTGAGGGGATGAGGCAGTTCTGATACTATGATCTCATCGGTTTAGAGAACCAATGATGAAACTCTTTCTACTAATACAGATATACAACTTTTCTGCAAAATTTTAGAGTTACTTGATGCAACAAAAAATTAGCAGACTTGCACGGGGTAACATAGCCAATACATCAGAATAAGGATTTGAATGTAGGTCCTCCTGATACTGAAGTTTTTGGCTCTTTATACACTACTACACACTGTCTCATAGTTAAATATGTCAATTTAATTACATTTCCAGGTTTTATGTGATCTGGAAATAGGACAGCATATTGGAAACAAGTGTTGAGTGATGATCAAAGAAAGACTTTGTTTAAAATGTATTTACCCTGGGACAGCTAGATAGTACAGAGGATAGAGCACCAGTCCTAGAGTCAGGAAGACCTGAGTTCAAATTCAGCCTCAAATACTATCTCTGTGACCCTGGACAAATCATTTAACTCTGGATTGCCTTCCTTTCCCTCCCTCCAAAAAAGGTATATTTACCCATTTGTGTTTCCTTTCAATAAAACATAACCTCTTTGAGTGTAGAGATGCCACCATTTTCATCTCTGCATCCACAGCATGCAAGCACAGTGCCAGGCACACAGATGAAACCCAATATGGCAGAAATTTGAGCTGAGATTTTAAATTAAAGCTGAAGGAAAATGTTACATTATTTAACCTCTAGTAGAGGGAAACAAG
This sequence comes from Phalanger gymnotis, assembly GCA_028646595.1. Classification (NCBI taxonomy): domain Eukaryota; kingdom Metazoa; phylum Chordata; class Mammalia; order Diprotodontia; family Phalangeridae; genus Phalanger; species Phalanger gymnotis. The sequence continues at coordinate 230,812,284 of CM053622.1, read as the reverse complement.
CACATTTGAACATCTATAACACTGAGTGAAGTTAAAAACCACAGAACTTCATTTAAAATTTATTTTAATTTTTATTAACAGCAGAGAAATGTTCATTTTTCTGTTCTATTTTGTATGTCAAAGAGTTCTGAATGTGGATCCTGGAAGCTCTTCCAGATCCCACTAGTCGTTATTAGTGACTCTTTCCTTTTTCAAAAGATCAAGTCTATATACCCTATCTGGCTAAATGTTCTTCCATATTCTTCTATACCCCTCTTCTCCTCTCCCACCACTACCAAGTTGTAAATTCCTTGAGGGGCTGGGCTTTGCATTTAGTAGGTATTTACAAGTATAATTTACTTAAATGTTTGCTGAAGTTGATTGGATTGGAGATACCACTTTTTCTGGCTCCCTTCCCTTCTTGGATGAATCTTGTGGGTTGGTTGCTATTTAAAAAAAAAAAAATGAAAAGAAGATATTGATCTAAAATGAAGAGTGCTGGATTGGTAGAGGATTTGGGACCTAATCCTGGCTGTGTCATTTACTTCTTGAAGGACTTTGTACGAGTCTCTTGAGCTTTCCAGGATCATTTCTTCATATGTAAAAGCAAAGGAAGTAGGGGTGGGGGGTTAGCTCAGATGACCTGTAAATTACCTTCCAGCTCAAATTTTTTATTTTGATAATATAGGGATGTAATCAAACTCACATATATGCATATATATATATACATACATATATATGTGTATATATATATATACATATATATATATAAAAACTTTAAAGAGGCAGGCAGCCACAAGTATCCCCAATTTATGGATAAGGAAGTGGGCTTATAGAGGTTCTATGACTTGCTCAAGATCACAGATAAATGTCATTACCAGAAATTGAACTCAGAGCTCTAGAAGCCAAGTTCAACACTTTTTCTATAATTTTATACCATGTTGCCATGCCTCGTTTAACATTCTCTACATATTTGTCTATTTAAAAGGAATGATGAAAGGCATCTTGGGGCTTCCAGCTGACATTTTAACATTTCCTTTCCCTGGCTTTTGTTATCTTGACCACTTGACCTCTGTATTCCATAGTAGAAGTAGCAACATTTCAAATGGAGAAGTTGTGAGTCTGAGCAGGTTGTGAAGTGTACTGGAAAGACCCTAAAATCGTATTAATCTCTTTCCCAGTGCCAAAGCACAGGCAAAACAGATGGGAAGAACCCCATATGCCCCAGTAGACACCGGGTTCTTAGTATCCTTACAACAAGGACGGCAAACGACACAGACTCCTCCTGGCTTCTTCCCCCAAGCTCTAGAAAGACTTTCGGAAACATGGAATAAAAATGAGGTGTCCCAAACACATCATACTTACCCATAAAGTAGGAAATACCCATGAAGTGAAAAAGCCCAGGCCACAGATCTGAGGCTGGATTTGTACAGTGGAAAAAATACTCTCTGAGGCTTCCTCATCCCACATTTCCATCGCCCTGACAAGGAGACTGACCGTAGAGCGTCACTTTTGGCCAAGGGTACATTCCCCTTCGAAAAACTCAGCCACAGAAAAGAAGCCCAAGAGGTACCATTCCCTTCTCTTTTGCAACTGTCCAAACACGTGCATTCCCTCTCTTCCTCTCAATTGGGCCTAATAACTATTTTCTTATTGACTCTGGAATAAAACTCTCTGACCTCTTCTTCATGGCTCCCACCCCCACCCCCACTCCCACTCCAAAGCAACCCGTGGTCCTAAGCCTGCTCAAGTCGTCCAGTGGGGCAAACGTAAAGGAGAGATGGAGTTTAGTGAGGGGGAAGGGAACGGGGAGATCGGGGCAACACTCCAGCCCATCTGCCTGCGCTTGAAGATCTCCCAGTGGGTCCAAGAATATCCAATAATATCATACACCGCCTCTGGTCATCCCCTCCAGCTCCGAGCCTCTTCTCTCTTCTCCAGTGGAGTTCCTTTGCGGGCCTCCTGCTCAGCAGCCCAGCACCTAGGAGGTCGTATTGGAACTGCTCGGTTCGGGATGCGAAGAAAGAGAAGAGGGTCTTAGTGGTGGTGGGTGGGTGTCGGATAAGGGGATTGGACCAAAGAGAGGCGGGCATGGGGGAGGAGGAAAGAGAAAAGATAAAGGACAGTGGGTGCTGGTGTGGTGGGCGTGTAGAGGCTGGAGGGTAGGAGGTGCGGGCTGCGGGGGGGGGGGGGGGCCGGGAGGGGTATTCCACAGCGCCCCCTCTCTTCATCTTGGGGATCAGTGCCCCAAAGCAGCAAATGGCTCTAGCTAGCCAACCTCTTTGTGTAAAACACAGAGGAGCCGTGTGGAAGCAAAGCAAAGCACTCCGTCCCTGCTTTCCTCTTCTTCCTCCTCCTCTTCCTCCTCCCCTCATTCCCCACCTCTTCCTTCTCTCTCTTCCTACCTCCTCTCTCCTTCCCTTCCCTTCTCCTCCGGGTCTTCGACGCTGGGAGCCCGGGGCAGCGGCGGCGGCGGCGGCAGCAGGAGTGGCGGCTTCGGCAGCTGCAGCAGCGGCAGCAGCAACAGTAGCAGCAGCGGCGGCCGCAGCCGCAGCCATTCCGCCTGCCTAAAAGGCCGGTCTGCGTCCAGTCCCTTCTCAGCCCATCCCACTCCGGGGAGAGTGGAGAGTACCGGCCGTTTGCTTCCTCTCCCCCCGCTCCCCGCCCTTGTCCCTGCCTACCGACACCCCCCCCCCCCACCCCCCATCCATGAAGGTGGAGAGAATAAAATAAAACCAGAACTTAGAGAATTTAATAATAAAAAAAATACCTACAGCTAGAAAACTAGTTAGTGTGTGTCGGGTTGGTAAGGGGAGTGGGGTGGGGGATGGGTGGGGAGGGAGGGGGGAAAACAATAAGTACTTGAAGTTACCTGCCCTGCAGCAGCGGCTACGGCGGCGGCGGCGGCGGCAGAGGCAGGAGAAGCAGCAGCAGCGGCGGATGCGGCGGCAGCGGCTGCAGGAGTAGCAGCAGCAGCGGCGGCAGCGGCAGCAGCGGCGGCAGCAGCGGCGGCAGCAGCAGCAGAAGGAAAAGGAGAGGAAGAAGAAGGGTTTGTTTCTGTTGCAGACATCTGCAGACTGGTGCTTTTTTGGAAGAGTTGTGCGTGTGTTTTTTTTTTTCTTTCTTTCTTTTTTTTTAAACCTCAAACGGATGTGAGGAGAGGAAGGTGTTTCTTTTACTCCTAAGCCCAGACACCTCTTTCTGTTCCTTCCAATCTTGTTTTGTTGGACAGTTTTTTTTTTTTTATTAAAAAGAAAGGAAAGGAAAGGAAGGAAAGGAAAGAAAAGGAAAAGAGTTACTTGATGTTTGAGTGAAATGGACGTAAGATTTTATCCACCACCACAGCCTGCTGCCGCTCCCGATACTCCCTGTCTGGGACCCTCTCCCTGCCTGGACCCCTACTATTGCAACAAGGTGAATTGTTTGCTTTTGTTTCAGCCCTTTCCTTGTTTGTTTGTTGTTTTTTAATCCGTTCTTTGGGTTCATGGGAGTGGGGTTCCTTTTTCTTTCCTTCCCCCCCCCAAATGTAGGAGTGAGGTGTTGTTATTTTGTTGTTCTTGCCATACTGGTTTGCATGGAGGGAAGCTCACGGTGCTGTGTATGTACAGACTGCCTCCTGAGTTAACTAACGCTCCAGCTCTCAGCCCACTAAAGCCATTCTTGCAGTTTGGTAGTAAATATTGTAGAGAAGCTCCGGGTGTTTTCAAAACACCACGATTGCGCGGAAAGTGACAGGATTTGCTCTGTACGGTTCCTTCCTGCTGTTCCGGAGTAGAGGGACGCCTGCCGAGGTTCGTCTGGGAGCCCTTGAAAAAGAACAAAACCCCGGAATACTTTGGGGGTGGGTCTGGGATAAGTAGGGGACTGGTAGAGAGAGTAAAAGAGGGAATTCCATTTTCACTTCCCACCCCCCACCCCCGTTTCATCCTAACCCCTTCCCCCTTCTCTCGGTACTGGCAGACCCCATGTGTTCCTTGCCACCTTTCTGACAGGGAGGCATTATTATTTCGAAAAGGAAGTAATTATGGAGCATTTAAATGTATATGCAAGTGCTTTTCTCCAGTAACTTAGAGTTGGGGAGATGTAGTCCCCCAGCCAACCCCTCCCCCAGGCAAACTCTTTTGTTTTCACAAATCAAATCAGGTTGTTAAACTCTCGATTAGCACGCCAATTCACTTGTCAGGATTCACACGGCTTAGTAGTTTAACAGTTTGGGGAAGATAGGACCCCCGCTTAGGGTGCGAAAGGAGATGACAAGTTTGTTCTGAACTGGACAAGCCCGACTCATTAGTAGCCTGGAAAATGCGTTACTAATTTCCCTCCAACCTGATTCGGTCAGTGTTGGTCAGGCTTCTAAGGAGAGACGTTCTGCGCAGTGGCAGAGGGCAAGAAGGTGTTTCTGGACCGTGGGGTGGCCAGCGGGACCGGAATACTTCGTGCCCACTTGGCTGCAAAGACACCAGAGGACTTCGATTACCTTTGGCCAGAAGCAAGCCAGGATGATTTTCAGTGTGGTTCTGTGGAGTAAACCAGCTGGCGTTTATTTATAAATGGATCGCACTTTCTTTGCCTTTGGGGAATGTTTCTGCACATGAATAAAAAAGATTGTGGGAGGAAAAATTATTAGGAAGTGATTCTCCAAAACTCCCCGAACATACAAGCTTCAGCAAAGGAAGCAAATGATGAATAAGCAATACTAGAGTCAGTGTGCTCGTGGGTGTTTGTCCGTCTTTAGGCTTTTGTTTGAAATGTCTGAAAGTTCATAGGAGGGACTTGGACAAATAGGCTAGCTAAGTTCCCTGCAAACTCTTTTCTGAAATGCTGGTCATTTATCTCAGCTGCACAGTTTCTGTGTTGTTCCTTTACCAAACTGATGCCTCATAAGCTTTGGAGCAACTTGCTCCAGAAGTGGCCGGATGCTCTTCAGTGAAACACCTTGGAAAATGTTTGTGTTCCTACTTTAGCCTTTACTGGCGGTTCTTTATAAGCAGGAAAGAGAGAGAGAGAGAGAGAGAGAGAGAGAGAGAGAGAGAGAGAGCAAGCAAGCATCTCCATCCTTTGCTCTGCCTTGTCAAAAAAAAAAAACTACAGAGACTTGTAGATAGAAGCATTAGAAAAGTGAGCTCACACAACTTAGGTTAAGTAAACTACATCTATCAGAACACTGGGAATCAGCCACCCCGTGGCTAAGCACCGGTTGTGGGTTTTTTTAGGGAATATTTGTTAGTCGGTAATACACTGAACTCTTCTCCTAGAGTTGATACTTAAGGAAGTTTGAACAATTGACTTGAATAGTAAATGGAAAGAAGTTTAAAAGTACAGTGAACTTTGGGAATTGGAGAGAATGAATGATAAACATTAAGGTTGTATAGCTGTTTTAAGTTTAACTTGGGGTTTGCTGTTTTTCAAACGTGTATTTGTTGTTCTTGATGCTTTTGGTTTAAAACAAACAAGCAAAAATTAGTTACCCTAAGTTGGAACTCAGTGTGTGGGAACCCCTTTAGCAGTTAAACTGGACAAATCTTATTAAATCTTGCACTGATTTAAGGCTCCAGAACGAAGGTAATGGGTTGGATACACATTTTGCTCATCATTCTTAAGATAGTAGGGCTAGATTTAATTTAAAAGTTAAATGCTTTGGAAAATCAGAAATTACTTTAATATATTAAATCATTTCCCAATTAAGTGTTTTAAATAATTTTGGTGGGTTGTGCAGCAAATTGAATAAATTAATTTAGAAAGTCCTCAGAGTTTCTTGACTAGCTCATTGAAGCTCCTTTTAAGTCATGCCATGTATGAAGCAGCAAACTGTTCTTTTTAAATGCAAATTAGCCACCCTTTCTATAGAGGAGTTGCAAGTCTTCTAGCTACCCTTTCTATAGAGGAGTTGCAAGTCTTCTATTTAACTTATCTTGGGCAATAATGGATTTAAAAAATGCAAAGTCATAAGACATACTTATCATAGTTGGAAAAGACTTCTTGTGAATATTTCTCACAGGGTGCCTTCTCCAGAACATCTATTCGTAGCAGTCTATTAAATGTATTTGTCACTGATCCCTGATTATATTAAATGGGCCGAGTAGGTTTGCTAGGCCCCTGAGAGGCAGGCTTCTTTCCCTGAACATTGTGTTTTCCACTCCATCATGATTACCATTGATACAAAACTTGTGTCTAGATCAAATATTTCAATTGCTTAGAAAATATTCAACCATCCTTCATTTTTGTGAAGGTTCAAGTGCCTTCCCATAGCATTATAAAATACATCTAGGAAAGATATTTAGTAAGAAAATTGTATCTTCATTTAGTTAAAACAAAATAAAACAACCTCAGTTGGACTAATCCAATACATACCAGATTGGAAAGCACTTTGAGTCTTTAAGACTGCAATGAAGCCATATTTTACAGTGAGATAACCTCACTACATTATTTCTACTTTTGAAAGTTCCATTAGTAAAGCAAATTATAAATTGTTTATTCTGAATCTGTTACCTGATTATGACTTGTATTTACATATACAATCAGAATTGTACTTTGCCCACATGTTTTTGATACGGTGTTACTGCAGTCTATAAAAATTAATATACCACCATCCCCTCCAAGTTCTCTTAAATGAAAGCACAAGTTTGGGTTATACTGGCACCCCTCGGCACTGCTATTTTACAGATGGCAAAAAAACCCAACAGTTTTCATTTTTCTAATAAACTCAGCAGAAGGAATTTTCTAAACAGTTCAGCCTAGTTGTGATCTATTTATTGTGAGAGCACGTTACACTATGCACATATCTCTATGCAAACTTGCCTCCTTTTTCACACAGTCCATTGAGGGAGAAAAGTGAAAGAACAATGCAAACAATGTTGGTTATGGCAACTGTGTGAGGTATCTGTTATACAAACAGGCAAAATGGATGGTATGCTGCTGTATATAGGTCAACCTTTGAAATAACAGTGTGGCTTATAGACTGGACAGACAGATTTAGACTTGAAGTAACACTATTCACCTCCTGATGTTTTAAGCATAGTTATATTTCAGACATTTATAGATGAATAACATAGCTCTACCATAACCCTGTTTCAGCCAATTAAGACTATTTTAAGTAACATTGTATCCCTTAATTGAACTGAATGTTACAAAGAAATTGGATTAAATGAGCACACAGTATGAGTTCAGTAGTAAAAAAAAGTCCTATTTATTCTAGTTGAAGATGTCAGATCATCAGTTTAAATATATACCTACATAGTAATAACAGTTCCTTTGGTTTCTCCATGTACTGTCATTTCTAAAGATTGTTTTCACTGATTTTGTGCTAAATTGGGATAAAGAGGAGGCACCCTTTTACATTTGAAACTTTGTAATATATTTTCAAGTTGCTAAGTTATCTGCCCACATAAGGAGTAGTAATATAATTATGTTATGACATTACTAATGACAGGGAGGCTGACCTCTACCAACAGTGGGAGGGAAAATAATGGTCTCTACTGTTCTCAATGGTTACTTTCGTGGAATCTATACATCCATTCTATACATCCTTCTTGGATTATTAGTTAAATCAGAAATAAAGGAACACAAATATGTCTTTGCTTATGAGCCCTTATCAAGTAAATGAATAAGAGTAGGAAATGTTTGGAATAGTACCTTCGCATCAAAATAGCAACAACAATGAAAATTTATTCAGCTGAAAGAGAAAATTCAATGCGTTATTTTTCATATATATACAGAAGAAATGATCTGTTCACAATTGGCCTGGCATTAATTTATGGTACAACCCTGTAATATTATTTTACTTTTCAGAAGGAAAAACCATTATTCATCATCTCCCACTCACCCACTTTTTTTGTGCACAGCTTCCTTTGATGATATTTCCATAGGATATTTTGCCTTTCAAATCTAGGATGATCATTCTCATTCATCCAAGTTACAAAATGTATAAAACCCAGGGCTCTCAAATTCTCAAAGACAGAATTGTATGGCAGCATTTTATTTTATGTTTTGCTTTTAAAATCATTGTTCTTATGGTTCCGAACAATTTAGTCACATCAGCTCCAGAGTGGTCCAGCATATTACTGTGTTTCTCACTGAAACTTGCCTCCATCTCTGGGATTGCTAGGGCATTTATGAAAGTTCTCATACTTTTTAGTACCTTTTTCAAGATTGTTGCTTCAAATATACTTGCTTTTTTGTGTGGGGGTTTTGTTTGTTTGCTAACTCTATAAGTCAAGAGATCTTTAAACAGATTTTTAAGAAACTCACAGCTAAGAAGTAGAATATAGTTCTCTTACAAAGGCTACAGATTAAGATACAGAAACAAAAAGAACGCAAAATTCTAACTTGCCTATCTTGGCTTTGTTGGATACTTTATTATGCCAGTAATCTGAAGTTTAAACTTCTTTGTAAAGGGTTATCTCTGTGAGCTTTGGAAAGCAATACTATCATTTTAAGATAGTTATTCTATAAGCTGTTTAGTATTTCCTCATTTTATGATTCATTTTAAGGGGTATGGAATGATTTTTCATGAAGCAATTTGATCTTTTGCTTAGTTAGCAAAAGAAACTGCAATATCAGAAAACTCTCATTTAAATATCTTCTACAGAAACTAGTGCTTATACAAGCATGAAGCTTCAAGCAGGCTTTAGCAGGAGTGGCATAATTTATATGGCAACAAAAGGAGCAAGGTGTGGAAGAATTAGGGACATTTCCAGACTAAAGATTCACTTTGTTCAAGGAACTGAGAGTTCCAGAGCTAAGTTTTTTGGAGCTGGTTGGGGTACTTTGGTCCTCCCGGCAATCTTGCCTTTTTGAGAAAGAGAGTTTATGAAAGGAAGGGGTCATGTTGAAAAATGCTACATGGCAGCCTGTACAACTTTATTACACTATAATTTGAGAAAGCCATCTCAATCTTCTGTCTCCCAGCTAATACTACACATTGGACATGCTAGAGAGTTAGAGGACCTCTTGGATGATTCATGTGCTTCTTTCCTTGCAGTCTCCTTTTTTCCTTTTGAAGGATTGTCACCAGGAGTTTACCCATGTGTCCCATGTTCCACATTGGCCCTTAGCAACTCCTTTTCTTTAACTTCCCAAAAATACAAGTATTTTTGGCTCCTGATATGTGTATTCTCTCACCACTTCATGGCCATGATGTGTTGTGTCCATTTCGTGACATGTGCTTTCTTCTCTTCTTTTCATTAACATGATTATTCTGGTCAACTCTCTCCTTTCACCTATTTCTTACCTTTTATCTAACCATCTTTCAACTCTTATCAGTAGAAATCCACTTCCAATCCACTCCATCTACCACACTGAATTTACAAGTGGAATGAAAAAAGACCATGAGGCATTCATTCAGTAAATATTTGTTAAGTTCCTACTGTATGCAACGCACTGTTCTAGGCTTTAGGTTCACAAAGAAAAAACAGTGACACACAGAATATACTATAATTTAGAGATGGAGTATTATAGTGTATAGAGTTTTTGGAGTCCGAAGCCCTGAGTTCAAGTCTTTAATCTGACACCTATCAGCTATTTGCCATGGAAAGTCACTTAATCCATAGGGCTACAGGTAACTCTCTTAAGATTATAAATTATAATGAATTGCTGATCTGAGTAAATGAAGAGAGTTTTTTCTCCATTGGAAATTCCTTACATTGATGAAATCACAGGTGTGAGCCTTCCACCACCCCGCCCCCACCCCCATATTAATGAAGGAAAGATCCAAAGTGATCTAGGAAAATTTGAGGAGAGAAAAATATTTCCAGCTGTCGGGGTGGAGTATGGGACAGGGTATCAGGGAAAGTTATTCAGCCCCTCAGTACAGATATGGCACAAGATGTAGACTCAGGAAGACTTGGGTTCAAATCCTGTCTCAGACACTTTGATTCTGGGCAAGTCACTTGGCCTCTTTCTGCCTGTTTCTACATTTGTAAAATAAGGTGGTTGTACTTGATGTCCTGTAAAGCCCATTTTTAGCTCTGATCTATGATCCTGTGATTATACTAAGTGATAAATTAGTGGAATATTATACATATAGAACTATATGGCATGTCAAGAGTTAACTATTCCAACCAACCCTCCCATTTTGTGCATAAGGAAACTGAGTAATAGAGAATCTAAGTGACTTGCTCAAGTTAGTAAGTGTCAGAACTGGCATTGCATGATATTATGGCAAGAACATTTGAAAGAGCACCAGGAATCCTAAATTCTAGTTCTAGCTTTAACACTGATGAGTCTTGTGCCTTTGAGCTGGGAATTTACTTTCTTGGTCCTTAAAAGGAAAGTTTGAGTACATGATTTCTAAAGTACCTTCCAACTTTTAAAACATTGTGGTTCAATATAATTAAGATGTTTGAAGAAGTAAATTTATTGTCCTAAGCTACTGTTAGTTTTTCCTCATCAGTCCCATTCTCAAAAACTTTTAGTGACTCCTAATTACTTACCATATAAAATATAAACTTTTTAACCTAGCATTAAAAATCATCCTTTACAATCTGGCTAAAATTTACCTTTTTACATTCCTAGTGTATTCTCTCTCTGTCTCCCTCTCTGTCTCTCTCTCTTTTACACACACACACACACACACACGCACACGCACACACACACGCACATGCATCCTGCCTGATACTTTTATGTTTACCTTGCTCCATTCCTGTAATACTCCCCAATGAGAAAATTCTTCATTACATTCCTTCCGGGCCCAGCCCAAATACTAGCTTTTCCATGAAACCTTTCCTGATCCTCTTACCAATGAATTCCATTAAATTCAACGAGCATTTATTTAAAAAGCTGCTATATATTGGTTCTATGCTGGATACTAGGGTTACAAAGATAAACCAAATAGCTCTTTCCCTCAAGGAACTTATATTCTATTGGAATAGAATAAATGATTGATCTCTCCCTCCTTAAATCTTTCTTACTGCTCTGTTTGGCCCTTTCTTTATAATATAATTTATATTGAAGTTAGTTGTATGCTTGTCTTATTTCCACCTCCTAGAATGTAAATAACTTGAAGATACTTGAAGATATGGTGGGACTGTCTCTTATTATCCCCAGTGCCCAGCATGCTGCATTGTACATGAAGCCTCAGTTAATAGATGTTGCATGAATTGAATCATTGAATTTTATATTTGAGATAAAATCTTCACCACAATTATATTGAAAGAATTGGATTAAAATTCCTAATGTAAAAAAATTCTTTGACTTCCAAGATCATACCTTAAGGATTTATAGCTGACATGCTATTTGTTTGTAAGTGAATATAATATTGTACCTATATCAAGATGTGAGTAGTGTTTTCCCATTCAGATAGCTTTTCTCTCATCTTGTACCATGGCAAGTTTGAAAGGGAATGTCAACATTTCTTGGCCAATGATTAGACATCATGTATAGAAATCTAGCCCTATCTCCATATTTGGATTTTTAAAAATGGAAATCAATAATTGTGGATATTGATCAGATGCATTTCATCATTAAATATTCCATTGTCATTCTTTTTTCTTTAATAGTAAAATGATCTAGATGGCACCATGTAGGTATATAAAATTTATCTTGTAGTGATATTAATCACGGCTATATTCTTTGTCCTAATTAAAAATTCTGACATTTTAATGGTCTAATTCCTGATATATGTTTACACCGAATGCTTACAAGAGCAACAACAACTTAATGTAACCCTGGCCTTGCAGGTATCAGTCACTGCAATACCACCTACCATTTATCTCCATTCTACTTTGAAGTTAGCCATATCTCAGAGTGAAAGAGCCTATGGCAGACTTCCTATTGTTGGTGGTGCCAGAAGCAGAGATGATAGCTCTTACTTTTGATCATGAATTTTGTTAAATGGACTAACTGCTGGAAAACTAGACTGCCAAGATACTCTGGTTTATACCTACCCTAATGAATTTGAGAAATTTTTGTTAACAAAATTTGTTAACTTGGCCCTGCATGCCAAGTTTTCAACCTAAAGAGCAATTTCTCATTAAAAACAGTTGAGTTATAAACTGCTTAAAAATGTGGTTTATAATGGAAGTGCCAACAGACTGTTAATTATAGCAGCACTTCCATAATACTTTAAGACATGGAATTCACATTAACCTGAATGAGCTTTTCCTGGTTATAACATGTTTCCCTACAGCATTCATTTTGAAAATGGCAACATCGTAATGTTCTGGGCTTAGATGCTGATTGTATAGCAGGAAAAAGGTTGGGGGAAGGGTGAGGGCCAGAATGAAAATCTGCCTTTGCTCATGGCGGAGAGTGCCAATATTTTCCAGTACCTTTTATTTTGATATATGAAGAGTTTAACTTAATTAAATTTTTAAAGTTAGCTTTTAAAACTCTATCCTTGCATTTTCATTTTACATATGAAACATGATTATGTGTGTATGTATATATATATATATATGCATATCCATACATATCTTATACTAAAGGTCATTTTAATCCTTTTTTTTTTTGGTTTGCCTGTTTCTCATTTGAGATGTTAAAAGTGATGGCCAAGCATCTAATATGTTTCATTGCTAGGTTATGAGAAGCACTTCTCTGTAACTGTTTTATAAGATTTTCTAGATAAATGGCAGAAATAGATGCCAATAGCTTTGTTCCTTCCTAAGAAAATACAGAGCATTCCAAGTTACAAAACACACTTGAATGTAATGTATGTCTGACAAATCCAGGTTAGTGCAAATGTCAGATTCTCTTAGCATTCCCATTCTTGACTGGTGTCGCCCGCCCATCATGTTCCTTTTGAAGGGGGAAGGTCTTTCTCACAGTTGTAGGTTACCTAACCAGAGAGGCAGATTTTTATTAAATCATATTGTTGTTTCCTACGGTTATGGGTGTATTTGTAGATCATAATGCCTGAAAGGCTATACTGAGGAATCTTGGAAGAAGAAAAAGCATATTAGCTTGTGGAATAATACTCTGGTTATCACCTCTATTTAAGGAACTGAAAGCAAATTCATAGCTAACATAATATTCTGAAGCTAAGAAGGTCTAACCTAAAAGAGTCCCAAATCTAGTCCCTTTTGGGGACACTTGTGGAGTTCCTTCTGAATGCATTTGGAATGGAAACAAACAAAAACATTAAAGACCAAATGATGAGTATTCCCTAGGCAAAACTAAAAAAAATTGGGGAAGGAGATCTTTGGTTCCCCATTAGTCTCCTTCTTTAGCAAGCATAAACTGAGTCTGTATTATTTGATAAAGCAGTGTATGGCTAGTATCTGAAATCTGCTACCAGGTCTTTGTAGAGTACTCCATCTCAATCATGTTCAGCGTGTTCAGTGGAGGGAAAAGAAGTATTTGTTTGTCTCAAAGAAGCAGCATGGTAAGTAAAGATCAACATCGATACAGATAAACAGTACTTTGGGATTCTTTGTTGAAAGATGTTCTGTATGAAAGATTTCCTCTTTCCACCCCAAATTATGCCCCAACAATTCTCTTGGATCAGCTAATAGTGTGCAACAACATGCCTTCCCTCCACAGCTGGGAAGAGAAAACTATTTGCATTTCCTGTCATTAGGTTAGCCAGATTCCCCCAATTTCCCCTCTGATATATGGATCAGAAAAAGGCATGAATTGTGAAATGTAATATGTTAAACAAAGTCAAGAGAGAAACTTGTCAAGAAAGAAGCTTGGGGAACTGGTTTTATCACTTTGGAACACATTTTAACTAATGTAACTTATTTAATATATATGTGGTTGTGTGTATAGACATCTATGCATGCATAGATGTCTATATACACATAATATGTGCATATTTATATATATATATTACATATAGTATATATATGTATGTATAGGCAAGAGTATATGAGTGGGTTGTCATCATACCACATTACAAATGAATTCTACCTCTATACACTAAGAAGTCTAGCCTAAGATGCTAATAACAATTCTGGATAGGGAGAATATTAATAATAAAAAGGCAGGATAACCTTTCAACAAAAAGTATATTTTATCATTTGGCAGATGCAGTCATGAACATTAATCATAGAAACCTGGAGATAGTAGAAGCTTAATATCAAAGCTAATGATTTATTTTATGTTAATGACTTTCTGCTAGGGCATAAAAGACTGCTCATAATGGACTCTCAGTGCTATGTTCAGTTACTAAGGCTAATGGGATAATCTTTCCTTTCCCCAAATTAAGCTTTTTGAAGTAAATTATGCTGTTACTTTTTCAAGTTAACTCTTGAAAAATTTATTGCAAAACTAATCTTTTTAATAAATGCCTAAAGAAATAAAAAGAAAAATCCCAAAGTAGCTTTTCTAGTTCATTAACAGTTTTACCTAATTGTAGTGAGAAAATTTGCCTGTATGCCTTGCTGTATTTCTAAAGGTTTCATATTCATGAACTTGTAGCGCTAAGTAATTTTACAGTTTGTCTCAGTTGACTCAATCTCCCTTTTGAGATAAAGAGCCTACAAATAGATTAGACAAAAGAAGAGATTTCCAAAGATTACTAACCAATATTTTGCTAAATGGTAGTGAAGTATTTCGTTTTGCATTGGGAAGTTTTAAAAATCATGTTTACAATTAGTTATAACCAACATTATATTTCAATAAGAGATAATTTGCCTACTAAAGTTCACATAATGTGCTAATCATGTCTAGTGGTTAATAAAGGCCTCCTATCTCACTCCCCTGATGGTTATAAAAGGCTATTATATTCATGGCAGCAGTTCAGGTACAGCTGCTGTGTGTTAATAATGCATCATTGTCCCACTAATAAACACAGCAAAGGTCAGCACCCCCAAGCACCTAAACTACCTATTCTCTTCCCAAAATATTTATTAACACCTTAAAAGATTATCTTTTCATTTCATTTAACCTCATGTGAGCTAATTTTCCTCAGAGCTACTTGTGTGAAAAAGGTTTTGCAACCTAAGCTAGGTTGTGGACAGATGAATAGATATCCATACACTTATCTTTTCCTCCTAAACAATCTTTCCCATTTCAACGATCAATGGATGACTTAGTTTAGGTTTATTGGAGTCGTGAGCTTCTTTATAATTAACTTGATGTCTTCTCAAATTAGGCCATTTTCAGATTTTATATGTTCATCTAAGTTGACATTCAGAAGAAAAGTGCCTTCTCAATAACCCAAATTATTTAAAATAAATATAATCAAGAGAGGGGCTGGAGAGGTAGTATTTAACATCTAAATAGACATTATGGAATTGTCATTAAGTTTACAGATCAGATAGGCTGGTGAAATATTATTTTCTTAATTGTCCTTTTGGCATAGAAAAGCAATAAGAGTAAAAGCTTTTTCAGCCCATATTTTCTGCACACAAAGAACATGTTCATATGGGATTTCCATTTTGCTAGGAAATCATGCAAATCAATAGACCAGCACTTATCTGCTTTAAAATTAGGTATACAAAAATTTATAGGCATAGTGATAGTGTAGTTCTCTTGATAGCCTCAGTTTGTCTTGGACCTAATCCTGGCTACTGTGTCCTGAGAGAAAAGTCAAAATGTTAACTGAGCAAAATCTCCTTTTCTCATCTTATGTTGCTTCTGTTTTCTGTTACTCATTTTTGATAACTTAGTATTTTTCCCTATATGACTGAGAAATCTTCAGTGTTTAAGTAACGAAAAAGAGACAAAACTCCAACAGCATTTCCACCATCAAGAAAAATTTAAAAAAAAGCCAAAGTAGTGGTAGGGTTTCTATTTGTGTAGCCCATAATGTACTATGGTACATTTGTCATGCTTTAAATATATAATGCCTACAATAAAATATGTACAGGCACAGTTGTGATATATGAAGTCTCTGGCTCGAATGCCATTGTTTGTAGTCTCTACGGTTGTCATACATTGTTCTTTGCACATCATACCCTTACAGCAGATTTTGACACAATTTCTAGCTTTCAGCCCTGCACCGTTTTCATTGCACAATATACATGAGTTTGACAGGGTGTGTTGAGGACAACTCTGGCAAGCAATTGATATTTTGAAGTGGCAAGCGTTTCAGCAGCTGCCTGCTTGTGAAAAAGGAATGATAAGATATACTGTATTGTTAGTTTCAGGGAAAGCATTAAGGTTTAAGCTCTGTAAAAATGTACACATTATTCGTCAGTGGTGAAGCAAGCCTTTTATGTTTTTTAGAGCTTAGCTCGCTGGCTGATGTGAACTAGAATGACATTGGTCAGTAAATGAATAGGAGTACTTTGAATTTGAACTGCGGCCAATTTTGCACCAACAAAGGAACTGACAAAAGAAAGATTTTATGTGAAATGCAAAGCACAAGTAATGTTGGGGGGTTGGGGAGGGAAGTTGGGGAGAAGAGAGAACAAACACAACAGAAATATTCTTTAACATCACTTTATAATGATACCAAATAGTTCAAACACATCCATTTGACATGGCTCATCAGCTGCAATCTAAGCTGTTTTATCTAATGTTCTTTACAAACCTGTTGTATACACATAGGCTTTTCTAATATGTTCATATGGAATTTACAGTGTTTTTCTAAATACCGCGCTATGCCCTGAAGGCGTGTTGGCAGAGTATCAGAGCTGTCCATGCTGGAGCTCCCCAGTCTCTCTCTGTCTGGTAGTGGGGAATGGTAGCTTAATCAGTTGTGGCACTTCCAGTGTGTAACATTCATTAGTAAGGCAATTTGTCATGACTGTTAATAGTCAGGATGCATCTGCTCTCTCTTCAGCTACAGAGTATGAGAAATAAGGAGACAAATATTTCAATATCTGGTACTGTTAACTCATTTAAAAATCATAACCCGAGATCGGTTGCTCAAAACAGATACAGCATCTGATTAACACACATACTACGTTCAATTTTTGCTGTGCCCTGTTTTTATGGATTTATAACTTTAAAGCACACTAATATGCTATTATCAAGGGCATAGACATTGATTAGATATTCAACAGAAACTAAGTTATGGGCCAGGGTGTCTTCTATGTTCATCTGGAAAGAATTTATGTGCATAATATTTTCTATAGAGCATCATAAATTGAAGAGTATGATGCATGCAGTATTTCTCACATATTTCATATTCTCCTAATGATTAATAAAGTTGCCTTCCTGTGTTACTTTCACAAGCTGGTCATCTACTTTCTATGCCATCTTAGAGATCTTAGATAAGTAGATCAATGTGCAAAGTTTGTTTTTGCAATCTAGTCTATTACAAACTTTAAAATAGATTAGAAGATGCATTTCTCTCAGAAGCCCTCTTTTAAGAGCATTGTTCATTGTTCTAAATGTGAAAAGTTAAATAGTTTCTTCCAGTCAAAAAGGTTAAAATTTTCAACATATCTCATATTTTCTAGGTATTACATCACATAGCCTCCCATACAAAATCTTTGCTGACACATTTTTCATTTTTAAGGAAAGGCCTTCAAATTCAGAACATAATGATTTCTTAGAAACTGAACCCAATCTTGGTTTAAAAAAAAATCCGTTCTTGTGAGTAACAAAAGCTGTTACTGTTTAAGTTCCTGTTCAGCGGTTAGTTGGTACGCTTCACTGAATGTTGTCAAAAAGGCTTTTCTCTTGATTGACAACCCGGTAGGAATGTGAATGGAGATTTTAATTGCATATCATGTGTGCATATCAGAGCGAGTGAATTCACTGACTCTGCTTAGCTCCATATCTCTGCAGGTCAGCCGTGCCAAAAAAAATGCTTTTTCTTTTTGTAATGGCCATTTTTGAGTGAGTGAGAGAGAGAGAGAGAGAGAGAGAGAGAGAGAGAGAGAGAGAGAATGTGTGTGTATAAGCACCATAGTCATTCCTTATTCATTTTCTGAAGGGGAAACACTTGGTGTCCCCATAGCCTCTGCTGCTTGAAAGTAGAACTGAAATCTATTTGAGCAATTTTTACTTTTTACACCCATAATTTATTTGGATGATGTAAAGTCATTTCAGTTACAAGTTGGGAAAAGTCTGCCAGACCATATTCTCCTTGTGTCACTATGAGAAGTGTGTTTATCTTTCTCCACCCCCTCCTTTTTTTTTTTCCTGAAGAGTACTTTGAACAGACTTTTTTTTAAGGCAATGGAAAAAATTACTGAGGTCAATTGCCTTTTAAAATCTAGCATCTTAAAGGAATTAAAGTGAAAGATAAAGTGGTGAGATTCTCATATAAATGAATATGAATTTAAGTAGAAAAAAAAACCAAGAGATTTTACTGTCCTGCATGATGACATTAAGAAGTATACTTAAGCATTGTTCTTAGAACACCTTTTCTGTTGAGAAACTTTAAAGTCAAAGATTAATTTCTGACGACACTCATATCTTTGCCAAGGTTTGCTAGCCTGGGTGTGCCAGCTACCTTATTGAGATGTCTAAATGCAGAATCTTTACTTTTTCAAACAAGAGTACAACTTTCATTTTCAGACGACTTTAGCTTTAGATCACTAAACTGGTCAAGGGCTTATTATATGAAACAGGAAATTAAATTAGGAAAAATACATATGGGTTAGAGAAGGGGAAGACTTTTCCCCCCTTATTTTTATTTAACAGGATGTAAAAATTAGCCACTCAGATTGTAAATTGAACACTGAGCCTATTTTTTTTTTCTATGTGATCCTGAATTAGCAAGAATGAGATTAGCATCAGGGCTATTTTAAATATAGCCAGGGTAATAAGTATAGTGATGTTGAAAAACTGTGACTCTGCAGCCTTAGGACATCCCAGAGGGATTGAACACCATCCAGGGCTCTAATATGTTATCTCAACACACTCTAGCAAAGTGTAAAATTACAGCATCATGAGTCAGCCCTTTATATGGCAGAGAGTACAGTGTAATCGCTGTTTAAATGAACTACTGATCCTTTCAAAAGCAAAAGACTGAAAACTCATGGTATTTTAAGCTCTTAGCTTTATGTTCTGCCATACTGAAATTTTTCTAACTCAATGGAAGACTGTTTCATGCTTTATATTGGGAGTTCAGGCAAGGGGAGGGCGGAGAATGCACTTCCAGAATGTGGGTTGGGGGAGGGGGAGCTCAGCTGAACACACTGCACTTTTATAGACGATAACTCTAGCAAAGAACTTTATCAAGCAGAGACCTTTATTGTAGACGTATTAAAGTAGTTACTTCCTCTTTGCCTCGGTTAAGACTGTCATTCTTGCCTTTATACTTTCTTATTTTCAAGTGGATAGAATTAGAGCAACTGAATAAGAATTTGCACTTGGATGAAATGTTAACTTTCCATATTTAGTATGCACTTTACAACAAGCTAGAAGGCTTTATTGATAATGCTCCAAGTAAATTATTTTCATTGTACATTTCTAAAGTTTGAGTGTAGAATGATTTTTAAAGTAAGTATTAGCTTATTTTAAAGGGTTGTGACTCCAGGCTTCTATATAGTAATTGTGCCTACTAGGCCCATCAGACTGGAAAATTCAGATTTAGAACGCATGAAAGGATTCTTAGAGGTCACCGAGTCCAAACCTCTCACTTTACAGTTTGGAAAACTGAGGCCTAGAGGAATTACATGACTTGCCAAACGTCACACAGTTATTAAGTAACTAAGCCAAGATTTGAACCCAGGTCCTTTGACTCAAAATGCAGCATGCCCTCCACTACAACACAACTTCTATTTTCTTACTTTTAAAGAGCCAGATCAATGATTAACCTTAGTGACTTTGTAATTCAGCCAAAAGTCATCTCTCTTAGATACAAACGGATTTCCAGAACACTGAATCCTTATGGCCTACCTGTAAATTCACTGTTTTGATTAAAAAGCATGAATGTTAGCAGTCAATACATTTTTCCATATAAGACATATACTTTTTTTAGGCAAAGATTTGACCCCAGGACTTCTTGAAATAACTTCCAACCTAGGATTCTGTGGATTCTATGATTATGACCCTCTGAACTGAATTGGCCCTAACAGAGGGAATAAACAGGAGCAATGCAAGGAACTTAGAAAAGGCAGATTTCAGCTCCATGTTTAAAAAAGAAAAAAACCCTGGCTGAAAAACAGCTGGCTAAATGTGGAATGGGTTAGTTCTTGAGGCAGTGGCTTCTTCCTTACCAGAGGTCTTTTAAAGTGTCTGGGTGAAAACTTTTTGTGGATATTAACAGAGAGTATCAGGCTTCAGATACTGTTTGGACATCTGAGGGTCATTCCAATTCTGAGAACCCATCATTCTAATTGTGGTATAACCATTAGTTTTCTGAAATTGCCTGCAAGAGATTCCCCTAAAATATGTTGTTCAGTGATAGCCTTGCCCAGGTTGAGTAGCAATTAAATCTGAGAGGAGTTTTTAAATACCCTAGGATACTTAGAAATCTCTATCAGGCCAACACTTTTGAGGTCCTCAAGCAAGGTTCAAAGATCCATTTAAAGTACTAATCTTCTGGACCTATTCTTCACAATGGATCAGAGAAAAGAGAAGTCCTAAGACCTCCTTAGGACAGGTTGGTTATTGAGTATCCAGTGGGAACTATTTAGTCATCCTAAATCTTTCCCTAATTTCCACTAATGCCCTTATTCATTGGTAAGAAAGTTTTTAGAAAATGCTTTTTCAGTAAGGGATAGGAGTCCCACTGAGGAGTTATTTCAGTCTTTGGGCAGTAGCAATTGCCGAAGGCTATGAACTTCTATCTACTCTATACCACACTTTGAAGTGAAGCTCTGGGAAGGGGGGAGGGTGAGCACTAGGCAGCGTTCACATAATGTAGAGCTTCGGGGATGGATACTGAGCCTGCTCAGTGAAGCCACCAGCTAGAACTTTTGCCTGGAAAATGTTTAGCTATAGAAGGAGGGATTCAAGCCTTGAGCATTTTGTTAGGGGTAAACACAATGAAGATACCTGAAAAGAACTCCTGAAATACAGGAAAGGGGAAGGAGAAGGAAAGTGATCTGGGTGGGGAAGAGAAATACATTCCAAACCTTTGGCTTGAACTAAGAAGCTGCATCAGGGTGAGACATTATTTCATTAAGACCATAGATTCAGAGCTAGAAGAGCCCTTAGAGATCATCCAATCTGACCTTCTCATTTGAGGAAACTGAGGCCCAAAGACCTGAAATGACTTTGCTAAAGTCTTATATTTAGTAGGTAGCAGAGGCAGGATTTGAATTCAGATCCTCTCACCCCAAAATGTTTTGTCTTTTCAATGAACTAAGCTGCCTTCCCTAAAAATAATATCTGACAATTTTGAGGTCATTGAGCCATAACTGTCTTTTTTTCCGCCTGGTCTTGTCAGAAGTGGCATTCAGATGCAGGCAGGACGCCTCCTAGGTGGACCTCCAAGCCCTCCTTAATAGACCTACTGCACTAAGCAGCCTTGCAATGTGATTGAAAAGTAGCAAACTTCCTTAAAAATAATTATTTGTGTTGTACCTTGAATTAGTTTCAAAGTGCACACCTTACTTTCTTCTTGCCCCAGTTAATTCTTCCACTGTCCATGTTCTCCTTGAGATTCAGTTTCTGTGTAGCCATTTTTCAACCATTCCCATGATCATTAGGGTCTGGTAGAACAGATGATATCACCTCCTAGTTTAGTAATAATCTGCAAAGTGTCCTGGGTAGGATCGTAGGATCATAGAGTTTGAGTTGAAAAGGACCTGATAGGTCATTGCGTCCAAACTCCTCATTTTACAGATGAGAATATAAAGACACAGGGAGATGAAGTGATTTGCCCACAGTTCTTCAGGTCATAAGTGTCAGAATAGATGCCAATAAATTTGATGATGTCCAGAGTCTCCATATGTGGATTTTACTTTATATTTAAGCTATGGCAGGGAAAAGTGATAGGTGGTCTGTTCAGGGTGAAAAAAAAGGGGCAACAAGGAGAAGGTAAAGCTGTTTGACTTTTAATTTGTTTCTTTTTCCTCAGTCATGTAGGGGGACCATTAGACTGGAAAGAGCAGGAATAAATGGTTAATAGGAACTTGGGACACAACATAAGAATGGCAATGGTAAAGGAATACTTGGTTGCCTTTGAACTCACAAGAACTTCCTCTCAAGTCCTGAAAGAACTGACAGATGTAATTCTTGAGCCATTGACAATTGTCTTAGAAAAAATTATGGAGAATGTGGCAGATAATGCATGATCATTAGTCCAAATTAAAAAAAAGAAAGAGGGAGTCTGAAAACTATAAGCTAGTTAGCTTGCCTTTGATTGCTTTCAAAATTCTAGATTGGAATGATCAGTGAACATCTAGAAAAGCATTTGGTGACGCAAACAGTCATAGGTCTTCATCAAAAAATAAGTTGTGCCAAACTAAAAGCATTTCCTTTTCTTTGAGTTGCTAAACTGGTGAATCAGGGAAATATCATAAATGCAATTTTCATAGATTTTGGCGAAGCAGTTGACAATGTAAGTGTCTTTTGCTACTCTTGAGGAAAAGATGAAGAGGTAAGAGAAAGGTGAGAATACAAGTAGATGGATTTGGGTCTGACTGAACGATCAGACCCAAAGTATAGTCGTTAGCGGAAAGAAGTCACCAGTGGATTATACAGTGGGTCTGTACTTGGCCCTGTGTTTAGCATTTTTAATAAATAAGTTGGAGAAGTCCAACATGCAGATGATGGTGCAAAGCTGGCAAGGATAGCTAACATGCTGAATGACAAAATTAAGATGCCAAAAAATCTTGACAGGCTAGAACACTGGGCCTATATCAATAAGATGATGTTATATAGAGACAAATGCTAAGTCTTATGCTTGGATTTAAAAAAATCAACTTTAAAAGAACTAGATGGTGGAAGGAATGCATCGCTAGATAGTCCTTTGTACAAAAAAGACCTGAAGCTTTAGTTCAATATAATTCAATGTTGTGATATGGCAGACAAAAAATATAAATGCTTACTTTGGCAGAACATCTTGGCTTAGTAGGGTGAGAATCTCACTGTGCTCTTTCCTGGAGTGGGGAGAGTACTCCATTTACGCGTGGAATATTTTGTTCATTTCTGGACATCACATTTAAGGAAAGATATTGACAAGCTTGTAAGCATCCATAGAACAAGATGATGAAGACACTTAAGGTCATGTCACATGAAGATCTTTTGAAGAAACGTGGGATATTTAGCCTGGAGAAGCAAAAACTTGGGAGAACGGAGTAGGAGAGAAAGCAGTGCATGATAGCTGTCTTCAAGTATTTGAAGGTCTATCATGTGAAAAAGGAATTCAACTAAATCAACTAATTCAAACTCTGCTTGCTTCAAGGGGCAGAAATAGTTACATGAGTAGAAATAGCGAAGAGGCAAATTTAGCTTGATTTAAAAAAAAACAACTTCATAACAATTAGAGTTATAGCAGCAGAAAGTGGAAAAGACTGCCTTGAGAAGTAGTGGGCTTCCCCTTACCATTGGTTTTCAAATGGGGGCGAGATGGCTCCTTGGTGAAGATATCTCAGTGCTTCTCAACTATTTTTGACAAAACAGCCACTGAGGGAGGGCCCTTTCAACTCTTGAGATTCTTAGACCTCCCTGAAGTAACTGGTGGGGCTTTTTCTCATCCTTGTCAGCCAAATGTTAAGATGGACTTATGCATACATAGTGAAATACTTGAGTAAATAGTGAATGATGAGAATGTTTTATTTCTTTTATCAGTGGTCCAATCAATTATGTCATAAACTAGCATTTCAGATTTTAATTTACCAAAATTTCATAGGTTTTTACCCATACTTAGCCATATCCATAACATTAGGCCAAGGGAAAACAACGTTGGTCCAGATACCATGTTAGGTTTTATGCTAACACAGACTCCCCAGAAAACATAACTGTAAGTTAGTAGCAAGGATAAGCAGAATTCATCTTATTACTTTAAGAACATCATGAAATTTCCTATAAATTTAATACCCTCATTTCTTTTCAATTCTAAGTATTTTGGCACATGCTACATGGAAAAAATGAAGATACAACCCCAAGTAATGTGACTGACTTAGCTATAAATGCCCACCACCCCACCCCAGCAATGAGAGATAGTTTAACTGTGATTCAAGTGATATATGAATGGGCACTTTAGTTAGGATTTTCCTAAGACTCCTACTATATTATGAAGCACAAAACCTCTTCGTCTTCGTTCTTGTGTCTAGACCTTGTCTGCTCTCTTTTCTTTTCGTTTATTCTAGATGGAGTGGCTCACAGCAGATACAAAGTCCTTGGCCTTCTTTCCTTTGCCTCATTGGGGTGTTGGCCAATATAATAAAGTCCAAACACAGCTGGAGTCAATTATATTTTTAAAATATCCGTTTGAGAACTATTTTAATGTCATGCTAATCATTTTAAGTATAAACCAATGAAAAGTTTCAGTTATGACTAGGAAATCATTTTTTACTATCTTTTTTTTTATTTTGTGGAACATGCCCTATGTAAGCCTTAGTACATTCTAAGAAAGAACTCTATGTCACACGGAAACAAAGGTTGAGATTTCAGCTCAACTTTAAATGATTATTTTTTTATTTCGTGGGCTACATTAGGGTGCTTAGCATTATTTAAATAGAATTTTTTTTATAAAAAGTTCAACCCATATAAAAGATATTTTAAAATAGTGAAATTATCAGTATTTGCTTTGTTAAAGTCTGTCACATTAGATTTCAAAAGATATATTCCTCTTTATGTGTATATATTATTTTTATTTTTCTGACAAACACTGCCTATTCCGGGAGACAGTCATTGTAGAAATTGCTTACAAAATAATTCCGTGAATCTCTTATTTTCTTACCATCTCATTCCTTACCCTAATATGGTATGGAACCAGACTGCAATTACAGCTTCACAATTGCTTTATTATATGGGTTGAAATATACTCCTGAAGCTCTTATTACATTTTACATACACCATTTGCACAGGATTGCTGATGGCTGTCAGCAGCTCTTCCTCAGTACAATCAGCCATTCTTAGCATGTTGTGTTTAAATTCAGAGAAACACAAATAGAAGCTTCTCTCTCTTTGGTGATGAATTTTTAATGTTGAAACATTTGTAATAATCCCCATGACTTCATTATAGCATTGTGCAGAATTAGAACCACGCATTTTGTGATATTTGATTTTTATTTGTGATCTTTATTTAAGAAGGAAAAAAATAAACACAATAACAGTACAGTGGTGTGAGTTTGTGACTGTATCATCCTGAGGATTAATGTCATTAGGGGTTCCATTCTCTTTGTCTTGAAAGAGGCTGTTTAATATTTCTTGCTTCAAATCATTCATTTAAAAGCTCTCCAATAATTGCATTTAATAGGAAAAATCACTCCAATTCTTGTCTCATTCTTCAAAAGGAAAAGTGAGATGTAAATATGAGATACCTTTACATTTAATAACAAAAACAAGAACCTTTCTTTTACAATACAAAGAGAAATGCTCTCCTTTTCTTATTGTATTTTATCAGTGCTTAGGGTCTTTGAGAGTCTTCCAAAAAGATATATAGTTGGCTATGGGAGCCATATGGCACAGTCTGTTACCCTCTTCTCTTGAACAGGAATTTTTACCCTTTTACTTATCTTATAAATTGCAGAATTTTCTTTTACACTAGTAAAACTAAGCATTACAACTTCTTTCCCAAGGTCAAGACCTTTTAAATATAAATTGACAATATTAGTTTATGTGCTATGTAATACTGAATGCCAAAATCGAGTGGCAGTATTTCCTTAGAAATATTTGAATGATCAAGTAAGCCAAGTATGGTTTTGTATATAGAATATCAAGTCTATACCATGTTAGATATTCATTAATATACATACAGATCATAGATTGCTTGGAGTTGTATCAACACAAACCCAAATTAGAGTAACAAATTTTGAAATTATGTCTATAATTTGTTTAGCATTATATATGTAAAAATTTTGTTGTTTTTATTTGACACAACCTGTTATGTATCATATGTACTAAAAAACTGCAGAATAACTAAATTAACTTTTGAAAATCAGAGTGACATAGTGGAAAAAGTGCTGACCTAGGAGTCAGGAGTTTAACCAGGTATATGACCATCGACCACTCATGTTATCTCTCTGGGACTTAGTTTTCTTAACTGTTGGGTCCCTTTCAGCATTTAAGGTTCTGTGATTTGTATTGGGTGTTTAGATGGTGAACTTACCCAATGGCAAGCTATTTTGAGTATCCAAGTGCTTAGGAGGTGGATCCTGGAGGATCAAGTGAAAAAAAAAATTGTAAAAAAATGAAAACAGAGGATAAACAAATAGTTTTTATTTATAACAGGTTGTATGAAATAAAAACACCAAAATTTTTACTTCTAATAGCTACACAATAGAAAAAGATGAACAAATTTCCATTTTTCTTATTTCCTAAAATTGTCTTTGGTGTTCTGTTGAAACCTTTGTTCCTTTTTCATTCTCTTCTACATTAATACTCTAAATGCTGAAGTATAGTGCCCCCTTCCATGCTATAGTTTTTCCCAACTCGTAATGTTTATTTGGAGAAATGTATGGTACGGTGGCAAGTGCTAGATTTGTGGTCAAAGGATGAGTTAAAATCCAAGCCTGTCCACTTAGTAGAAACTTTGGAAAAGTTTCCTTTTTGGATCTCAATTTCCTCACTTTTAAAATGAGGTGGGTGGACTAGGAAACCTCTAAGGTGGCACCTAATTCTATATCTTTGATCCTATGAAGTCTGTCCTTTGACACTTTGTAATAGGAAAGCTATTACTAATATCCTTATGCTGCTATGTAGGGGATAAAATATTCATTCAATCATCTGAGGTTGTTTTACAGAAAAAAAAAAAACCCATGATATCCTGAATCCTGCCTACTTGTAAATGAAAGGTGTCATCTCTAATATGATATATATCTAACATAATATCTAATAACTATGCAATATAATATATAATGTGAAACACAACTTATACTATTGCTATAAGTGATTGTTATATGAAAATTATTTTGACATTAAAATGGCTGAACCTCTTGGCTATAGGTGGTCGAATGTCATTGATTAGAATAAGAAACCCAAAGTCCAGTCTACACCAGGAATGGGATGCCAGGCAACTGTGAGTCAAACATTACTGGGAGAGGCCTGGAAAATCAGATGGGACCCAATCTGATCACAATGGGGATCAGGAATGGGGCAGATAAGAAGCAGACACAGCAAGTAATGACAGCAGAAGTTTAGGGAGGTCTTGAGGGGTGGGTCAGAAAACAGGACACTGTGGCAAGAGGACACACAGAAATCTCAAAGAAAAATAATTAGTTGAGATTTATACATTGAAAGAACAAGATAATAAAACAAGCAGAAAGATAGATGTATGTTCTATAATTGGGAAATGATTTCATTTGAGGCAGTCTTCTTCCAACATGGGCTTTCATATTGGTTCAGTGTGTGGTAGGAACTAATCCTAGTGTGGTTGGTTGCAGTTCTTTGAGTTGGACCAAAAAATTAATTGAAGACTTCTGGCCAGTTTGGGGTATCTCTGAGCTGAGGAAGCTGGTAAAGTAAACCTGCCTATTCTTCTCTAAGCTAATTTTGTCGAAGTTACCACCATCTTTCTCAGGTCTCAAACATCTGTTACCTCAGCATTGCCCTTCATGCCTCACACTCCCTCATCTCCCATATCCTTCCATTTCCTCAAAGCACTTCTCTTATCTGTCACTTTTCCCCTTCCCCCTTTTTTTCAGCTATTGCCTTAGTTCAGGCCAGCTATCCCTCTTGCCTAGATTATTGCAACAATTTCCAAATTAGTCTCCCTCTCTCAAGTTTCTCACTGCCCTAGTCTATGCCGCATATGGTTCCTAAAATAATTTCCCTTAAGCACTGATCTGACCATGTGACTCCCCTATCTGATCAACCTCATTGTTTTACTATTGCCTCTAGGATAAAATAGAAACTCGGTTTTGCCTAAAAAAACTCTACACAATGTAGTCCCACCATCTTTCCAGTTTTACTGGATATTACTCCTTCTATACAATTTGATCCAGTTAAACTGTCCTCTCTGTTTCTTTCACACAACACTCCCATCCCCAAGCCTTTATATTGGCCTTCCCATAGGCCTGGAATACATTCCCTCCTCTCTGCCTCATAGAGTTGCTACTCTGCTTTGGAGGTGTAGTTCGAGCACCATTTTCTGCTTGAAACCTTTCCTGAACTCTTCTACTCTCATACTAGTGCCCATCCGCCCAGACTACCTTTTGTTTACTACTTTGTCTGTCTTTATGTACTAACTTCATATATACACTGTATATATCTTTCTGTGTATTAATGATTTGGGTTGTTGCTATTGAATCATTTCAGCTTTGCAACCCCATTTGGAGTTTTCTTGGCAAAGATAGTGGAGTGGTTTGCCATTTCCTTCTCCAGCTCATTTTACAGATGAGAAAACTGAGGCAAACTGGGTTAAGTGACTTGCCCAGGGTCACACGGCTAGTAAGTGTCAGGTCCTCCTGTCTAAATCTTTCTCATTATTTAGTGCCTAGTTCAATTGTTGTCTGTTCCATAAAGCCTTCCCCAGTCCCCCAGCCAGAAATAATGTTTATCATTTAATGTACTTTGTATATCTCCTATGTACTTGCTATATTCCAGTTCATATTATAGCTATCTACCTAGCCCCTTACTAGATTGTAAGTTTTTTAAGGGCAGAGGGCATATTTTATTCACCTTAATACCCCACACCATGTGTAGCATAGTTTTGTATATGTATCAGGTAATCTGTTGCATGAATCAGCAACCTATTTTACATAACATCTTAAACAGATCTATTTTATAACAAGTACTTCTGTGTAAAAGTTAGCCAGTTGATAAACATTTATTAAGTGCCTACTATGTGCCAAGTACAACGCTAAGGGCTGAAAGTATATCATAGCTCCATGATCCTAGGTTTTACAGAAGCATTTTAACCCCTTGAGGAGGATGAATTAAATCTATATTTCTCTTTCATTGAGCCAATTCTGTTACGTAATTGTAGACCCAATGTTAAAATCTAAATAAAGATAACCGCGTGATTTACTCTAGTGGATTGTGTACTGGGCCTGGAGTCAAGGAGACCTGTGTTCAAATCCCACATCAGACATTAGTACTGTCACCTTGGACAAGTCCCTCTCTGGGCCTCAGTAGCATCGTATGAATAATAGGAGTTGTTTTGAGATTTCTTTGCAAACCTTAAGGTGTTAAATGAGAGTTATTATAGTTTAAATGGTAATAATCTTACATTTTTAGAATATGTAGTTATTAAACATACCACCAAACCTACACTTATAAAAACATGTTTATATCTTTACAACTTGTAAAGCTGATTTCCATTTCCAAGATGTCAGTAGACTCCTTTGCATCATCTTGGGAAGAAGGGTTTTAAGACATGGCCATCCATCCCTGGCCAGGTGAAGGTAACTGCTTCAGGCACTCAAGACAAACTGACATGGTTTAGTTGTCTATACTGCTGATATTAGCAAGTAGGTTGAAACAATTGACTTAAAATGAGAATACTTTTTCTTCTTGGTTGCTAAAATAAGATGTGCAAATCTGGCAGACTATTGGATCAGACAGGAAAATGCTGAAGTACACCAAAAATGTTTTTCCTCCTTCCTTAGCCTCTTATAATCCTAGCTTCCTTTGAGATTCAATTTAGGTGTCACTTTCTCCTGAAAGACTTTCCTGACACCTTTAACTGTTAGTACTAGTCCTCAAATTATCTTCTGTTTACCCATCTGTTTAATGGAATAGCTTTGAGGGCAGGGACTGTTTAGTTTTTGGGTTGTTTTTTTTTTTGCCATTGTATCCCTAGCATGATGCTTTCTATATGGTAGGAACTTTTAAAATTCTTCTTAAATTGTTGAATTGAATTATAGCAGCCATGGAATTATTAGAGCTACTTAATCAGCTTATGACAGTAAATTAACTCCACAGCTGCCTTGTAGGCAAGGAAAAACCCTGAAGCTGGCAACTCATTTAGGTTGTGAAGACCTGGCCTCAGGGATCCTTGTTATCTACAGTTTCTGACCTACTTCCTAGTTTAGTTGACTAATATTCCCTTCAATATTCATTTAGGTGTTTAAGAGCATTTTAACATGTTATATAAGATTTACAGAATGCTATTAGAGGCATCGATTCCATCTACAACATAGGACTAGCCATATCTATATGGTTGGTCCCTGGTCCAAGCCTGATCTTTTACTGTGTAGATGAAGTTGTTGGTTGTCTATGCGGTATGATGTAGGTTGTAACTGATTTGACAAGGGGCATTTGTTTCCAAATGCCAGTATAACATTAATGCCATGGCCACTAATTATTAGAGTATTATTAGAGTATCTCTTTGCTTAGATCAGTGTGGTCCAGTGAGTTCCCGAGACCCTTTCAAGGGGTCTGTGAGGTGAAAAGCTATTTTCATAATAATGATGAGAAATTTAATTTCTAATACTTCTAATATTTTAATTTCTAATATATATTCCATTATAAACAAAAGCTCTTTGAGGGATTGTTAGGAATTTTTAACAGTGTAAAGGGGTCCTGAAACCAAAAAGTTTGAGAATCCCTGGGATAAACTACAGAAGGGGAAAAACAGAAGACAAGTAAATTTCAGAGGCAGGGAGCGTAGCATGACAGCCTCTGACAGGAAGTGGAATGAAGGCACAAAGTGGGGGAGAGGTGGTTTCAGATGATAGGGTACCTCTGCCTAAGGGGCTGAAAGAATGTAGAAGAGGGCACACAAAACAAATTCATGTCATGGTGCTGCCTAGAGTCATAGTGATAGATTTCAGGCTGAAAGAGAGACCATCTAGTCCAAACCTCTTATTTTACAGATAATGAAACTGAGTCCCAGAGAAGTTAAAGGACTTGGGAGCCAAGATGGCAGCTGGCCAGCAGGGACTAGAGTGAGCTCCCCGCCAAGTCTCTCCAAAAACCTATAAAAAATGGCTCCGAACCAATTCTAGAACTGCAGAACCCACAAAATAGCATAGGGAAGCAGGGCTCTAGCCTAGGACAGCCTGGATGGTCTCTGGGTAAGGTCTGTCCTGCACGGAGCTGGGAGTGGATGGGAGCCCAGTGTGGGCGGCGTGGACCGACCAGACCTGGGGCCGGGCAGAGCGTGCCCTAGCGCCCTGAAGATTTGACCTGAAGAGGGAATACCATACATACTTAATTGGGTATCTTACCCCACAGGAAAGAAGGAGGAAGAAGATAAAAAAAGAGGGGATGATAGAAGGGAGGGCAGATGGGGGTGGAGGTAATCAAAAATAAACACTTTAGAAAAGGGACAGGGTCAAGGGAGAAAATTCAATAAAGGGGGATAGGTTAGGAAGGAGAAAAATATAGTTAGTCTTTCACAACATGAGTATTGTGGAAGGGTTATACATAATGATAAAAAAAAAAAGAAGTTAAAGGACTTACCCATGATTACCCAAGTGGTAAGTGGCAGAACAAGGATTTGAACTTAGATCCTTTGACTCCAAATCTGACACTTTCCACACTATACTGCTTCCAAAGAACTTTTCTTACATCTATATGTACTCTTAAAAGTGGGCAGTGGTGCAGTGGATAGAGTGCCAGGCCTGGAGTCAGAAAGACTCATCTTCCTGAGTTCAAATCTTGCCTCAGACACTAGCTTTGTGACCCTAGGCAAGTCACTTAACTCTGTTTGCCTCATCTCTAAAATGAGCTGGAGAAGTATATTGCAAGAAAACCCCAAAATGGGGTCACGAAGAGTTGGGACATGACTGAAAACAACTGAACAACCACTGTCGAAAGAATCCCAAATGTGGAATCAAAAGATCTGGGTTTGAATACCAGCTCTGTGTATTCAAATGACCTTAGACAAGTCACAAAATTTCTCCGGCTCTCATTTAGCTTTAAAAAAAAAAAACCAACTGTTGTACTAGATGATGCTAGGGTCAGTTCTACCTCTGAATAATAGGATTAACTTCTCCTGGACTCAATTTTCATTGTCTGTAAGATGAGGTCCCAGGCTGAGATAGATGATCTCTAACTACTTTCTTTCCGGGCTTTAATCCTTTGA
This sequence comes from Phalanger gymnotis, assembly GCA_028646595.1. Classification (NCBI taxonomy): domain Eukaryota; kingdom Metazoa; phylum Chordata; class Mammalia; order Diprotodontia; family Phalangeridae; genus Phalanger; species Phalanger gymnotis. The sequence goes on along the minus strand of CM053622.1, from coordinate 230,780,435 downwards.
CTATAGGACATTAGTATTTAGAGGTAGGACAGTTCTTAGAATTCATCAAGTCCAAGGCTCATTTTATAGATCAGAAAACTGAGACCCAAAGAAGTTAAGTAATCTGTTGTTGATCTGTGGTTATTCCTGCGAGTCTTCATGCTGGCTGAGGTCTGTGTAGTGATTCTGTTTTCTAAAAATATAAAATCTTAATTTCTAATATATATTCCGCATAGACAAAAACTCTTTGAGGGGTTGTTAAGAGTTTTTTTTTT
>CM053622.1:230741417-230779681 GCA_028646595.1 Phalanger gymnotis | reverse complement strand
GATAGGTTAGGAAGAAGTAAGATATAGTTAAGTCTTACACAACATGAGTTTGGTGGAAGGGTTATACATAATGATACGCATGTGGCCCATGTTGAATTGCTTGACTTCTTAAGGAGGGTGGGTGGGAAGGGAAGAGGGGAGAGAATTTGGAACTCAGAGTTTTAAAAACAGATGTTCAAAAACCAAAAAAAAATGTTTTTGCATGCAACTAGAAAATAAGATACACAGGCAATGGGGCATAGAAATTTATCTTTCCCTACAAGAAAGGAAGGGCAAAGGGGATGGGAGGGGAGTGGGGTGACAGAAGGGAGGGCTGACTGGGGAACAGGGCAACCAGAATATATGCCATCTTGAAGTGGGGGGATGGTAGAAATGGGGAGAAAATTTGTAATTCAAACTCTTGTGAAAATCAATGCTGAAAACTAAGTATATTAAATAAAAAGATTAAAAAATATAATGTAATCTTTATTATTGTTTCAGTGTTGCCTAACATTTACAAGTGTTTTGTGAGCATTTTTCAGTTTGCTATTAACACTGCAATTGAGCCTTTCCTTTAGGGAATATTTAAAACAAATGTATGATGACTAATTGGCATTTGATTTATTATACAAGGCTCAAGGTTTCTTCCATAATTCAAGTATAGTTTATTAGGAGGGAAAAAAAAGTTTTAACAGTTTTTTTTGTAATCCAGTGAAAGGGGAAAGCTATTTCTGTGAAAACAGTCACTGTTTCAGTAATGATGAAAGTTATTTCAGTCTTACAAGTAAAAAACGAAAATTTAGTGTTCCTTGCCACAGATTTCCTCTCTAGCCTGAACTTATATAGAATTGTATTATTAGTATTGATAAAACATCAAGTACAGCATTGTTGCAGGAAAATCAGACAAACCATCAACAACAAGTGTCTTTAAAATGGAAACACTGGGAGATTTTTCTTTTCCTTCAGCTGAGGTATACCTATGATTTTGGAAAGTTTGGAAGCCTGTATTTTGAAAACAGAAAATGTGAATGGAAAATTCTGTAGCATTTTGCCCTTTGAATTCTTAAAAGAATGAATTATTGCTTCTCTCTACCATGGTCATTAATAATGACAGATGTATGTGGTACAGAGTTCACCTACCTTATTGTCAGTAACAGGGACAAGGAGAGAGTATTTATTAGAGAAGGAGAAGGTACGGAAAAGACATGATGTTGAAACAAGACAAGAGCAGAGATGGGGGGGGGTGGATGTTGTGCTATTTTTTTTTCTGGATTGAAATGAAAAAATAGCATACTTAAAGCATTCTTAATGCCCTCTTTCAGAACATTTCTTCAATGCAAATATATTTCGCTTCCATAAATGTTCTTTGTGGTGTTGATTTTAAAACAGAAATAGGGAAGCACTCATTTTTATCTTATTCTAGCAGTAAACCTGTCAAATAGCCAAATATATTTGAATGGCTCTTAAAATATCATTTGGACCAGTGATAAAAATACCACAACCTCATTACCTTTTTTCTATGAAATAGAGAACTAAAGAGGATTTTAAAATGAAGAGGTCCAGGAGTAAGATTTAGGTAGTCTCTTAACTATGATTTGAAATATAACTTAATAAATATCGCAGAACAATTTTTTGTCAAAAAGCTCTGCAGAATAATTTACAAAGTAAGAATTAGATAAGGCAGAACTTACTTTTAACCCTATGCTCTATTTTTTTTTTCCATTCTTGATTTCTATCTCTGAATGGTAACTGATCTTGGAATTTCTTTCCCTGCAGTCTTTTCATTAACCACTAAGATGCAAAGTAAAGCCAATACCTTTAGTCAGATTTTTTCTTCTCTCATGGCCTCTCCCTTGCCCTCCCCCTCCCCCTCCCCCTCCCTCTCCCTCTCCCTTTCCATCTTCCTTTTCTCCCACTTCCCTCTCCCTCCCTCCTATTTTTTCTTTTTCTATTCACTGAAAATGTCTGACAGTGAATTCTAGAGGACTGGAAGAGTGAGATTTAGGGAAGGGGAGAGAATTATTGTTAAACATGGGCCCAAGCAGAAGGATATACAGACTTGAGTTTTGTTTGAGAAATGCCTGCCTGTGGACTGAAACAATTACTTCTAAGTTTGAAGGAATACAGAAAAAGTCACTATTCAAATATTATATTGTAGCAGCCTGACCATTTACATTCACATTCTCAATGCAAATTTAAATAAAAATAATAGGCATAAAAAACACACACAATACTTAGATTCTTGGATTTTTGATTTCTTTTGTGTGGATACTCTGCTGGTACAGATTACAACTCCTCCACATCTTTTCTTGTCCTGTGTGCCTCATAAATATGTATTTCCATAAATTCCCTCCTCCTCCCCAAAAAAGGGTGCTACCTAGTGTTCTGAAGACCTTCCTCTGGTTCATTTTATATTATGGTGGCACCATTCTAGCCCTCAGGCCATTGGTCAGCTGTCTCTTGTTCTTGATAAATATCTGCCCACCTCTTCTTTTGGTTATTATATACTTATCCTTGATCTTGTTTTTGTTTTGCTTTTTTTATTTGCAGCATTTTTCTTAAACAAATCATTGGAAATATGCTACTATATATTTTTTAAAAATCCAAATAACCATAGCTAGCATGTATATAGCATTGTAAAGTTTGCAAAACATTTTATGTATCATCTCATTTGATCTGAATAATAACCCTGCAAGATAGGTGCTATTCTTATTAACTTCTTTTTTGTGATTGAGGAAACTAAGTTTCAGAAGCAGTTAAGTGACATGCCAAGGGTCACACAACTTAGTAGTTGATGGTGGTGGGATTCAAACTTTGATCTTCCTGATAGCCCTTCAACTACTAGAACATAGTTATTATACATCGTTTATGCTTTCTCTTTTCTAGACTAAGCATTTTCCAATTCTTTGGAGTCAGGAAGACCCAAGTTCAAATTCTGCCTCTGATACCTACTAAGCCTTGTGACCCTAGGGAAGTCATTTCCTAATTCCAAGTCCAGCACTCTAGCCACTCTACCACTTATCTGCCAAGATAGCTGACCCAGAGAACCATAGAGGAACTAGAAATGCTTAGTCTAAAAAAGAGAAGATATAAAGTAAATGTGATAATTATCTTCTAGGATTTGAATGGCTATCCAAAATACCTACTATGTTCCAATGCTCACGTGAGCTGAGGATTCAAAGACCCAAGTGAAACAGTTCCCAACCTGAAAGTCTATCCAGAGAAACAATACATATATACAAAATTCTCGCAAAAGAAATACAGGGCAATTGAGAGGAGGGAAGCCCTAGCAGATAGAGGGGATAAGGAAATCCTTCTTGTAGAGGATGATCTTTGAACTGAGTTTTGAAGGAAACTAGAGATTCTAAGAAGCAGAGGAATCAAATTTGTTTTGTTTGGAACCATTGGACTAGAAGCAAAGGGTGGCAGTCATAAAGAGGCAGATTTACAGTTGATGTGAGGAGAAACATCTGAGCACTCAGAACTAGCCAAAGTCAGAATGGAATAGAAACCATTGAAAGTAGCTGATTCTCCCACTGGAAGCCTCCAAGTAGAAAACACATGTCCACTCTCAGATGTAAAAGGGATTCTTTTTCAGGTATGATCTAGACTGGACTGAACTGACCTCCTAGGTCACCCCTAACTTGTAAGATTCTGAGATTATGTGATTGATTTTTTTGTCTACCACCATAACTGTGGTAGAAAAATAGATACAGAAACTGAGAAATTTATTTTACTTTATTTTTTCAAAATATAGAGAAACAAAATGCCAGAAATACAGACTGGCTGTTGAACAATGATATACTTTATAAGTGAACTCTCGTAAATATAAAGTAAATGGTCCCCTATCTTTTAGAAAGCCGTTGTGAATTAACTTGAGGAGAAGAGGGCACAGGTGGACCCATCAACTATCTTAAAACAAGTTGAGCCACTGTCATCTCAATTTTCTAAAAAAGCTTTGTTGTAAATAATAATAATGATGGTGATGATGATGATACTACTACCACTAATAATAATAATAAACAAGCTAAGAGAAGATTGGAGAAGTAGGTTCAGAAAAACCAAACGAAACACAGAAAACAAGCCCTCAGCCTTGAAGGAGAAAAAAATTAAAGGACAACTAAAGAAAATTAAATTAGATTTAAAAGAAAATGCCTGTTTTATCACTCAGAAGTTGACCAATAAGAGAAGAAGTAAAAGTAAGATTGGTATGAATGATTGCACTCTTTCAAGGGACTGGACTGTTGTTAATTGGTAAAAAATGAAATACATTTCTTTATGTAGCTAACTGGTAGGTAAGAGGCTATAGTCAAATAGAGTTATCAAAGTGAGGTGATTAGACCTCTGTCCCGCCTTGGTTTTTTTCCACTTAAGTCTCAGAAGGAGATGCTGTAATCAACCACTCGATCAGCTACCATTTGATAAACACTTCACTATGTGTCAGGCACTGTGTTAAGTGCTAGGGATACAAAGAAAATTAAAAAAAAATTATCCCTGCCCTCAAGGAACTCACATTCTAATGGGCTACAAAATATGTCAACAATAATATAAGATGTATACAAAGTTTATGGAAGGTTGTCTCAGAAGATAGGGCAGTAGCAACTAGAGAGACCAGGAGAGGCCTCCTGCAGAAGGTGAGATTTTAGCTAGATAAGAGGTAGCGTGAAGAAGGAGGGCATTCTGAGAGTGAAGGACAACTGGTATGAAGGCACTGAATAAGGAGTTGGGGAGACACTGGAGTTTATCGAATAGGAAATAACATGATCAGACCTTTGCTTTAGGAAAATCACCACGACTGCTAAATAGAGAATAGATTGGAGTAGGGAGAGGCTTGAGGCAGGGAGGCCGATTAGCAGACAATTATAATAGAGGGGTGATAGGGTGATGTAGATGTATACTAGGGTAGTGGCTATGTAAGCAGAGGGGAGAGGACGTATATGAGAAATGTTGCAAAAGTAGAAATTACAAAATTAACGCCAGAGTGGATATTACTAAGGAAGTTGCAAATGATTTGCATATAAGTATCCCTCAAGAAAGGAGCATTGTTCAGTGGTCAAAGAAAGTGGTTTCTAGCTTGGAAGTACCTGATATTAGTAGTCTTGTCCTTTGCAATGACTTTGCCTTTATATGTCCCAAGTCTTATAATTAGTATTTTGAGTATTTTTTTCCCTTCCTCTGTCCAATCAAATTCTAGTCTGTTAACTTTTGGCACATGCTCCAAGATTCATTCTATCACACTTTATGCTCAGTGAACTGTCTACCTAACCATAGGGATATGTAGAAGTTGGCTAAGTCATAGCACCTTGGAATCCATGTGAGAATTTCATGGTTTAGGAATGTTCTTAGGAAATTACTGGGTTTTTAGTTACATATTGAGTTTGTGTGAGTATATTGCTGTATTTCTGAAACTAAAAGATTTCTCTTTTCTCTCCTGTCACTCCAGAACAAGATATTTGTTCTCATGTACACTCTGGGACCTTAGTAAAAAGCAGATATCATGAACCTGGCTGTCTTTAGGCAGAACATATATTTTAAGTGTTCTGCTATGACTTGGACAAAGAACAACATAAAAAAGATAAGAGAAAAGTTATATTTTAGCCTTTATTCCCAGACTTACTAACTTAGTGTTTAATTTATTGTTATGATTTTATGCCTCCCTCCTCTTTTCACATGGATCATTGGCTATAAACCAGCATAAACTGTTACTTTATTACCAACTGTCACACATAGGTCATTAAAATTTATCGATTAATCTATTCTCTATGACTTTTTTTTTAAATGTAAAGGCAAAAAGTTTGAAAACTCCTGCTGTACACATAGGTGTGTGTGTACGTGTGTATGTGTATGTGTGTATGAGTGTGTTAGACTTTGGTTTCAGAAGACAAGGGTCTGGTCTGATTATCTCCATATTAGCAGATTAGATGAGGTGATTCCACACTGTAGAGATTTCCTGGTTAAGAAAATCTTTGAAGTTCATCTGTAGCTTACAGTAAAGCTATCTGGTTCACTGAGAGACTTAAAGCCCTTGTTCAAGGTCATAGAGCCAGTATATGTCAAAGGTTGGATTTGAACCCAGGTCTTCCAGATTTCTGGTACATCTTTCTTTCTCTTTACTACACCACAATTCCAGCAAAAAGTCCAGAACTATATTTACTACTCCAGGCTCCTCACAATATATCTATAAAGTTACAAGCAAGTAGAAGACACTTATCATAAATACATATGTACACATTACATGCATACATAACATGTATTTATAGACACACAGATACACAATAAAACATTAGAAAGATATTACAGTCCAATGGAAGTAATTTGAAGTATTAGAGAAGACTTCACAGAGGAAGTACTTTCTGAGCTACGCCTTGAATTAAAAGAAGTATTTTGAAAGGCTGAAGTAGGATGAAGACCATTCCAGAAGAAACAGCATGGGAAAAACAGAGGAAGGAAATAGTATATGAAGGGCATTCAAGGGAATCATGGATTGTAAACTAAATTAGTGTCATATCATTGAGCTTTAAGTGTCATGCCAAGTTTAGATTTTATTCTGCAGTAAGTGGGGAGCCAATAAAGCTATTGAAGTTGGAATAATGTGATTGGAGCTATGCATCTGACATTTGTTTTCACTTAGATTGAAGGTTGGAGACTGGATGTGGGAAGATAGTCATAACTCCAGGGTCTACTGTAATGCATAGTAGCACATAGCAATGGCTTAATAAAGCTTCTTGAATTAATTAATTAGCTAATTAAATTAAAAAGTGAATGAATGGACAGTATGATGTAGTGAAAGAGCAGTCAACTTGGAGTCATGAAATTGGGGGTGCTTAGCCTGGAGAAGACTTCAAGTATCTAAAGACTGTCACCGACAAAAATGCATTAGACTTATTCTTGTCCTGTTTGGCCCTAAAGTACAGAAGAAATGGGTGGCAGTTACAGAGAGGCTGACTTTGGTCCAGTGTCAGAAAAAGCTTTCTAACAGTTGAAGCTATCCAAAAATGAAATGGGCTGCTTGGAGAATGAAGGTCTTTTCCTCACTTGAGCCTTCTTAGCCCAAGGGGGGATAACTTGTTGGAAATGCTATAAAGGCAACTCTTGGTCAGGTACAGTTTGGACCAGATGGTCTTTCCCATCACTTTTAGTGCTTATTTTTAATGATTTGATATAATCATTTATGTGCTCCCACTTCATTTTTAAAAAAAATTATTTGTATCCTTTGACCACTTGTTCATTGGATAATGGCTCTTGGTCTTATGTATTTCAGTTAAATTCCCTGACTTAGGTTTGTGCTTTGATTCAAATTAATAAGTGCTAATTCACTGATCAGATTGACTCCATTGCTTACTAGCAGCCCTACCTGTAACCTAGGTAAGTTACTTTTCTAAGCCTCAGTTTCCGCATCTATAAAATGGAGGTTAACAGTATTTGCACTAGCTTCTTGTGAAGATCCAATGAGATAATATACCATCCTAGCCATTACCATATTTCTTACTTTTCCCTAACTGGGGCTCTGTGTTATACCTTGGATAGGGATAGAAACTCAGCCTGTGATTTCATCGGTATGCAGAAAACTCCCTCTACTAATACAGGTCAGCATTTTCACTTCAGCTTACAGCCTTAGAAAGTTTCAAAGCAGTGTGGGGGGAGAAGGGGAATTCAGTGACTTAGAGAATATGTCAGAGGTTAAGATCAATTCTTTAACTACTTTCCTATGTTGCCTCTCTGTGCTAAGTATAGTTGTATACTGTACCTGTACCATGGGACAGCTGGGTGGCTCAATGGATAGAGTGCTGGGTCTGGAGTAAGTAAGACTTGAGTTCAAATTCCTCTTCAGACACTTACTAGTTCTGTGACCTGCTTGCATCATTCTCCTTATCTGTAAGATGTGCTGGAGAAGGAATTGCATTTTTGACAAGAAAATTCCAAGTGGAGTCATGGACGACCGAAAATAACTGAACAACAATAATAGTACCCACGTCAATGAAGTGACTTTAAAATGCAATGAAATAGACTCCATAGTGGACTAGTACTAGGCCCATGGAGGCTCTTTATCTCCTCCTTTCTGACAGACTTACACTGGGCAGCCACATTCAGGCAAGAAAAATAACTGAAAGAGGCTACTAGAGTAGAGGAATAACTTCTCCTGGCTGAAGTTGAAGTAGCACCAGAATGTAGCAATAATAAATGAGGCCCTGGAGAAGGTATTAAAAGGCAGGGTAGTCATCTTAATATTTCAAGTTAAAGAAAAATGTCTGTACTCTGATTTAATAGGTTGCCATTCTTTCTCATCATCTAAATCGCATACAGCTCAATAAATAAATTTCCTTTTTCAATAATAAATTTCTATACCCTTTACTTTAGCAAACAGAAACAAATCAATAAGTATTGAAGTTAGTGGTATTTCACCGCTGTAAGGTCATGTCAGTCATTTAGTTCAGGAATATAATCAATGTAGTTGCTTTCAATCTTACCTTCTCAGAAGAGTTTAGAGTGACAATAATAATATCTGCCAGTGGTTTAGCACCTTAAAATCTGCAACATGCTTTTATGTACATTATCTCATTCGAGGGGCACAGTGATCCTAAAGTAGTAACTCAGAAATTATTATTCCCATTTCATAGTTGAAACTGGCATCCTCAAAGTGGTTAAGTGACTTGCCCATTGTCGCATAGTACGTAAGTACCAGAAGCAGAATTTGAACCCTGGCACAACCCTGTATCTGCCGTGCTAAGTTGCCACTGTGATGCCCATAGATGGGAGAGGTGGGAGCGCAGGTAGGTGTTAGAAGAAACATTTATTAAGTGCCTACCAAGTGCCAGGCACTGTGCTAAGTGCTTTAGAAATATTCCCATTTAACCAAGGAAACTGAGGTAGAATAAAGAAGGCATAGTCATATTTTCCACTTTAGACCCCCATATACCTACATATATACATATATGTACATAATATGTATGAATAGATACATACGCACACACATGCACCTCAACATTTAAGAACCAGTATTTCCCTGCATGATATGTACTGTTATAGTTTTCCCTAAAGCTGGCTTTACCTGCCTTTCCCATTTGCTTCAACCTGATTGATGTAAGAAGGTAGAACAAACAATATTTTTAGGTAGCTAGAAAGATTTTCCCCCTTTCGGTTATCTACAGGATAGATGGCCTCTTCATAAGAATGCGCCTTAACAACTTGACAATGAAACCAACTGTTATTTGGTAAAGTGAGCCTTTCTTTCCCTCAGAGAAACAAAGGGGTAGTTGAAAGTATGGATATGTTCATGTGATTTAAATCTACAATGAAGTTGTTAATTACCTTTCGAAAACCATTGATCTTTTATGTAGATTGTTAAGACATAGAAAAAAAGTTGTTAGATATAACATTTGTAGTTACTGAAAACTCGGTGGGTCAGCCTAGTGCCAATTAGAAAGATTTCTTTCTGGGCCACTATGGGGAGATTTAGATGTGAGGCATAGCTCATAAAATATATATTTCAGTTACTCTTGCCATGAACACTGGGAAATCCTGAGTTTTCGAATGTTTAATCAACAAATCCCAAATAAAAATCAGAATCAAGCCCCTTCCAGCTCTCAATTTTTTTGTTTATTCCTCTTAACCTGCCTCCTTCCAACTTACCTTTTAACCTTAGCATTGGCAGTCTCCCAAGCTAAAAAATGTGTAATAATTATCTTTGATTTTTCCCATCCCTTCAAATATGTATATTCTTTTAGTCAGTGAATCCTTCCTTTCTAATTCATCCATCCTCTTTCATCTCACTGCCACCACTTTTGTTTAGAGTATAATGACTTCCATAGTTGAATTAGTTCAGTACAGGGGACGATTTTATAACAGATATCTCTGCCTCAAAAGCATTTTGTTTAGTCCTCTCAAATTAATCTTCCTAAAATGTCATTGCATTTTTTTCATTCCCTTGATCAGGAATCTAAAGTTCATTTCACCCCAAAAAACATTTAGTAAGTAAATACCTACTGCGTGCAAGGAAGGAATCCTGCTAGATTCTGGTGATACAAAACCAGAAATGTTTGCGTATAAAAATGGTCTATTCAACAATATTCCTCTGTGCTTTGACCCTGCCCTACCTTTTGTCTTATTTCCTACCATTTCCCAGCACAAAGACAATTGCTGTAATCAAGCTAACTGCCCACTATCTTCTGAGCATGTTTTTGGTCATTTCCACCTCTTTTGCCTTTATTCTTTCCTTTTACACTTTTTGTCTGTGGGGCATGTTACCTTTCCATATCCACTCACCTTTCATGGCCTATTTCAAGCCCCATCCCTTAAGTAAAACCTTTTCCAAGTATTCCCAGTGAACTTCCAGACAGTATTCACTGTGTTTTATTGTTCTCTAATTGATCCTTATCCCCAAATACTTTTTTCCTAACCAGATTCTAAGGCTTCATCTACCTTCCAATCTACCACGGTGCTAACAGTATAATAGTGGATGTTTAATAAGTATTTGCTGATTGATTGACACGATGGACAAATCACCAGCATTGAATCTTTCTCTGAGAAATGTTGGTTTATTTCACTTGTATAAGCAGCATGCCTGGTAGTTATCTGCCAATATATTTACTAGGAACTTTAGACTATAAGAATTTGCATAGTAATTTTAGTAGAGAAAAATATTGGTAGAAAATGCTAGTGAGAAAATTCTTTTCTTTGCCACTCCTCAGTTGAAATTTAATAAGTATTTGTTCAGAAAGTTTATATATTGCATGGCTGTGGATGGATTTATAGTTGGAGAAATTTAGGTGTAGAGAAGTTAAGTGACTTACTCAGGGTTACCTTGGGACAGTGTTTATTCACACAGAGTAAAATAGAAAAATGAGTCAATTTCCAAGATAATTCAAGCCAAAAAACAATTTTTGGTTAGGTGAGGAAAAATATTTTCCCCATGAATTAGCTAATTTTTTTCTGTTTACTGGTGTAATAATCATAATAGCATTGTGATAGCAATTATTATTTTAAAGCCAACAGGTCAGCTTGGCTCTCATAGTGGCTAAAAGTCTGTTTTCAATAAGGAATCCTAGAGAAGTTCAGAGAGATTTTCTTCCCTTTATGATTTTGGGTGGTGCATTTTTGTGCCCTTTGGAGGCTAGAGGAAAGAATTAGGCAGATTATATTATATCATTTTTAGATGGAACATTTAATAATGTTTAAGCCAGGTCTTCCAAATCTGTCCTGAGAAAGGCTTTCTATTTCCATTAAACAGATTTATGGAGACCCTGAACATTAAACCTTCCTTATTCTTTTGCTTAGGGATTTGTGTTTAATTTTCTGGGATAGCATCCAATGATAATGTCTTAAGGACTATACTTCTCTAGAAGAAGAGCTGAGAAAAGAAAATGCTCCATCATCTATGTTTAGTGTCAGAGCTATGCTAACATTAAAATAAAGTGGACTAGAACTGAACACTCTCACTTTCACCTTGCAATATTCTGAATTCGGTGATGCTTGGGCAGATGCATTCCAAGGAAGGGCCCTCAAAGGCCATCTAATCTAGCCTGTTCCCTAGTGTGATCCCTTCTAAAAATCCCCAATTGGTCACCTAACCTCTGCTTTTCCTGAATTGTGGTATATAGAGCTGCAGGCTCCAGATGAGGCCCTGGGTAGAGGAAAGTAGATCTGTCACCCTCCTTGTGAGCTTATAATTAATTCATAGAACCCTCTGTATCTTTTTTAATATTAGCTGTTTTCAAACCCTGTCTATATTATGTGGTTGTTTTTTTTTAATTCAAGTATAGAACCTTATCTTTACTTCTTGTACATGTTATTTAATTGGATTCAGCTCATCGTTCTAAGCTTGTAAAGATACCTTTGTCATTTAACCTGTTAACTCTCCCTTTCACACACAAAATTCTTGGTTCCAAGTTTAGATACAGATATAGACAATGGTATGTTTGTAAATGTTTAATGACCAGCTCTCTGTAAAAAAAAAAGCACACTTTACAAACTTTTAGGTTTAATTTGCATTATTAACATTTTTCATCACTTTCTTAAGACTAAACAGAAAATATAACAAACTAAGCCCCGATTTGTAGCATTTGCCAGTTTCCAAGGTGTTTTCAGCTCATGCTGAAAATTTAACTATCTGCTCATGATTAGAGCTGGCTCCAGCACGCACCTACATATAGGTGTTAAAGCTCTAGGTCACATAATAACTATGATAAAACATATTTATATAATGCTTTGAGAATTACAGAGTCCTTTCCTAACAAAAGTACTATTAAGTAAGCAATGCAAGTTTTGCTATTCCCAGTTGTCTATAGATGTAGATAATTCATCTCCTTTTGCATTGACTGTTAGGATTTAGTTGTTTGTTTTTTTCTGACTAAGGTATAAAATATTGAGTATGAAAAAATCTGAAGCCATAATTTAGAAACTCCACTGTGCATTGTCATTGTGTCAGTACGTAAGAGGAAAACAACCCCCAAAATTAATCTGGTCTGGATTTTCCATATAAGCTTGGGGTTTTAAGAGAAAGCCAAGATGTGGGAAAGCAATTTCTTTGTAAATGTATTTGTATGCCCACAGTCCTATTACATGTTACACACACAGACAGATAGACGTATATTTATTACACACACACACACACACACACACACAGAGCTAGGTGGAGCATTGGATGTTAGAGCACCAAACTTGGAGTCAGGAAGATCTGGGTTCAAATGTGGCCTCAGCCACTTACTACCTGCGTGACCCTGTTTGCCTCAGTTTCCTCATCTATAAAATGAGCTGGAGAAGGAAATGGTAAACCACTCAAATATCTTTGCCAAGAAAACCCCAAGTGGGGTGATGTAGAGTCAGACACTACTGAAAAATGACTAAAACAAAAACAATACACACATATAATATTTACTAGGACCACTGACATACATATATAAAGAGTTTTCTGTATGTATCATTAATATATCTACTTGAAGAGAATTTTAAATAATTTCTGCCACAATGAATAAGGCTCTTTGAAACCTTTAATAACTGTTTTTAAAAAGGAAATCATTATAATCTTTTAGACTTTGTTAATTACAGCATAAGTAAAGAGCAGAGTCATTGAAAACACATTCAGAGTTAAGTCTGTTGAATGCCATGCTGGAAAATAGGCTGATTACATAAGGTCTCTCTGAAAAAAAGCCTTTTGACCAATCATAAAATATTACTTCTACTTCATGGCACTTGAAAGAACTGCAGTAAACAGTAAAAGGATTAAAAAAGTCACAGCTGATGATTGCAGTATGCATACTAGTCTAGTGATCCAGAATGGTATACACACACATATAGACACATAAATGTATACAGGCATATACATATATGTTACACACATTCTAAAAGAATACCTAATCTCCTAGTCTATGTGATGCTTGAGTTTCTATGCTAGAATAGCAGATCTGAAAGAAGTCATTGAGTCCAACCCAACCATTTTACAGATGAAGAAACTGAGCCTTGGAGATATTAAGTTACTTGCACAGTGTCACATAGAAAATTGGTGATGGAACTTCAGTTGGTATCAGCCTTCCAGTTTCTAGTCTGATGTGTTTTCTCCACTACTACATGATGACATCTCTTGCCTATATTGTGTGGCTTCACAGCCCCCAAAGAAATCTGAAATACTAACCACTTCAACTCATTAAAACATTAGCATCGTTTGGCAATTTCTAATAGGATAATGTGAAACAAGAAGCCTGGACTGGAATTAATAGTGTCGTCATGTTTCTATAGGACATATATTGGGATGAAAGAAAGAAGAAAGACACTTGATAGTAATCGAATTACTTATTGATACCTACTTTTCACTACATAAGAATATCAGACCTGTACCTAATTTATTTTTAGAGGTATTCTCTGGCAGATGCCTCTTGCTGCTAGTGAATTTGACAGTGAGTACTTTTTCAAGACTGAGGCAATAGTAAAACTTTAGGAAGATAACAAAGCAAAGCAAAGCAACAATAACAATAAAAATAGTTGAATACAAATGATAACACCAATATGTTTGCCTAGCCGGAATCATGCTTTCATATTTTGTGGATACATAGTTTCATCAATGTGAAACACTGCCCCCACTCCATCCTCTTCACTCCCACTTCCCAGATTGTAACCCTCTATGATTTAATAGATGGATCTTCAAAAATTGTTGTGGCCAAAATACTCATCACGCTGTAGCTGACCTGGTGGTAAAACTATCATAACTTAGCTAGGCTATACCAGGAATTCTAGATGTGCAGTGTCTTATGGCGCCTAGACTCAAAGATTGTTTAAACTCCTCCAGAGCTTTTTTCTACCTATGTATTCTTAAACCCAGAGTTACTGCTTTAAAAAAGAACCAAATTGGAAAAGCAGTGCCATTTTTATTGATAATTTTGTAAAAGGGCCCCATGAGATACAGAATTGAATGGTTGACATTTGTATTGCCAGTGGATTGAGTACCCCACGTGGACGAAATCACAGACACAGTTGACTATAATGAAATGAATTATCAATTAAGAAGCATCTTACTTCCCCTTGATATCCTTAGTTGAACTGCTTAGAAAAGTAGAAATATTTTTTTTGGTTATTAAATGAATTTATTTGTCTATATAGCATACATTTAAAAAGTACCACTGTTCAAGTATTCTATTATTCAAATCACAGCTGACTTCTGATGAGCTTCCTTCCTTATAATTATGTATATTTTATATTTCCTGTGACTTTACTATAGCACCATGGCATACTGGATAAAGCACTGGACATGGAATTTGTAAGGCTTAGGTTAGAAACCCACTTCAGACTCTCATTGTGTGACCTTGGGCAAATCACTTAAAATTTTTCAGGCTCAATTTCCATACCTATAAAATAGGAACCAATATACTTGAAGCACTTGCTTCACAGGGGGAGGTTCCAGTGACATAATGAATGTGAAGGAGTTTGCAAATCTTAAAGCCATATGTAAATGTCAGTTGTTGTTATTGTTAAATATTTCAAAGTTCCATGATTTCATTCATGTATATACTCCTTCTATCAATGAGATCACAGCCTCTCCATATCATTGGGGGCAGTTTCATGAACTGCTGTGGCCAAAACAGTTATAATACCTCGGAAGCCACCTCTAGAGATGTCTTTAAACTTAACTAGAAACCAGATTTTTGGTCTTTAGAAACCAGATATGAGATCCATCATCAAGGCTGTGTTCAAAGCTCTTCGATCATGGTAGTGTATGCTGGGGCATTCACTTTGCTGGCAGCCTTCAGGAAGCCAGGGTTACCTCTATTCCATCATGTGATGATGTGGGTTAATGGGTTGGGCCCTGCACCTAGACTTAGGAACACTGGATTTCATTTCTTTCTGCTGTTACTTATTAGCTGCATGACCCTAAGCAAGTTATTTAACACCCCTCAGTCTCTAAAATTGGAATCAATATAGACCTGCCTCACAGAGTTGTTGTGAGGATCCAGTGAAAAGATATATGTCTGCGAAGTGGTGTGCAAGCCTTAAAGAGCTGTATAAATGTTAGCTAAAAATGAGTGAAGCATCTGAGTTACAGGTAGCTATGTGGTATTTATTTGTATAGCATGCTGGCCTTGGAGACAGGATGATCTGGGATCAAATTTTGTCTCAGAGTGTTACTATCCGTGTGTCTCTGTATGTCTGAGACTCAGTTTGCTCATCTTTTAAAAGCAATAATAAAAGCATCTGCCTGAAAGGGTTCTTGTGAGAACCAAAGAGATTTTCAAACCTTAAAACACTGTATAAACACTGATTATTATTATCTGAGTGAGACTTTAGTGGAAGATTTCTCTGCTTATCTTCTGTTTTTATTACACTGATGGAGCCGTAAGAGTTTTGATATACCTTGGTAGTGTATTATAGTCAATGTGAAATGTGACGCATATACCTCTCTAATTCAGGTTAATTGAAAAAAAATGTGGCCAACCTTTTTAAGGTCTGAATTATCTAGATCAGAGGTGTCAAACACATAGTTTGCAAAACTCTGTAGTACTACCAAAACCAGATTGACATGTAATTGGGGCATATTTGACAAAAGAAGAATTTAAAACTATAACATATATAATATTAATGTATGGTTTTGCAGGTCAATATGTTGCTGCCTACAAGGATCCATTTCTCTTTGAGTTTGGCACCATTGATCTATTTTGTTCCTGTGTAGCCATGTCTTTATATAACCACCAAAATGGCTTCAGCATGGCTAGGGGAGCCATTAGAGCCACATTAGAGAGTTGATATAGGTCAAGAATAAAGTTTTATGGTCTGGCCAGAGGAAAGCCTTAATTCCTGTTCATCATTACAGTCTACCTGGTCACATTCACTGAATAAGTCTTCAGGTGTCTCTGTAACTTTCTCTGTGCGGAAACAACCATCATTTAAAACCTTTCAGTGCAGTATACCATAACATTGCCATTTGGGTGTTATAAACTAGTGTGTTCAAATCCTCCTGGAATTGTTCTTTTAGAAATTCTTTATATCCAGTGCTGTTTCAGAGTCAAATGTGCTACTTCATTTAATTAAGGAGTAACTAAAGCAAGCAGTAATTTAAGCTTAATAATTGAACAGTTAATTAAGAAAAGTGCAGGTTATTTTCTGGGGATTAATATCAGAGGGGGAAGAACTAATAGCCCAATTCACTGTATGGAGACAGCTCTATCCAGTGAATTGTACTTGGTATTGACTGTTTTCATTTCCTATGGCCAAGCAATTTGGTCACAGTTTGGATACAGGATACCAGCAAACCAGTGTTTTGGCCACTGGTAAAGGCCTTTGAGTAGAGAGCTCAACCCTATCTCTTCTTTCTTTCTCCTAACGCTTTAACTATACAGTGCTTGAGGAAGACTTCAGTTGGCCCTCAGTGAATCAGTTTCCTTATCTCATGATTAAAACTTGATCTGATTCTACTTAGAGCTATGCCTATGTAGATTACACAAAGGATCAAGTAACCAAAAAAGATCCATTTTTTTTGTGATTTAAAAAATATTATAAGGTAGTTCCCAAACACTTCTTTTATAGATGCATCCAGAAGGTTGCATTTTTTTCCATTTTCAAGAGGATAGTCTGTATATTCTGTTAATTGTGCCACATGTGTATGTGTACACAACTGTATGTGCATATATATATGTATACAATGTATATGTATGTGTATGCATAAATGTATATGTACACATGTGGCACAATTAACAGTGTGTACATATATCATCACTCTATTCATTAACAGATTATTTCTCCTTGCCAGTGTTAACATATGTCAGTCATTCCCTGGAAAAATGTGGGAGTCTTTGGGAAACACATTTCTAATACTAATCATACAAGAAAATACTGTACAGTTCTGTTGCTGAGTAGACAATACCCACCACACATTTACCCTCCAGATTGTCACCTTCTCTGAAATGTATAGTCCTAGAGAGTAGCCTAGAGCATTAGAGTAGCGTAGAGAGTTCAACTTACTTGCCCAGGCTTCCATAGCCCACTTCTGTCAGAAACCAAGTTCTTCCTGTCTCTAATGATGAATGTCTATCCCATACCATGCTACCTATCCAGTAGGCATGGAGGCAAAGTATTTATTAAAATTATTTTTCTATTAGTGTAACTAAGCTAATTATATCTCTTCTCAAATTAAAAAGCTATCTTATAATCTACATAATTTCATGGGACTTGAAAATCCAAAAAAATGGGTGTTATCTTCCAGCTTAGAAAGACTTACTAGAATGGTAAGCTATTATTAAATGGATTATATAAATGACAATGTTTATTTCCTGCTTTTCCTTCGGTTAATTTTTCTAAGCTGGAAGACATTTTTGAAGGTTTCTCCATTTTATGTTAATATAATTTATTGGACACCTCAAGGGGTATCAGTAATGTGATATTACCATGCAGTTCTGGATATATTTACTACTTTCATTTACTATTTTTCTGATGCATTGATTTTAATAATAATGAGCTTGAGCTTCTTATAGCATAAACATGCAGGTGCCTTTTAGCTGTAGAAAAGATATTACAAATTGTAATATATAGAGGTTATATGGGAATATATTTAATACCTTTATACACTAATATAGAGCTGATTTAGATGCCTTTCTAAGTATGGCTGAAGTCAGTATTATATGGAGTAAAGGATTTTTCTTGACTGTGGAATCATGTAAGTGGAAGGAATTAAAAAAAAAAAGAAATTGGAAGAAATATTGACATAGATTTGAGCAGACTTCTGGATTTATATATCATTGAGCTGTTGAGAATTCGTATAATTTGTTTTGGGGACTTCCATGTGTATTCAATAATTATTAGTATGTAATGGTGGAAGTTCATTTATTAGTCCCCACAATGAATGTTTAACATTTTGAAATATAAATCCATTTTTATTTGATTTATTTATACTGTGTTAATGGCAGAAATTCACAAGATGCCATATTTTCATTGAGACTTGAACAATTAGTTAAGTAACCAAGTACCACATAATACATTGTTGGTCTAGTCTTAACTAACAACAGCTGCCCTATTGTTTCAAAGATGTGTATGTTAGTAAGACCATGGTAAGGGAAATCCCATTGTGTACTGCTTTGGTACAAATCCTTTCTCGGCTGTGGTTAAATCCTCCTCAGAAACAGAATTAACCAGCAGCCTTTAAAAATACTGGATACATTATTTTTTCTTCCAAAATCTGAAAACTGGTTTGTTATTAGGCAAAGGCCACACCACAAGATGCTTTTAACTTTACCCATGCCAGGCATTCAGGAACATCCAAGAAGGAAGTGTGCCATTCTGTTTCCTCTGTGGTTTTAGTATGCCTCTGCTGTCCATTTTAAGTGTTCCTCCTTTTTCCTGTGTGTACCCGCTATAGTGGCATTTGAGCATCTAGCCAATTCTGACAAGTAATCTTTCAGTTTTTAGCAGTCTTTGGTTTATTAGAAGACACTCCAGAATAATTTTTTTTCCATGAAAAAATTCATCCTCATTTAAATAGTCACTAGGTAAGCTATGGAAATGATGTACATGCTCACTGGTTTTGTCAATATATGTGATTCATTGGGGTTATTTGACAATTTATTTTGCCTTCTTCATTGCTTTTTCCCCACTCTCATTTTCACTCCCTTTTGTATTTGTCTCATGGCAACTCATAAAAAAAGACAAAAGAAGCTAACAAAAAATAAGATTATTGACACTCAAGAAGGAAAGGAATTGTGCCACTGTTTCTGGCATGATTCAGTTACCACCATTGAGTGTATTAATTAACCCTTGGGTGATTTTACCTCTCTTGCCCCTGAAAGTTGATTTATTTTTGATTTGTATCAGTGTGGTTCAGTGAGAAGAATGCTTTATTGGGAAACTGAAGATCTGAATTCTAATCCTCACCTTGTAACTAAGCCGCTAGTTCCATTTAGAACAAGCCATTTCAGTTCTCTAGGCCTTCATTTCCTTTTCTGTATGATACAGCTAGAATGATACCTGAGATTGCTTCCAGCTTTAAAAATCTTTGATGTTAATTTATGAGTACAGCAATATATAACAACTAGGAATTTATGGCAACCATTTCCTGACCAGAATGAATCAGCAAGAATAAAAACTTGCTGTCTTATTCAGATGGTGTCTTTTCATGGCAAAGGAGATTCTGAACATTATTCGCTAATACTTTGAGAACTGCATGGTGGGGCATCAGAAATTTTTTAAAAATCTAGCAAATGGTTAGAATGGTTAGAATGATCCTTACAATTATATTCTACCCAGGTGCATTTCAGGTCAAGATGACCATTTCGAGGGGGGTGGTGGCAATAGGTCTGTGAAAGAAACGGGCATTTTTTCTTAATTATGAAAGTGTTATTTCAGTAAATACAATTTAATTGAAATCAGAACTTCTACCAAACACTTTCAATAGATATGTTATGACTTTACCAGCATGAAAGGGGGCGCTATTTGTTGTTTCATTTCTTCACTAATATGCTTACATATTGGGTTTGAACTTGAGCATATGGAAGTTTAATCCTAAACAAAGCGTTTGCTTTTTCGTGTAAGTAGGTGAAATGGGAATTTTAGAACCCTCCCCCAGGTTCTTTTTTTTAGTTAATTTTTTAAAGCCCCTTCAAGTTGGGCACCGTTTAGAAACCTAGAATCGTATGTTGAAAGGGTCAAGATGAGTTAACAGAATCTTTCACCTATGTTTTTAAAGAATTTATGCAAAGTTTTTTTTTAATATGCCAAATGGACATGGATTGAAATATAATTGAATGTGGGTAGGAAATTTTCTTTTTTGTTCAATTTTTTATGGGAACTATGAAGTTGGAAAAAATTGTCTTCAGACTGTGTTAAGGAACAATGCTGTATGCTAAAATGTTATTATTGTCAAAGAAAAGATATAGGAGCAAATGTATTTATACAAAAGTACAAATTAACGTCATTCATTTTCTTATAATTTCTACTATGGTGTAAGCAGATCAGTGGTTTTGCTATGTTTTGACAACATTCAAAAGCCTGATTTTTTTTCTTAAAATACTATATTAATAGTTCAGGAGTATGATATATTAAAATAATTCTGGTGACTGAAAACTGGCTATTTGGCCATTAGTTATATAATATGATGGTGCAATATGAATTTTTAAAACCATGAAGCATTTTTTGAAAGTAAAAATGTCTCCAAATATTTATATTTGTAACAAAAGACATTGAATTACTGATTTAATGTAAGATTCCCCCAGAGTAATTGTAAAATGCCCTGGGAACTCACGTACCTAATTTTTGCCATAACACAGGACTATATAATAATGTTGATCCCTAAAGGCTTATATCTCCAAATAATCATAGTATAGTTATGATTT
The DNA here is from genome assembly GCA_028646595.1 of Phalanger gymnotis. Classification (NCBI taxonomy): domain Eukaryota; kingdom Metazoa; phylum Chordata; class Mammalia; order Diprotodontia; family Phalangeridae; genus Phalanger; species Phalanger gymnotis. The sequence goes on along the minus strand of CM053622.1, from coordinate 230,758,901 downwards.
CCAGACATATGCATTATACATACTAATAGTTTTGAAGTGAGAGAAGTCTGTATTTCAGTCAGATAAGGGGCACATTCATTTTTGCCATTTCCGACCAGGAAGAACATAGTAATTACAAAAGACAGTAATATTAATCCTCCTTCTGCCCTTACATTTCCTTGCAAGACCCTTCAGTAGTCCCAGTTGATTTAGTCAAAAAGACCTTTTCTAACATCTTGATGTTTTATAGAACAGTTGACGTGTTGTTAGCCATCAGTGGGTCTAAGCTCTGGACACTGGTCTGTAGTTCAATATTAAAATTAATCATGATGTAACTAATGTTTAACTTTTTAAAAGGAAACCATTTTTTAGAACTCTTATTAAATTAAAACCATGGAAGATTAGCAATTATTAGCATTTCAAGTATATGAGCAACACCTTCATTTAATAGGCACATTCCCACGTTACTTGATTAGATTTTTCTGGCTAAGATTAGGATTACCTCCATCACCAACTCCCTGCCTCCTGCTCCTGACTGTAAACTTCCTGAGGACCTATGTCTTATTCATACTTATTTTTCCCATGATGCCTCCTGTATTCATGTAGATAGTGAGTTCTTAGTCAATATAGGTTAAATTGAATTGTTGAGTAATAATACCCAGAGTTTGTACTTTATTTGAAATTTCTGCGTACTCTTTTGTTTCAAAATTAGTTCTTTAAAAACAATCCAATTCAGAAATGTGTATTTTTTAGTGACTTTGATTCTTTAAATAATCTTCATTTTCAAGTTTCATTTTCTGGTTACAATGCTTTTCCTGAGGTACTTTTGCATAGACATTATTCGTAAAGACAATGTAGGTGGTGTTAAAAGTGTGAAGTGAACTAGGAATCTAATATCTTAACTAAGTGGGATTCATATGATTTCATCTTCCTGTTGAAGATGTTCATAAACTAGAATTGATTAAATTAGGGTATACTTTTAGAGGAAAGCTGAATTAGAATAAACATATTTTTACAAGTTTAATGCCAAATCATTTTGGTTCCCTTTTGTAGTGACTTCTTACATCACTTATTTGCTGCAAATAACCTTTGATAGATCTCATAATTGTTGAAGAAACCACATGGCGTAAATGATGGTATTGACTAGGGAAGGCCAAAGGTTAAGCTTTATGTATTTTACAGCTTGTTTCAGCTTGTTACTGAGAAACAGCTATAAAACATCTGCACCTGTTCTTGTATTTATTTGTGTTTTTCTTTTTAAACAAAGTAAAGGTGATCAAATAAATATGGACTCTTTAGGCTGTTTCTCCAGTGGAATAATAAATACAGTGTACATTTCATCATCAGTAAGTTGGATAAAGCATTTATTAAGCACTTACTGTGTACCAAGTACTGTGCCAAGCACTGCACATATAAAACCAAAAGTACAAGGGAGTCCCTACTCTCAAGGAGCTTAAATTATAACACAGGAAGATAATGCATAAAGGGGATTTGGAAAGTGTGTTGCCTGGGGAGAGATAAATAAGGCAGATGGTGTGGAGCTAGAAGAGACCAGTAAGTAATCTGGAAGTGGGATGAGCAGCATGGCTAACTAGCCATTCCAGTCAGGGACTCACCAGCCATCAGGCAGTAGGTCTCAGAGTGGGATCATGTTTAAGGGGGCAAGACAACTGGTCTGGAAGTGGGAGTACCTGGGAGTCACCTGGAAGGGAGGAGAGCATATTGAAACTTAAAGATACCTTAGAAATAATCTAGTCTAACTTCTCATTTTACAGAAGGGTTAAATAATTTGTTCCGAGTTGCTTAGTTGCTTTCACAGCTCAGATTAGAACCCTTTGTCTGCCTTCATGGTAAAGGGAGCAGTAGTGTTGTTACACCAGTTGGTTTTCATTCATTTCTTTAAAATTTTGAGTTCTGAATTCTTTTGCTCTCCTCTTCTACCCATTGAGAAAGCCAGCAATGTGGTATCAATTATACATGTGAAGTCATGCAAATTATATTTTCATATTAGCCATGTAGTTTGAGAGTGGAAAACCTAAAGCCAAAGGAAGAGACTTTAACCAGGTTCTGTTAGCTAAGTGATACTGCTGTCATCTATGAAACTGATTGATAAACCTAAAGATAGCCTGAAGATGGCTTCTCTTGGCAGATGTTAACTACTGTTTTAAGGAAAGGAAGGCTGCCCAAATGGGGTCAGAAAGGGCCAGACATGATCAAAACAACTGAACAACAGCAAACAGCTATAGAGGTTTATGCTCAGAAAATACTTTTTCCAGTTTTTTTTTCCTTAAATATAGTGGAAAAATTGGGGTGGGGAACCAAAAAATAGTAAATGCAACATAATTATTAACTTCTCTTTCTATTTCCTTTGTAAAGATATATGGAGTGTTTGCCTATGTAGTGAACTGCTCCGGTGTGTCTTATCAAATCATTTGTCTGTCTTAACAATTAGTATCAATTTCTAGGGCTTCTTTTCTCTATGTAATGTTTCTTGATATCAGCTAGGTGGTGCAGTGGATAGAGTGCAGGGCCTGGAATCAGGAAGACCTGAGTTCATATCCAGCCTCGAACACTCACTAGACATGTGACCCTGGGCAAGCTGCTTAAGTTCTGTCTGCCTCAGTTTCCTCACCTATAAAATGGAGATCAAATCAGAACTTTACCTTTCTAGGTTGTTGTAAGGATTAAATGAGATAATATTTGTAAAGCACTTGGCTCATAGAGGTGCCTAATAAATAAATAATGTTTATTCTCTTCTTGGCTGGTTACTCTTCAGTAATGAGATTGTCTATATTATGGCCTAGTCGTGTGTTTATACACACATGCACATATGTATATAGTGTGTGTATGGATATATATGTATGTGTGAAGTTCAGAGACAAAAAAATCTGGTTTGTAATTCACTGTACACTCTTCATGTATCTAAAATATAATTTTTTTAAATATTGCACAATTTCTTGATAATCTTTGCTGACTCAAATTTGTAGTGAATCAGTTACTCAGAATGAAAAGTAAGTCTTGGCTGGACTGGCCCAAGAACCAGTATATGTTTTGTCAGGGAATAAACTAGGACATGTTCTGAGTGGTAAAGCCCACCTGATCTTTGTCATCTTAAAAACAAAACTTTTTCTGTGGAGCTATTCTCCAGGTATGTCTCTTTACTGATTATTAATAAGTCAGGTTCTCACCTTTCCTTGTCTTTAACCTAAAATATGGAAGGGGGAAAAAGCCTTTGAAGCTCAACAACCTAGTGTAGTTTATAAATGGCTGTTTTAACTTTAGGCTTAAACTCTATTAATAATACAAGGATTCATGATAAATTTCAGTGAATCATCCTGTGAACTCAGATGGGGAAAAAAACCCTTTATTTTCATTAACCTTTGGTTTCCTTTGTAATCATACACATGGTATTTTATGCATTTAAAAACATTATTCTGAGAAAGTGGCCATTTTCACCATTCTGTCAAAGGGAGGCCATGACACCAGAAATGGGGTTAAGAACCCCTAAACTATAGGATACCAAACATCCAACTACATCATAACCTCTCAGATTTACCTCCCTCCCATCTACTTGGCCAAGGTTGTCTAGAGGGTTGGAATGCTGAAGAGAGTATAGGCCAGAACAGGAGTAATGAGTAAAAGGCTATAATAGACTGGGCAAGAACTGCGTTCTAGGAAAAATGGACAAGGACCTATATTGTCAGAAAGTGGGATGTAACCAGTTCATAGCATAGATCAGCCCTTGCCACAGTGCCTTACACGTAACAGAGGAGTTAAACTTCTTATTCAGTGTAGGTGCTTAGGTTGGACCCTTGGTATAGGTGCAGCATTAGAAAGGGGAGTCAGATATGTACGTATGGTGAGAATTCCTGGGGGAGGGTTGAGAAGAGAAAGGCAGGGGGATTTAAGACTATTCAGACTTGCTGATACCCAGATGGTGCCCTTATTTCAGTGATCTGGATATATAAGGTTCTATTTACATTTCCATGAAAGCCTAGTGTAAAGATAAGATTTTTTGTAGAAGAGTTATGTTAAATGAACCAATGCCACTTGTCTAGAATCGTCAGAGAAAAAGAAAACAATATTAAAGTCATACCTCTTCACTATCAAAGCCCAGAGGCCAAGATGTTTGTTGAGAGTAAAGAGAGAGAAGCCGAAAACCTATTGAGTTATGTAAAAAATGAAAGTGAGAAAATAACCTCTCCGGTTGTTAACACAATTTGATGGGAAGTGAGGTTTGTAAAGGGAGACTTTTGTTTTCTTGATCTCCTTTTGCTTGCTATTGGCTACAGTAATCCTACTGCTTTTGAAACAGTTCCACAAAGCAGTGCCACTCAGTATGTGCCTCCCCCACACTTCCTACAAGGGAATCATTGATTTCTCTTGTATCTCCAGAATATTAGGTTTTCTAGGCCAGGGACTTCCATTCCTCCACATGAAACAACAACAATGATCATAACCTTTCCAGTTATCTCCTTTTTGAGTGAAGTATAAATTGACTAAAAACTTCAAATTTTTTAAATTTAATATGCCACAGGCCCTTACACCAAAAGTCACATTAGAAGATATTTTTTCAATTATCTCAATTCAATTCAACAGGCGTTTGTTAAGTACTTGTTGTATACAGGACACCCTCTACTGGGCATTGGGTACAAAACCAAAAATGAAGTATAATACTTATCTTCAAGGAATCTAGATTTTCCTTGAATGTACAGCATGTGAAACAGATTAATAAAGAGTTTGAAACTTGAACTGCACTTTCACAGAAGCTGAGAATTCTAAAAAAAGGTGGCATTGTGGAGGTGGGGAGTGAATTTCAGGCATTAGGTAGATATCCAGGGAACAACAAATAGACTGATTTGGCTGGAACATACGGTACATGGAAGAAAACCATACCAGAAAAGCCTGGAAAGGGAGACTAGAGCTAGATTTTGAAGCCCTTTAAATGCCAATCTGAGGAGATTGTATTTTATTATCAAGGCAATAGGGAATTACTGAAGATTTTTTTTTTAGCAAGGAAGCTACTTAGATGTGTTCTTTATGAATATTACTTTGGCATCTGTGTTAAAGAGGATGGATTGAGGGTAGAGGACAGAGGCAGGAGATGATGTAGAGACAGTGTCTACAGTATATGGCATACATTTGAATATTGAGGTTAGTGAAAAAGGAGATTTAAGGAATGACCCTAAAATTTCAAAACTGGATGATGGCTTTCAACAATTTAAAAAATCAACTTGCAGTTTTTGTAGAAATGCAGTCTGGACTAATATTAGGACATACCCTAAAGCACCTAATTAAGAGAGACAAATAATGATGGAAATTCCATTTGTTTCAGAAAAAGGTAGCAAATGATAAATTCTGAACTTTGGCTGAGACTATTTTGTTGGGACTTTTTCAGAAACTTCCTACCGATGTGGGAGAAATGTGGTTTTTCATACTACAGTATCATTTAGTATAACTGGATGTGTGTGTGTGTGTGTGTGTGTGTGTGTCTTATATTTTTGAATGATGCAAAAAGCAAATTTTCTCTCATATTACGTACAATGAAATCCCAACCCCCAGATGAAATTAATATTGCTCTTCACAGATAAATACACACATACCTATGTGTGTGTGTATATATATATAATATACATACATACATACATATGCATATACATAGACATATGTGTGCATGTGTCTGTAGTGTTTGAGGTGATATTTGAAGTCAAAGTCATCCTAGATCTACAGTTAGTACTCTATCCATTTAGCTGCCAATGGCACCGTGTGTGTGCGTGTGTGTGTGTGTACATATATATAGATACAGATATATGAAGTGGAATAGTAGTTAAAGTGGAGATTGAACAGCATGCTTAAAGAAAAGCTCTACCAGTTCTTTGATCTTAACTCCAAAACAGAATCTTTAAGATCCATTTCATTTTAAATTGAATGGAGGAGTACTAAAATTCTGTACTGCTTAATAATATACTGTTCATAAGACAGTAGATTTCAGAATAAAGCTGGTTTGTTTTGGACCCCATCCAAGGAAGCTTCGTTATTGAAGTTGCAAAAATATCTCATTTTAAGACAATGTCTTACAAAGCAATTCTACCACATGGAGTCCAAGAATGGCATTACATCTGTTATAGCTATATATAGTTTCTTGAGATCCATGAGGATTAATTAGATGATCACATCTGTAAAATGCTTTGAGTTCCTTAGAGAGAAACATAAGTTACTATCTTTATGTGCTGGGTCTGAGCTCATATCTTGGCCTTGCAATTATAATCTAAGTGATGTTAAATCTGCTTATGAGTTGGATAGAAGAACGATTAATTAAATAGATGTCACTTTAAAATTTTTATTTGTACTTGAGTTTTAATAGGATTGTAAAGGATAACTATAATGGTGGATTGTCTAGATGTAGATCTCTGCATGAAACTATTGGATGAAATGTGAAACCAAGTTTTTCATCACTTATGCACTTAAGGTTTCAATGGGTTTTCCCCCTAATCAGATCTAACACAATTCTAACTCAGATAATTGTATTTTTTTTTGCTTGCATTATTTATATTGCCTTAATAGAGTAAAAGCAGTTCCCTTTTATGGTTCAAACCAACATATGATATTTGTTACATATCCAACTCAATTCTGCAACCAGTTATTGGTGTAACTCACTTTAGGCAAAGATGTATTCCTGAAAAGTTATATGTAAATCAAATCATTTAAAATGTCTTAGGGAAACTTGCTGTTTTATAAAACCCTATGACAAATTACTTTGTAAAGTTATGCCTCAGTAAAGTGAAGGATCAGTTCTTAATTTGTTGTTCTTAACAATAATTCAGCGTGTGTTTAGTGAACTACTTACTTCTCTGAGAGAAGCAGCACGGGTTAGATAAAGCATGAAGTGCTACAGTTTCCAAAGTTAAAGTTAAGGTCACTTAAGGGGAAATGGAGAGATACATAGTGAATGAGTGTAGGCTGTGGAATATTACCAATAAAGAAATGTGTGGAAGTAGTGATTTAAATAAAATTAGCAAAGAAATGTACAACCTGAAAAGGAGAGGGACTCAGTTATAGATCTGAAATGAGAGGAGAAAGATCAATAGTCTATGTAATGATTCTATTGGTGCTCCTTAATGTCAGGAGATTTAAAGAAGGGTTCCCAGCATGTTGTATGGATCCTTTATGAGGATCTGCAGAAAGGACATGGACAAGTGGAGCATAGGTTGAGAAGATGTGGTTGGGTTGTGATTTTCACCTTTTAAGGAGGATCAGCTTTGAAGAAGCAATTTATCAATTGAAGGAATGCCAAGGCAACATATAAAGAAGTAGGTCACAGTGTGATTCAAGGCCGTATGCAAAATCCTAGGAGAATCTATGGCAATGATCACAACGAACTAACCTAGATATAGTATGAAAAGCAAATTCATAGGATTCTTGTTTGTCACATTTCCAAAGAATTTGTGGGAAAGATATTTTTTAAAAAGTGTTAGAGAACTTGGTGAGAAGTTTCTAGGGTTTTGAGAGGAAATAAAATGCCAGAAAGAAAAAAAAGCAGAGTTAAAAGACCACCCCTAGTTGAACCTTCTTTGGAAAATAAGATCACTGGTAGTATTAATATCAGTTGTTGTGCCTTCCATTTCATCTGTGGCTAGCCTGTTTTCTCCACTGCCCTATAGGTTTTCTAGCTTCTTGTAGAACCCTGTCACCTCTGTTTAACACTAACGTTCTGCCCAGGACCTCTTTCTAGCCTGTCCCATTCACTGTCTTGACTTCTTCGACCAAGGCTGCAAATGAGAGGCAGTGTCTAGAATAAACTCAAAGATGCCAACATAACTTGGCCTGGCTGTACCCTATTAAAGGCAGAAGAATTTAGTGGGGTAAGGGGTTGATGGCAGGTGTCTATAGGGATGCCTCAGGCACAGTAATCCTCATCTGGTCACCACTTGTAGTATTGCTCCAAGCATAGGGTTCCTGTTGACTTAAAAGAGAGTTTCTCTCTTGGGGCCTGTTTGCAGCTGATCTGAGCACAGTTCTCCCTTTGAAATCTCAGCAAGCCTGATGTTTGAATCAACTCCAGGAGGATACAAAGTAATACAGTAAACTGGTTGTCAAATCTGCTCAATGGAGCATGGAACAGTATGAGAAATGTCCCTGAAAATTTGTAAGCTTTTAAAATGAAACCTAACAAGTTAAGTGGTGCTGTGTTTTGGTTTCATTTTTTTTCCATCTTCCCTTTTCCCCACATTCTGTAGCTTTTGGAAGCTGGTGAAGCAATGTGCAGAATATATCTCTCTAGTTGATATTTGAACACTTAAAAATTAAAAATTTGTTTTAAAATCTTCCTTTTTAAAAGTTATAACAGGCAAGTCTGTAACAAATTCAGAACCATTTTCCCCCAGGAAATGGTGCTAAATACTCTTCTATAATGTCTTTCAAAGTTTAAACACTAAAATCCGACCTCTCTTCCTTTTTAATTACTAAAATCATGACATCAGTAAATTACATGGACAGGATATAGAAATCATTCCCAATGAAAATACAGCTTCAAAGATAGGGTAAAAAAATACTGCTTTCCTGTCACTGACTTTAGTAAATATTGGAGAATGCTTTGAAATCCTCATGCAGTTAAAAATTTTGCATCTGCAAGGGTGCATGGGAATAGTTGAATTGTGTACAAAATTCCAAGTGGTTTCTATATGCTAATGCATACTCTACTAATGTCTACTCATGGAACTGTTTATAATGCAGTTAATTATAGCTTAAATAATTTATAGCTATTATAAGTATTTGATTAATAATTAAAATAAACTACCTTTGTTAATGTGAAGATTAAAAAACACTAGGAATTTCTATTAGAGGTTTTACTTGTTCATTCTCACATACTGGGTCATAAAGACTATGAATAGGACATTATCTTTCAAATTAGCCCAAATGTTCTATATAGTACTTAAGCTTTCCCATTTTTGAAGTTTGTTGGAATCAGAAAAATATACCTCAAGTTCCAATGGCAAGATTGAAAACTTTTTTAAATTAAATTCAATTATAGGATTTTATGATCCATACAAGACTTTGGAGCAAATGCAACTGTGAACCTTATGTGGAGATTTGAGCTAATGTTCATTACTAGGGGATCTTGGGTGACATTATTTAGGAGTCTCTCTTTTCCTCTTATGACCCTTGGGGGGGTAGGGGAAGGGGGAGAGTTGTGTGGTGCTGTGGATAGGCCTGGAGTCAGGAAGACTTATCTTCATGAGTTCAAATCTGACCTCAGACATTTACTAGCTGTGTGACCCTTGGGGAGTCACTTAAGCCTGTTTGCCTCAGTTCCTCTTCTATAAAATGAATTGGAGAAGGAAATGACAAACCATTCAAATATCTTTGCCAAGAATATCCCAAATGTTGTCACAAAGAGTCAAACACGACGGAACAAAGAACCTTTGGGAGTATCCAAAAATAATCCAATTTTAATCCATACATACTTGGACATTTGTTCAACTAACATTTATTGCCTATGGCTCATAGGCCTAGAGAATATAGTCTCAATAGATAAGACAAGGTTTCCAGCTTTGTAGAGTGAATAGTCAAACAGAATGTGCTCACTCTCATTCATGCATGTTTCTAGTTCTACTTAGAATTCTTCATTGATCCAAATTCTCCAGATTCTATCCTGAAAGCAGTGACTCTTGAGCAATAACTCTTCCTATAAAGCTGTTTGAAATACATGACACTTAAAGAAAAATGGTATAAAAGTGTCAGTACAGAACAAAACATGTTATAAAGACTGCATTGCTGGATAGAAGACAACTGAATTATTGGTCTTGTAAAAGGAATGAAAACAACAGTCAAGATTATGTTTTATGTTTTTTTCTAGTCAAGGCAGACCAATATATTTCCTAGCCAGAACTGCAGAGATACTCAAGGCAGGGCAATGTTGAAAGAAGGATTGCTTTAGAATGTAAGAAACACAAACCATGAGTTCCATTGATCTTTTCCACTGGGGATTTTCAGATATCACAGCTTCACAAAAGACTGCTTTCTTTATTCAAATTGATTAATAAATGGGAAAGAATTGGGGATTTCCCTCAGATTGTATGGTCAAAACGTGATGAGTATTATACTGTTTTGTTTCAGTAGTGCATAGGGTTAGTCAATAATAACGTGTGTTGTCAGCATTAAGCAAAACATTTTCAGACTAAATTTTCATCTTATTTCCCTCCATCCACAGAAATGATTGTGAAGGCCTCTAAATACTCTGCATAAGTAGGAAGTGAAGAGTCATTAGGAGGTTTTGCCATGCAAATTTCTAGGAAGTATTTCAACTTCTGTGAGTCTGAATCACTGATAGCTACATTCTTCATTACTGGGAAAAACCTGAGGCCTGGATTTTGATCCTGTTTAATATAAGTAAATTTGAAAGTAGGGTGCATAAACCCCATATACAGTAAATCAATTCAATTAAGAACATCATGGGTTTGTGTACCTTATTCCCTTCTTGTTAATGGAGGAATGAAATGCATTTTTTTTAAAAACACTGTCAACTAAAAGCCACAGTTGGATTAATTTTGAAAATTGAATTCCCTGTATTATTGATGCCGTTTGAATTGTAGGTTATAACAAAATTCTGTGGAGAGCTTGAATATGAAGTTATTAAAATACAAGAAACATATTATATTAATACATTTATGGTTATCTGATAATAGTAACTTTTAAGCTCATTTAAAATAGCCTCTATTGTTAATCAGATGACAGGAGATTTTGCTGTACATCTTCTACAGTCAATCAAAATTAATCTTTAAAAGATTTAAGTACATGTTTAATCACAATGCCATTCCACAACAGTGGATCCATGACCTCCTCAATGTGCCAGTCCTTCCTCTAGTGCAGATTGTGATCGTTGATCACTGTGGACATTGCAGGAAAGACTGGCTTTTTGATCAGTTTGCCACAGGGTCTCTGCTCAGTGATTTGAGAGGTTCTCCTCAAGAACTTTGGCTTCATCCAAATACCAGTAGAGCACAAAAACTGGCTATTGGTTGGTCTTCATTCTTATCATATATGACCAAGCCATTTTTTAAATATCATCTACACAAAAAGAAAATTTGATCTAAGGTAACTTTTCTAATGATAAATAGTGTTTTTTTTTTTCAAATTACACATGAAGAGAATTTTCAGCATTCGCTTTAAAATAAGATTTTGAGTTCCAAATTTGTCTCCCTCTCTCTACTCTCTCCTCCCCCAGATAGCAAGTGATTTGATACTGGTTAAACATGCACGATTTAACTTTTCTAATGATAAAATGATTACTTTATGAAAATGTCCAACTGATGGATGAGTTGTCATAATGTTTAAGTGCGTACTGTTTTCTACCAACCTCAATATATTTATGTTACTATTGATACAGGAAAGGTTTGTTATAAATTGGGATCACATTCTTATGATGATGAGCTTTGTTAAATTAGTCAATCAGTCAGAAGGAATTATTTTTGTTGGGTTGCTTCAGTCATGTCCAACTCTTTGTGAGCCCATTTGGGGTTTTCTTGGCAAAGATACTGGATCATCTACTATGTGCCAGGTACTGGGCTAAGCACTGGGGATACAAATATGAAAAGAAAGATAGACTGTGACCTTGAGGTGCATACAAACTGATGGTGCAAGACACCACACAGAAAGGAGCTGAAAAAGGGGAAGGAAGAAAGGATAGATCTCCTGTGTAGGGGCATGATGATGGTGGATTCAAAACCAAGCAGCATAGGGAAATGAAGAGTTGTCTGAGGTTCTGGGCCCTTTTAAAGGGAGGGAGGATTTTTATTCTTCACCCTCTAGCCCTGCACTCAGAGGGACAGGGTTAACTGGGGAGTATGGGATGGAAGTACCAAGCTGAAGCAATCTCCTTGATGCTGAGTTTCTTGATGATGAGCTTATCCTAGATGGGAAGTGGGGTATGAAGGTGGTAAAGTTGAAACAAGCTTGTGGGGAACAAATAAATAAGCAGATTTGTGAACCTGTGAACCTTTATCAGAATCCTTTTTTTCATCAGTAACACCATGAAATGTGTTTTATAAAAGGATGGTAGGCATACTTCTCAGCCATATCTTCAAGATACTCCTTACACTATAGCCTTTATCCTTATCTCTGCTGCCTCATGCTACTTGAACACCAGGTGTATTAAACAATATTGTTTTCCCTTAGTCACTTCTTCTGCCTCTTTTATCCATAAATGTATTTAAAACTTCACAGAATTTACTTGTATTTTCAACCCTTGCAACCTATAATCATAGTCATGTGTTTACCCTGCCTAGTGGCAAATAGAATCTGGAGAGAGGCGTAATTGGACACTTTTAGGAAGTAATAGCATAAAATAGCCTGAATTAGCGAAGATAATAATTAGAAAGTTTTTTTTCTTTTTTTACAGATAGTTTGCATCCAGGAAAAAAAAATTTAAAATATAGAAAATGAAAAGGAATCATCATTCCACCGAATGTCAAATAAATCTAATATAACATGCAGAATACCAATTTGAACTTTGTTTTATATATTCATTAGTCATTGGAATAACTTATTTTTTGTTTTTGTTTCTTTTTTAACCTTAAATTCATATTTTATTTTTCCAGTTACACATAAAAACAATTTTTAACATTCATTTAAAAAAATTTGAGTTTCAAAGTCTCTCCCTCCTTTCCCTTCTTTCTGAGAAGGCAAGCAATTTGATATAGATTATATATGTGTAGTCGTGCATTTATGTTTCCCTATTAGCCATTGTTGCAAGAGAAAATACAGACCAAAAATCTCCCTCCAAAAAACAAGAAAAATAAAGTTTTAAAAAGTATGCTTCAACCTGCATTCAGACTCTGTCAGTTCTTTCTCTGAAGGTGGATAGCATTTTTCACCATTTGGATCATTGTATTGCTGAGAATAGCTAAGTAATTCACAACTGATCATTGCATAATATTGCTGTTACTGTGTACAGTGTTCTCTAGGTTCTGCTCACTTCACTTTGCATCAGTTCATATAAATCTTTTCAGGTTTTTCTTCAACCCTCTTGCTCATCATTTCTTATAGCACAATAGTATTCCATCATAATCATATACCACAGTTTATTCAACCATTCCCCAATTGATGGGCATTCCTTCAATTTCCAACTCTTGGCCTACCACAAAAAGCAGAATAACTTGTTCATCAATTTGTACTTCAGCATTTGTGATTTTGTTGATGTCTTTCTTCAATGCATATCATACCCCTCTATGACTTAGCAGTGCCCAAAATTTTCTTGTGCCCAAAATTTTCATCAACCTGTGGCCAATATGGAGATGAGCCTCTCAAAACTTAGCTAGACTGATCTTCAGAAGATAGACAAGCAGTCCTTTGCTGGAACTTTATTTTGAAGCCTTAATAACTTTGTATGCCAGAACTTGTGTACTTGGAGAATTCAATGTTACTACCACACTTGAATGTTATTGGTATAAAATTTTAGCAGAGAATTCTATCAGGGATAGGTTTCATGCTAGAGAAATACATGATTCTGGAAAAGGGAGTGTGGTTATAATGGGTAGAGGTGCTGGTCCTACTATGCAGAAGACCCAAGTTCAGGTCTAATTTCTCACTAAAAATTGGAGTTTCTCTATATGAAATCACAGGTTCACTTTTTGTCTATCCCCCAAAGGAGTTTTGACATGAATTCTTTTGTAGCATTTCCTTGGGTTGAGGGAAGAGGTTAAATGTTTTGCCTAAGTTCCCACATCTAGTACATAGGTGGTATTGGAACTTGAATTAGGTCTTTCTGACTCTAAGACTCACTCTCTATCTACTATATCATTCTGTCATCAAAAGCCTGTCAACTTTTAGACTGTGTTAAATCTTACAGTAACTGTTCATCTGCATTGTAAAGGTATTTCCTTACTGTTTGGTGTGATCCCTATACCAATGAACTCACAGGTCTACTCTACCTCACTCCTTTCCCAAATAATGCTTTTTAAATGACTGGAAATTAAATTAAGAATTTCAAACCATAAAAAGAAATACCTTAACTATGTTAAATATTTGATTTAATGATGTGATTTGTTTTCTATATGGATCATGGAAAAGGGATGACTCTAGCTTAGAGATAGATATGTGACTTTAGTTGGTACAAATCTGTTTCATTCTTAAACTTGAATTGATTTTGTCTGTTTTAGATGATAGTTTAAACAGTGTTATTTGTTATAATACAGAAAAAGTTGTATTACAGTACAGAAAAAGTGATCTCAAATTATGAAATTCTAAGTGACCCTGCTCTTAGTATAGTCTAGTGGTCTGGGAATGCCCAAAGGAATGGTTCATGGTAAAAACAACCTCAGTTTTAAAGAAAATGGAGATCGATAAAAAGCTTAAGAAATTATTCATGTCTAGCAGTCCCTGGGGATATTTTATTGCTTTTATTAGTGTGACTATGTAATACAACAAAATATGTATTATTGCTTTTAAATTCATAGCCTTCTTAGTATAGAAATCTTTGACCAATCCTTTCCTCTCTTCTTTGACTACATTTTTTTAAGACAGAGGTGAGCTTTCAAAACACTCATATTTCAAACAGATACATATTCCCTTTGGAAACCATAAAGCACTTTTTGACCCAAAGAAGTGATTTAACTTAGGAGTTCATAAAGGTGTCAGTAGCTAACAGAAATGCTCTTCTACCTGAGGGGTTTGAAGAACCATTGTCTGAAATCCTATTGAAATCTTTTACAAGGGATTTAAAATAATTTTTAGATTGCAGAAATGGATAGCTAGGTAGAGTCTCATCTAACTGCTGTTTTCACTCAGCTGTATAATTGCTTGGATATAGGTCTGCTTCTGTTATGCATATTCAGTTAAGGATTTTTTATTTCTATCATGTATTATCTAGTTCTTAATTCTTAGTTTGATATATTGTAGATCTCATAGTTAGCAATCTATTTTTCTTTTATATTAAAAATAGAAAAAAAGATATTGGAGTTTCAGATCTTTACAATCCATTGCACTGATAAAAATGTAACATTAAACTTTGGGGTTTTTGTATCTATTGGAGAGATTTCATTGATGAACTACTTAATTACCATTGATTCTTACTGTGACTACATCATCTCCCAATAAAGCTTGAGTAACCTGTATTAGCCATTGAGTGATTAATTAACCATTGTTGTATTCCTGAAGTTGAGAGAGCAAGCAGAATATTGATGCTGATAGTATAGGTTTAAAGACCAATTACATACTTTCAGTATAAATTTCATGTTCATTTTCTTTATCAAATATGATCCACCTCCTTTTTTTCAGGGTTTTTTCATAATTCTATAGAGCCAACTCCTCCAACTAGTCTGGAGGGCAAGTAATTTACTTAAAATTTTCACCAATATGGTCAAGGAATGAAATGCCATACTAGGAAGAAACAAAATAAAGTGAATCAAAACTTTTGTCACATGACCTTCAGTGAATCCATGTGATTATGAGGGAACATGGCACAATGAAAATGTTATCTGACCTTAGAGCTGAAGGACTTGGGTAAAATCCTGGCTCTGCAATTTGTTTACTACTTGTATGATGGTGCACAAGTCACTTATCCTCTCTGGGCCTTTTTTTCTGTATCTGTGAAATTCGGTGGTTGGACTACATAGAGTTTTAGATCCCTTCTAGCAATAAATTGACCATGAAGTTTTTATGTTATCTAAAATTTGAATAGGCCATTGGTGTAAGATATTATTTGTATTTATTGCAAATACAAGTGAGTTTTTTGTGGACTAAATGTTGAACCTGCATTGGGGTAGAAAAATCAAATGTAACTATATTTCAAAGCAAGGCTTTTAGTAGAAGCAATGCAAAAAAAAAGAAGAAAGAATACTTAAAGTTATGCAAAGAGATTAGAAGCAAGTTCAGAAAAGGTTAGAAAATTGGGGCAGTTTAATTTTAAATTTAAATGTTAAATTTTATATATACTTAAAAAAACTATATCCCATAGAAGTTCACAGTTTCATATACCCAAAATAATGAAATCAAATTCCACTAATTATCTCTTGGAAACTATCACCCACTAGCAAAGGGAAATGTTGACTGCTGCGAGGTATTTTCCCCTACTCTGGTTGCCCCAAAAAACTACATATGTAGGCTCCAAAGAACTACTGACCTTTTCTACTGATAGGAGTAGAAATATTAGTCCAGCAAATTGTTTTGGTTTCATTTTTTGTGAATGCAATTTCAGGGAGGCTGCTATTGTTTTGTGACAATGTGCGAACATATGAGGACAAAGCATAAGGATTAAGGCTAATTTTCAAAGTTATTCATATCCTGGATTTTCTCTGTGTAGAGGTAACCCAAGGCTTCATGATGTGTTGAACTGGATGATTTAGGTCTCTTACTTTTAGTGAAATAACCTTTCTCTTTGACAGAAACTTAAAATTATTTCCTATTATAGCCATAATGTTAATCTCAGTTGACACAGGTAGCAATTAAGTCACTTGTACCATTTATGCCACTTGAAATCACAACTTGGTTTGAGAAAAAAAAAACCAATTTCAGTTGTATCTGTAGTGTAGGAATTTTCCTTCTTAAACAGTCAGTGACTTTCTGCCAGTAACGTAAACACGATCTTTTAAAGTAAATTTTATTTAATCTAATATGGTCATGCCCTTGCACAGGCTGTTGCCCTCAATGTGCTTGGAATGCACTCCCTCCTCTCCTCTTCTTCTTATAATCCCTTGTTTCTTTTAAAGCTCAGCTGAAACACCAACTCTACCAGAAATCTTTCTTGATCACTCTAGCTGCCAGTTACCCTCACCCCATTGCCTCGTATTTACGTTGTTTAAATTTCTCAATGCACATGTCATCTCTGCCTATGGAATATAAGTTTCTTGGGGGCAGGGGCAGCTTGATTTTAGTCTTTGCATCTACATCCAATACCCAACCCAGTGACTGGAACCATAGAAAATATTTAATAAATCCTTATTGATTTGTTAAACCCTTTAGAGGGGAGACATTTATTTGCTGATACCTTTTTCAAAAAATTGTGAAAAGATAATTTTATGTTGTATTGCCCTAATTAAAAGGCAATGAAATATAGAAGAAAAAGTATTAGATTTGGAGACAGGTTCAAATTCTGGCTTTTTACTTAGTATGATATATAATAAATCACTTAATTTCTCTAAGTTTCATTTTCCTTTTGCATAAAATTATGGGGTTGCTGGAGCAAAATATAATCTCTAAGAATTTTCAGCTCTAAAACCTATGATATAATGGATAAATAGGGACCACCAAAATAACTCCTATCTCAAATTTTCTGACTTGATATGTTCCTTTTGCAGTGTAGACATTATTTCTCTTTAAACAATCTAGTAAATTTTGGTTTTTACATTGTCTAAAATTACATTTATTATTAGTGATTTGGAGCATTCTTTAATACGATTGTTAATAGTTTTTAGTTCTTTTTTTTTAATTTATTTTTGACATGTTTGGTTTTCAGCATTGATTTTCACAGGCGTTTGAATTACAAATTTTCTCCCCATTTCCTCCCCCCCC
>CM053622.1:230700462-230740917 GCA_028646595.1 Phalanger gymnotis | reverse complement strand
GTGTGGGACCGACCTTACCCAGGGACCATCCAGGCTGTCCTGCGGTGGAGCCCTGCTTCCCTCTGCCACTTTGTGGGTTCTGCAGCTCTAAAATTGGTTCAGAGCCATTGTTTTATAGGTTTTTGGAGGAACTTGGTGGGGAGCTCACGCCAGTCACTGCTTCCCGGCCGCCATCTTGGCTCCGCCTCCTCCAGTTTTTAGTTCTTTTGAGTGTTGTTTCTTCATATCCTTTGAACACATACCTCTTGAGGAATATTCTTCTGGTCTTGTAGGGAGAGTGTCCCAAAAGTCTTTATGCAATATTAAGCTTTAAAAGTTTAATACTGCGCAAAGACTTTTGGGAACCTTTATATATGTTAGTGGTCTATATATCTTTAATACCAAATTCTTAACTGAGAAATTGCATTCCAAGTTTTTATTTTCCCCGCATTCTACTACTTCTGTTCTTATCCTAGTATATTAATGTTGTTTATGTAGAAGCTTTCAATTTTATGAAAATAGAATTATTATTTTTATTCTTTATAATTGCTTCTAGTTATTGTTTGGGTAAATTACGTCAGTAAACACTTATAAAGGGCTTACTACATTCCAGGAACTGTGCTAAGCAATGGGGATACAAATACAAGAAAAAAGAAAGACAATTCCTGCCCTTTAGGAGCTTACAGTCAAAAGGGGGAAGAAAATACACAAAAGGAACCTGAAAGGAGGAGGGGGAGGAAGTATTCTCTGTGGAGGCAGAACTTCTTGGAGCTTAATGGGAAATGAAGACAGGCTGGCCTGGTTGCCCTCCTTAAATGTAAAATCTGGGAGGAATTCACCATCCTCTAGCAGAGGAAAGGAGGGCCTCAGGGTCAGAGGGTGCTGACAAGGTGTATTGTTAATGGGGGAGGGAAGTAAGCCCTTCCCAAATTAATAGGCCTTCAGGTGCAGTCCATTAAGGGAAGCTTGCTTATAGGAAGGCTTGCACACCTTTTGTTAATAAGCTAATTAGGCAGTGAGTCAGGCTGTGATGCCTTCTGGCTCTGAGCCTATTAGCTGAAAGAGTATATATTTGGAGAGGTGAGCTTTTGCTTTGGGAGCTCGTTTATGAGAAAGATGTTGTGATTCTCTGGTTGAGACTCTAAGTGGCCGTGTGTTAAGAACCTCTGGACTCCTCAGAAGTAAAGGCTCTCTCCACTCAGTGGTGGATGTAAAGCTTTGATTCAGGCAGCAGAGCCCTGTCTGATCTTTATTTCTTTTGCACTTTTTTCTATGTAATTAAAGAAAATCATTGGCCTCTTTTAAGTTCCTTTCCTTAATAAAGCAGATCTAAGAATCTGCCCTAGCAGCCATCCTGGGTTTGCCAGTGTGGTTGCTGTTACACAAGGTGCTAAATTCTAGGCCCGAAGTGATCTTTCAGGAAGAAGAAGTTCTTGTGTCATGATGTAGAAATCTAAAAAGTGTGCAACCAATTGGGAAAATTCATCTCTTACTCATAGCTGTTAAAGGTATAGGATCTGCTTTTCTTCTAATTATTTTTATGGTGTGATCTTTAATATTTAATTTTTTCTTAAGTGTTGAATTACTTAGTTTAAACTAAATGATTTTTTTAAAGAGCATTTCTTTGAAGATTATAGAGAATGAGATACTTTGGGTTGGCTCAAGAGGGTCTTAGTGTGGAAGACTTCTTGACAAATAAGAGAATGGAACTCTTTCCTCCTGCTCAGTGTTTCCCTTGGTCTGGTCTTTCTTTGCTGTGATAAACAAAATGATGGATGATTAATGGCTCCTCCACTGGCTGTGTAAATATTATAAAATATTTGCCTATATCTTTGTGGACATATTTCATATGGGAGAGTTACAACTGCCTGAGGAAATTCTGGAGACCTGACTACCAAGGCATGGGCATTTTGGTGAGCTCTGTGTTTTGCTAATGAGTTGGGCACTCAAATTTGGGCCAAATGATTTAGTAGCTTAATGACCTGTGCTTAAGAAGGACTGGTTCTTCCTGTTGTTTCCTCTGTATTTGCATTGTAACTACAATATAATGGTTCCAAAAACCCCCAAACTCCCAAGGTGACATTATATGTTTTGAAGTGGTTTCTCTGCTACTAGTTTGTCCCCTCTTCAATCCATCCTCTACAGAACTATCAAAAAAACTCAATGTAATAATAAAAATCTTATGATAAAATAGCTCCCTATTGACATTCGAAGGGAAAAATATAAACTTTTCAGCCCAGAATTAAAAGTCCTTCACAATGTCTCCAACCAGTTTTTACAGACCAATTTCATTTTAATCTATGTCCATGCACTCTATGGTTCCAGCTACTAAATAGCGTTCTGTTTTCTCTTCATGTGTCTTCTCACATCACCCATGTCTGGAGAACATTATTTCCTCACCTATGTCTCTCAGAAGCTCTAGAACTAGAAAGGACCTTTGAAACCATCTAGTCCAAGCATTCTAACCTTTTTTTCTGTCATGAACCCTTTTGGCCATCTGGTGAAGCCTATACATTCCCCAGAATACTGTTTTTAAATGCATAAAATGGAATATATTAGATTAAAAAGGAAATATATCAAAATATAATTATCACAATATTTTAAAATAATTATTGGACCCCAAGTTAAGAGCTCCTCATTAAGTCCAATCCCTTCAGTTTTCATATGAGGAAATCGAGGCCCAGGAAAGTTACATAAATTTTCCAAGGAGACAAGCAATAGAGATGAAATTTCAACCCAGCTCTGACTCCAGAACCAATAAGGATGTTGTTTACTTTATCTTTTAGAATTCAACTCAAGTGTGATCTCCCCAATTAAGCCTTACCACCACCACCACCAGATGCTGGTACTCTTCCCTCACTCTTCAAATTATGATGTATTTCCTTATCTGTGGACATACTGTATTTCTTTAGTAGAATGAAAACTTCTTGAGGTCAAGAACTGCTCAACTGTCCTAATACGCTCTTGTCCTCCAACCTCTCTCATGTAGTATTAGTAACATTAGTGGTACTAATAGTAGATATTTTGTTGTTGTTTAGTTCTTTCAGTTGTGTCTGACTTTTCATGAACCCGTTTGGGGTTTTCTTGGCTAAAATACTGGAGTGTTTTTGCCATTTCCTTCTCCAGCTCATTGTACAGATGAAGAAACTGAGGCAAACAGGGTTAAGTGACTTGCCCAGGGTCACCAAGCTCCTAAGTGTTTGAGGCCAGATTTGAACTCTGGAAGATTAATGACTCCAGGCCTGGTGCTCTATCCACTGTGACACCTGGTTGCCCTAGCAGGTACTTAATAAATGTTTATTGAATTGAATTAAAATATATTTTGCTCTACCTACCCTGAGGACTTCAGATTCATTTGTAAGCATTTGTCTTTAGGAAAGATGGACTCACTCCTTCAGTTCCTAAACTACTTCCAAATTATTCACATTTGGGATTTTGGAGCTTCATTAACTCCTTAAGGCATTCAAGATACTATCTAATACCTCGAAGCAGCTACTTATTAAATAGTACCCAGAGGCTGAAAGTGTTTTGAGCATTGGGAGACTTGGTCTCTTGTGACCTGTGTAAATAATGTACAAAAAGCCCTACCACACGAAATAAGGACTTTAAAACATGGATCATTTGCAAAGATATTGTTTGGAGGTAAGAGAGAGAATCTAAAATCTAATTTTTCTGTCCTAGGATGTTTCACTTTGGATTTGAAATCTAAAATCTCAAAGACTGTTAGAGCTGAAAGGGGACTTGAGGTTTATCTAGTCCAACTCCTAGATTTCACAGACGAAGGAAATGAGAAAGCCAGAGGTTAAATGACTTACCAAAGGCAACACTGTGCATTTTGGTAGATAATGGAAGATCTTTCTTTACTCTCATAAGGAACTGCTGATATCTGCAAATTGTTGTAATCACCTAAAATAGGTCATAGAAAGACCATGTTGATCATGTAATCCAACCTCCAATTTTTTTTTTAGAGGCAATCAGGATTAAGTGACTTGCCCAAGGTTACATAGCTATTAAGTGTCTGAGGGCAGATTTGAACTCAGGTCCTCCTGACCAGGACCATTGGTCTATTTATTGCACCACCAAACTGCTTCTTTTTGTTTGTTTGTTTTGTTTTTTGGCAGAGCAATTGGGGTTAAGTGACTCGCCCAAGGTCACATAGCTAGTACATGTGTCAAGTGTCTGAGGCCACATTTGAACTCAGGTCCTCCTGACTCCAGGGACGATGCTCCACTCACTGCGCCACCTAGCTGCCCCCTGCCTCTTATTTTTAAAGAGATAGAAACTAATTCTTTGAGAGTTGAGGTGAGTCAGGTGTCAAGTACCCATATACTTTGGAGGGAAGATCCAGAATTTGAACTCAGACTTTCTGACTCCAAGTCTTATTAATTGATCTACAGTTGTCAAACTGGCATTTGTACTACATCAGAAAATGTGCCAACTTTGTTCAAGCCATGCCTGTATAGGTTGGCAACAATAGTTATGATGCAACTCTACCACAACTGAAGGGAACTTAGGTGGTCATAACGCCAGAATAGAGGGGAAAAAGGAGATTCTTCAAATATTTGCCTCTCCTTTCCTTCCTAGCCACTGGAGGTTTCCAAAGAAATCTTTCTTACAATTGTGCAAGATCCAAGGATCAACCTTCTTTCCCTTAAGCTCTGCTTAAGCCACCTTCCTGAGATCGAAGGGATCACTGTGAGGAGGAAAGTCAATTTCCCAAAGGAGAGAAGGAATAAAATGTAGCTAAAGGCCAGTAAATGTTTCTTATCTGATTTGCCAGTCTTTTTAATGTCCTTTATACTTTCCCCTATGTAGAAATGCCAAGGCAACCTCATCCCAATGTGAATGACTGTCCCAGGAACCAAAAAGCTTTCTATAATTTACTGTGACCTTGCTGGATTCTGCAGCCTACTCTATACGTTCTAGACCTTACTTTTATTCAAATGCAGCCACAAATATGAAATGAAATCCTGGCTATTAAAAATCAAACATGATTCCTTTGCATCCTTGTAGCAGAATTATTTTTGCAGTGGTGTTACAAGCCCTGCCTATGAATTATTTAAAAAATAAAATCTCCAGCTCTGAGGCATTTTTGAAGAATCTTTTTATTGCTCCCCTCATATAAACACAGGAAAGAACAGATGTATCCTATCAGAGGTGAAACTCTCCTTCATATTTCAAATGAAGCACAGTATTCACTTCTAAATATAGCTTGTTTAAATGATAACTAAGAGAAATATGATGTGTTTGCAGGTATGTGAAGAGAGTAAAAATGAAGGAGGTTGAGGAATTATTTTTTTGTAATATAAGAGATTTAAATAGTGGTAATGTAATGAAATTAAATGAAGGGGAAAATGATACCGGACATAGGGAAAGGGGAAGGGAGATGGGACATCATTAAGGGCTGTACATAATCCTCCTGTATTCTGCACAGGTCAGACCACATTTGGAGTAATGTTCACTTCTTGTTATCTCATATTATGAGGAATAGTGACAACCCCAGGCAAATCCAGAGGAGGACAAACAGAGTGGTGAAGGGAATTGAAAGTTTGCCATAAAAGGGTCGGATTAGCCTAGAGAAAAAAATACTGGCAAGTAGGAGCCATGATGCCTATCATCAAACATTTTTGGCAGAAAGATGATTTATTATGTTTGGCTTTGAGGAAATAACTTGGGCCAATAGTTAGATACGGCTCTTTAAAATCTATGTGGGTGGATAGTATAGCACAGCTATTATTGTTCCCATTTGATAGATGAGAAAACTGAGAGTGAGAAATTTGATCAAGATCATGTGACTCGTGTGGGGATTCTTTCGACCCAGCTCACCATTCTTTTCGGTACTACACTACCATATTCTGGCCGGTGAGGAGAAGGTACAGGGAAATAAAGCTCTGCTTGCTATTAGCAAGAACTTAATAGAGTAATCTGAAAATGAAATGAAGTATCTCCAGAAGTAGTGAGTTACCCATCTCTAGAGGTATCACCTTTCCTGAATAACCACTAGCAGGTGGGTGGGCAGGCAGTCAGTGTTTGAGATAAAGGTTTGGTTATACTATTAATAAATTAGAATCTTAAATTAAAAAGTTAAAGGTAAGTGCATGTGTTATAGAAATATATGTAGCAATAGTAAAAACAAACGAACACGGTGGAGAATTGTTGGTAATGTGATTGGAATCATTCCTCATCCATTATTATAGGGAACTTCTTTTGATGTGGGCTGGACTAGATGGATAGAGATGTACGTTCTAGTTCCCAAATTCTGTGATTATTTCTGTACTTCGATTTCAAGTTAGGAATGTAACATGCGATGGAGGGTCAGAAACCAACCAATTTTATCACTTTGATTTTGTTTTGTCCAAATAATTCTCTGCTGAGAGCAGTTTGGGTAACAATTAAATATAGCCCCTCTACAAGTGATTTTTCAGCTAAAACATTTTTTAAAAAGAACTCCTTTGCATTTAATTTCAAGAGGTTTTCATTTGAAAAACTGATGGGTTTATTTTCTAATTCTGAATGCTTTGTCTTCAGATGTTGGGAAAGCTTTGCTAGCTTCATGCTTTCCTTACAGAACATCTACACAAATGACGCACTGCAGGCTTGATTAACTCTCCTCTGATCCAGGCCAAACAATAAAACCAATTTAAAACCTAATCTTTTCTTCTTTTCAGGTGGACAATCAAGTCCTACTTCATTTTTATTATCAGGCCTAAGCAAATCTGAAGTATTTGATTCCCTTATTTTTGCCAGTAAATCTAAGCATTGTCCCTTGTATTTTTTCCACTCATTTAAAAATTACCCATACATTTCATTATTTGATTAAAAGAATATACTGAATAAACCTTTAAACATGGAACTGTGTTAATTAAAATGACTTATTAATGCCTCTAAAAATGAACACCTCTCACTGCCTACTGATAGGTCACTAATTGTAAATAGACTGAAAGGCATCTATGTGGGCATAGATGCAACAAGTAACACTTCACAGACAAGTGTGTGATTTCTCCGAACTCAAGAAATTGAGTTAGATTACGTTCATATCAATGAATTGGGGTTTTAATATGATTTTCATTGTGATAGAATAAAATCTCCTTAAGGACAGGACTTTTGTATTGCTAATGTTGTTGTTGCATTTCCAGCGCCTAATTAAACACCTTCAACAAAACTGACACTTAATGAATGATTGTCAATTTGACTCAAATTGTCCAACCATAATTTTTTAAGTTTATTGATTTCTAAGAATTAAGTATCTTTGATAATAGAAGATTTCTGGGCCGGTAAAAATTTGCCACAGATAAACTTGAGAAATATTGGTTCAATTGACCTAAATTTCTTTCATCTTCCTCTTTAACTATTCCATAGTTAAAATCTAGATTTCAAATGATTTTTAATAGTAATGTACCACTATATAATTATTGAGTGATATATGAAAATCTTCCTTATCTTTGAAGAAGCCATCTCATGTCTGTTTGGTATTCTTTATATCATTTCTTCTTCAGATGAAGTTCCTTAAGTCAGTGCTACTTATAATGGCATGTCTTTGTTTAGTCATTTTTCAGTCATATCCAACTCTTTGTGATCACTTCTTGGGTTTTCTTTGCAAAGATACTAGAGTGGTTTGCCTTTTTCTTCTCCATATAATAGCATGGAATAGATCAAGTCTTAAACACTCTGAAAACATGGTGTCCAAAAGAAAATACAAAACTGAGTTTTGAAAGATTCATCTATAAAATTGGTAAGCACAGTACATGAAAAAGACATTTAGGACTGCAAATATCTATAGAGAATAAAGAAAAATTCATGATCCATTTTTATAAAATGATAATTTTATGTGCATGTGTATGTTTTTTTAAAAAATAATACCAAAGGAAAAACCCAGCATCACCTGAATATGATAGACTATATATATTCTATTGCTCCTCTGGTGTTTTAAGATCACCTTACTTCTGTGTGGAAACACGGACCCAGTATCAACTTTCTGGTGCCAAAGTGGGACAGGTGGGAAATCATATTTTTGAGAGAGAGTACACTTATAGTAGCAACTTAGCGAGTCAACCCTCACCTCTACCAAATGTGTGATTGGCTGAAGCTACATATATTTTCAAATCTGTTAATTATCCACAGTTTTGGCAGAACTGTAATGTTTCACACAGTGTCGGTGGCTATAATCCACCTTTTTTTTTTAATGAGCTCCATATAAGGAATCTTAGCTATCTTTTTTCCCATGTCTGAGAGTTAAAAAAAAGGACAGACCCTCCCATGATACTTGCTAAGATTTGAAAAATCTCTCAGCTTTCATTATTATGGATGGCATGGGTGCTAAGCTATGTACTTTAAAAAATACTATTATACATAAATGAGCTCAGGGGAATAGTAACACCTAAAGAATTTAATGGACTTTAGAAAGAGAATAAATAGCAAGGGCAAATTCTGTGGCTACTAATCTATTATCTGTGGAGAGGAGAGGGATACCTTGGGGGTCAAAGCTGCTCAAAGACAGCAACTCTTCATTTACTGTTTACAGTGGGAACATTCCATTCCCATTTATTGTACTTGACATGCCTGACATCAGTTAGAAAGAGTCACAATCTACACAGCAACTAGGTGGCACAGTGCATAGATTGCAGGAAAATCTGAATTTGAATTTTTTGTCAGATATTTATCAGCTGTGTGGCCCTAAGTCACTTATTTTCTCTCATCCTCTGTTTTCTCTTCTGCAAATGGGAATAATGATAGCGCCTGCCTCCCAAGGCTGTTGTGAGCATCAAATAACATTTGCAAACTTTACACAAATATAAATGCTGTTATTGTTACTATCAATAATAATATTGATAATAATAATAATAGTGGTTAACATTTAGATAGAACTTTGAGAATTACAAGCACTTTACAGTTATTCTATCATTTGATCATCATGACTGCTCCAAGGTGTCTCCAAAGAGAGCGCTGACACCATTTGGCTTATGAGGAAACAAGCCCCAAGGTATTACAGGAGGACTGGTCCCTGGCTTTCACAGGACTTGTGTCTGAGAAACAGTCTAATCCCAGGTCTCCTTCGACTACAATTCCAATACTCTTTCACTAATATCAACTCATCTCATCTCATATTACAGTTTCCTCATCTGCAAAATGAGTTGTAAACTCCATGAGGGGAGGAATTGCATCTGTTTAAGTTATGAGCCCACTAATAGCTTATTAGTAAATTTTTGATGAATCGAGCTTTAATATTAATTAGGAGAACTAGTCTTTTATTGTTATCATTATTGTTTGTGGCAACAAGGGCAGATCATTTGTAAAGTGATTTACAGTTTACAAAACATTTTCCTGAATATCTGATGAGTCAGGGTGTTCCAGGGTCCTGTAGTCACACTTACGAAACCATTCTATTGGCAATATTAATCATATAGATAGCATTAAAGAATACCTGACAAACAGAGGAGCAAAGAATCTGTTGGTTTTAGCCTTGATTACTAGCTTAAAGACTTTTCAAAAGAAATGGGAAGCCATTGAAATTTTTTTGAACAGAGGAATATATGATCAGAATTTTATGGGATCTAATTTAGAAGTCATCTGGCCAAACTTCCTGCCTGATGAATGATTCCCCTTTAGGATATCCCCCAGTGATCAGCCATATATTTAGAAGATTACTTTGGCAGCTGTGTGTAGGATTATTTGGGGAAGGGAGAGACCAGAGGGAGAGAGACCTTATTAGGAAACTACTGCAGTATTTCTGGAAAGAGATAACAAGAGCCTGAATTAAGAGGTAGCAGTAGAAATGAGAGGATAGATTTGAGAACCAATCATGGATGTAAAATCCATCGGGAATTGAGAGCTCATTGAATGTGGTGGTATGAATGAGAAGGAAGAATTCAAAACAGGTTCCTGATTTTTGAGCCTAGATGACTGGTAGCATAATCAAAAGAAACTTATTTTTTGGACAGAAACAAAGAAATAGCACTCTTCAAGCAAGATCTTAGGAAATGGAACTGGAAGGGACCTTAAGAAAAAAATCTTGTCCAACTGTTTCATTTTTCAAAAGGGAGAACTGAGATCTGGAGAGACAAAGTGACTTAATCTGAAGTCACACAGCTAGTAAGTAGAACAGTCAGGATTAGAACCCAGATTCCCCAATTACAAATTTAGTGCTGCTTCCGTAGCACCAGTTTCAGCCAAAGACCAAATACAAACTGTGTCCTAGAAGTCTTATCTTGTTTTTAATGACTGAGAAAATTAACTTACCATTATTACTTCAATATTTTAGTATTTTCTCCCAATTTACATAATAGCATAACATTCAGGGGTAGGGAACCTGCAGTCTCAGGGCCATGTGTGCCCCTCTAGGTCTTCAAGCATGGCCCTTTGACTGAATCAAATTCACAGAACAAATCCCCTTAATAAAAGAATTTGTTCTGTAAAACTTGGACTCAGTCAAATGGCCATGCCTGAGGACCTAGAGGGTCACGTGTGGCCTTGGGACCACAGGTTCCCCACCCTTGATCATATATAATAGCATAACTTTCTTTTGGATATTAATGGAAATACCCTTTTTCTTATTGAAAGAAAGGCCATTCCCTTTTTTTACAAATTTTAAGAATTCTCATCAATAGCACTGAATTTTATGTTGTCCTCTTGGTGGCTTCATTAATTTCATTTCTGAAGACTGTGCCCTAGTGTTCTATTCCCTTTTCCCTTGCCATTTGAGCCTTCTCTTTGTTTCTCCTATTCCCATTTCCTTATCTTTGTATATTTGCTTTTTTCTTGTTCTCCTTATCTCTTCTTCCTTTTTCTGAATCTTCTTTCCCCTCTCCTCCCCAAAGTCTTTCATGGCAAATGGGACCAGAAAGACACTTTCTTCAGAAGAGTGAAAATGTATTCTTAGGGTGTGGGATTGAAAGGATAAAGAAACCCTCCAGTTCCCTTCTTATCCAATCTCATACCCTAGGTATAAATAAATATATACAAATGAATAAATATGAATAAATAAAAAATGAATAAATGAATAAAAACATTTGGAGGATTTGATGTTATTTAGAGGGAGGAAGGAAGTGGCTTACTTGTTATTTTGTTTTTTTCTTCTAAATATTCCATGTTCAGATTCTTTCGGGTGGGAGAGGGAGTTGGGGAGATGGTACCTCAGGGTAAGGCTAGAGGTTGAGCTTTCAGTGAGCCGTTAACTTCTCTTCATCACTACCTATGAAGAGCTTGTGTCTTGGCAGGGGTTCATCTAGTAATCATAGTAGAGATTACTTGAAAATAGGAATGGCATAGATTTCGATCTTATCAGGTAAGAGTTAATTTATTAATGATCCTTTGGGATTGTTGGCAGGCATTCTGTCTTTAAACTGTGACAGATAGAATCTCTCAAATTGAGAGGGATAAGTAATTGCAGGGGAGAATAAGGACTTCTTGGTAGTATAGAACATGTTTTTAAGGACTCCACCAGAGTCAGCTAAGACCAAACCAGAGCTTTAACAGAGTTTCAGCTCCAGGCTTTTAAATTAGATATGGAAATCAAAATGTCAGCTACTTGCAGAATCCAACCTGGTTAAATTTCCTGCTAGTGTGTTTCTCTCAGGAGTTCAATAGGTCTTTCCAACCCAAATAGGCAATAATAACTAAACAAATCACTTTAGGTGGCTGTACTGAGGCAATCTCAAACTTCTTTTGTGCACTATCCTAGTTATTAGAAATTACTTTCCACAGCTAGATGAATTGAGGAGGTAGATAATAAGCTTTGTAGATAATCTTTTTGAGGGGATATATTTAGTCACATGGATTGCAGTGACTGTCTTATAATCATTCTTTTACTGTTGCATTGTACAAATATTGAATATCTGAAGTCATAACTTGTCCCAAATTCTGTAAGACAGCTTTCTTTTCTGATAAACTCCCCCTTTTAGTTCATTTCTCTGCAGCCTTGATTAAAAGTAACAACAGAGCAGACAGTTATATTCATGCCTGACATGAATTTCAACTGATTCTTCAGGCAAGATTAGATCCCTACTTTCATAGAGAAAGTGAGTTCAGAGCAAATGAAGAATGATGGAGGACAAACAGTTCAATACTATGTCCATAAGTGTTCTTTTAATCATTCAGAAAACGTTTTCAGTATCATAAAGTCATAGAAAATCTTAGACATCTCCTGGCCAAGTTCCCTTTCTGAGGAATGAATCCCCTGTGTGTGGTCATCCAGCTCATGTGACAAAACATTACCTTGTTTCATTTGAATTTAGCACTATTTGACTGACCTAGTCACGGAATTAGGACTTTTAAATAAAAAGAATTCAAACTTTATCTTATACAATATGTAAAGCAATAAAAAAGACCTCACCCAGCCTTTCCAACTTTTATTACTATTTCAGCCCCTTACTGTCCCCCCCCACTGTAATTGTCCCATTTCATGAAAAAGTTCTCCTTTTTTCATCCTCTCTTCTTTTCGTATTCTATCCATCCCTAACAGCCTACATTCTCCATAGAAGTTTTCCCTTAATATTTTGGCTTCCATTGAGCTTTGCTTTTCATAACTCTTACAAGTATTTATTGTCAATAGTACATAATTCGCCATCTTGGTTTCTAAATGTTTCCCAAATGGCTTTATGTGGTGTCTCCTCAGCAAGCTGATCAGTACCTTTTGAGCAGAGATGGCATCTTATTAAAGCCATTACTAACATATGCATGATTTGATCTATGTGATGGTTTAGAAAACAATTGTTAATTGTTCAATGCCTTATCCCCTCGCTGGAATAGGAATTGGAAGATATCTGGGATCAAATTCTTAAGTTTACTTCCTCCAGGATTAAATGTGAGTTCCTATGTTTACCTTTTAAGCCTCTTTACAACCTGGCCTCACTGGGCCTTTCCAATATTATACATTACTCTCCTTCTCACACTTTATAGTCGAATCAAACCGGCTAATCCTCCCACCTCCATCTCCCATCTCTGCACTTTTGCTCCAGTTGTCTTGGTGTTCTGGACAAATCATTTCCTCATCTGTAAAATGGAGGTAACATTGCATCTACCTCATAAGGTTGTTCTGAGGATCAAATGACGTGATCTGTGTAAAGTTCTGTATAAATGTCAGTTATTATTTTTATCATCATTATTGTAAACAGTATTATAAATGGTTGTTGGATTGTTGGGTTCCTAGGTCCGTCCACAGAAGTCTCTTTAACCCATAAAGCACTAATAGGATCTCAGAATATAAGAGCCTTAGAGATCAGCTACTCTACTTCATCATTTAATAAATTTGGAAGACAAGGCCCAAAGAAGTTAGGTGGATAGTAAGGGGTCATATCGTTATGGGAGAGGTGAGGAAGTGGATAGAACACTGAGCCTGGAGTAAAGAAGGCTTGCATTCAGTCTGGCCTCTGGTACCCACTAGCTGTGTGACAAGGCAAATCACCGAACTCCACCTCAGCTTCTTCAGCTGTAAGATGGGGATAATAATAGCATCTACCTCACAGGGTTGTTATGAGGATCAAATAAGAGATATTCAAGTGCTTAGCACAGTGCCAGGCACTTAGTAGGTGCTTTCAAAATGCTTGTTTCTTTAAGTAGTAAAACCAGGCTTGGACCCCAGGTTTCTGACTCCAAATCCAGTATTCTTTCTATTTTACCATATTGTTTTTTGCTAGTAGCAGTAATGACCTGGTTTCTAAGGAAAGAAACATTTTGAGTTTCAAGTCAGGATGCCAAGAATATATCATCCCACCTCTCAAATAGCATAGCATGATGCCTGTGACTTGCAAAGACAAGACGGTTATACTTTGGCTTAGAATCCTCCCTCCCCCTCCCCACCCCTTGTACATTCACAGAGAAGATGGGATACCAAACTTTTACTGTTTGTACCTTATGAGGACTGCCTCCCCTTCCTGTCTGAGTATAGGTCAGACACTCCTTAAATAGGGTTTATCTGTATTTCTTTTGACCTCACAACCCTTAGAACTGTGCTAGACACATACAATAATGCGCATTGATATTCCTCTTTAGGATTGGCAAGGAGCTTTCCTCACAAATACCTCAAAGCATGTTATCTTCATTTTACAGATGAGGAAACTGAGGAAACAGGTTCTGTGAGGGTCATATCTTGGCATTATTAATGCCATTTAATAAGAATCTCAGGCAGGATTCATTCCCTGACTCACAAGTCCAGTATTCTTTCTTTATTCTTATGCTCCCTGTCAATCAGGACTTGGTGACTGACAGATACATTTTCTGAACTTGATGTCTTTGATTTTTATTTCTGTGGGCCAGTTTTGACCATCTTGCAGTCATTCTTATTTGCTTTATAGGAATGATCCTGGGTGGGAAGGTTTTCAGTAGAAAACAATGAAATATTGACTTCTTCATAGTGAAGCACCACTTGGTTAAATCCCTGTTTTGGAAGCTAAGAGAAGGAAACATTATCATGGTAAAACTAAAAAACGAGAACAACGAAAACGTTCATGATCAGCAGCCCCTACTCCATCATGTTTTATTACTGTTGTGATGGGCTTTGATAATGACCTTGTGGATCAGATAGCCTCCTTTCTCTCTTCTTCCCCCCCAGCCCCCCAATCACGTGAGGTTACCTAGGAACTCGAGAACATCCCCAAACCTTGAAAAGATGAACTTCCACCTGCTTTGCACCAGATGTATCAGTCTGTGAACTAGCCATGAATAAACGTTAACCTGTTTACTTTTGTTACTAGGAAATAGAAAATGAACAGCAGCATATGCTTACATTTCTCTATTTCCTGGGTGGTTTGACACGCCTTTGGTTCAGAAAAGTTCTTCAGCTATTAAACAAAGGGCTATGAAACATGACGTTCATTAGAACTGTAGTCACACTTTGCCTCGGCTCTGTGTGCAGCCTCGGCACAGCAAGCTTAGAGAAAGTAACGTGCACAAACATTACTTATTTCTGTGGCTGTCAACATTTAATTAAATGGGGGCCTTACGTTGTAAGATGTCACTGGTTTGTATCTGTGTAATAAAAGGTTCAAATTAAAATACTGTACAATTAGTTTGCATAGAAAAATGACTTTTGCAGACCTTGACAATAGACAGTTTCGAGAAATAACCGTTGTGTGTTTAAATTGTGCTCCTTAGTATTTTAAACAGATGGCAATGGCTTCTTCTCTTGATTATAACTTTGAGGCATGCTTTACTAAATGGAATCAGCGGGGTTCATTAAGGTCCCATTTGATGTATCAGTATTATAAAAATACCATGTTAATTATCCTCAAACGTTGCAAGTTACCTCCATTTTCCTGCAATCAGAAGATGAGAGAAACCCTGTGAAGCAAATTAGTCCTAATTGAAAGAGGACTGATTAATATTTAAATAAGGCATTGTGTGAGGGATTCTGCCATGAGAAAAATAGGCTGAACATCTGAATTAATTGCATAGCAGGTTAAATTAAATTTCATATAATGGGTTGGAAGATGAGTTGGCACAGTACTTTCGCAGGGTGTACAATGGCTGAAATACCAGCCTTTTCTTTCCCTCTTGGCTGGATTCCATTGAGGTCCTTGTAGCCCTTACCTCTTTGTTGTCTCTCTTTCAATGCAAACAAAGGTACTAACAGAAAATTGCTACCACTTTTTAAAAAATGTTAATCCTTTTTGGGAGACAGCACCTGTCTACATTTTCTCCATTTCTCTTCCACCTTGGCTGTAAAATTGGGAAACATTAGTATCTTTTTCCTTGCCAGGTTTAATGAGGATTGATGTCATAAAATGCTAATGGCTGGAATATAGTTAGAATTGTGCTATTAGTGGGTTATCACTGTCTGACATTTTCACTGCTCAGGAGCATACATGTGGAGCCTGTTTAAAGTGATTGGGTTACTTAAGGGTCCCTGTTAGGGATATTTAATCCAACATAAATTACTTATGCACTTTGTTAGTGTTCAAAGGAAGAGTGTCACGTTGTACATGCTGGCAGTTTTCCAGTCAAGAGCTGTTAATTACTGTACAGCTAGTGAATACATTTTGTGGCAATAGAAGCCAAAGGGGGAAAACTATATCTATATTCCATCTAACTAAAAATGAATAGATGAGAGTGTAGAGAGGGAAAAAAATAGACTGCAGTCATTTTTGCCCCAAGGAATTACAGTTCCATTTGTTTTCATTTTGAAAATAAAAACAAATGACAGTATGATTCCCTGAGGGGAAAAGTACTTTAGTTATAAAACATCCCTGCCAGAAACAAGCTATTATCTATTTGTATGGTGATAAGAAAAAAAAATTTCCAAAGCTTTAATTCAGAATTTTGCATCTCTCTGAAGTTCAAGGTTTGCTAAGATATTATTTGCTAATCGAGCCAGAAAAAAACCCCACCAGTGATTACTGAGAAATCTCTTTATGCTTTGTTGTTAAAATAATGTTTCTAAAATTCTACTCATGGAGGTTTGGGGAGGGAAGGTAGGAAGGAACGAACTCTTCTTGATATAACTTAGAAGGATCTACCAAAGTTTATTTTTATGAGATCCATTTTCTAGATATTGTCAGACTGAGGCAGAGTATGATGGGAATTTACATTAACGGTTTTAAAAAAATTTATCTTTAGGGATATATAGGAAGCTTCTCATAGGTAATATGTAAACAAGATGTTCCCACTACTGCCTATTTGTTGAAATAGCCAGAGGCATACGTCATTAGGTTTACAAACAATCCATTTCTTAGGAAAACCATTTAAGAAGGTACTAAAAAAAAGTGGGGAGATAATCTCCCAGCTTTTTATAAACTAACCTTTCTTTTTGACTTATGGCATTTAACAAAAAGCTTCATTTCCGTAGTCAAGAGTTCTATGAATTGTGATTTAAATTAAGTTAAAAGCCTTCTGCCTTTTAAAAAAATGAACTCTTTAAAAAATGAAGAATGATTTCTAGATATAGTTAAGTCAAATACATTGCCAGTTGTCCTATTAACAAAATTAAGTCTTTTAGTAATAATATCAAAATGTATGGCTTTCTAAAGAGAATTTATTGATATGTTGCATATATTGTTTGAAATATATACAGATGCTTATGACTTACTCTAATGTGAAATCCATTAATGAAGCTATGTTTCTGAAAGGTTTGATATTTCTGTTTTGAACATAAACTTGTAAGGATGGATGTCATAGAATTTAGACCTAATAATCCAAAAGAGATAACAGTAAAATCTGAAATCTTCTTTAGTATAACTAGTGTAACCATGTGAAAAGCTCAATTAGTCACATTTACATTGAATGGGGATATGTTACATTTTGAAAATATAAGGTCCTCTATCCACCCCTTGATGAGAAGCATATGTATGTTGGTACCTCCAAATAATCCTAATGGGAATTCACCAGAAACGTCCTTTGTGCACTTCTGGGCAATGGACCAATCTCCTGAGTGTATTATGAGTGATGACACTATTTCAATGAAGTCCATAAAAAAATCAGATTGAGCAAAGGTAATAATTCCTCTATAATTGGCTTAATGATGAGAGAGAACATGAAAAGATATAAATCTGTGCAGCAAATCAAAGATATTTCAGAAAGGTACTTAGACTCAAACCATTTGGCATCACTACATATAAAGACAAGTTTTACAAAGAAAACATTTAAATTTTGAATAACTGTTAAAAGGATTTAAAAATGAAACAAACTTATTTTTATGTATGGATGTGTCAAACAAGATTTTAACAGCCTTGAGACAAATAGAGATTTTTTTTTTGGCCAGAAAAGTATATGGATTTCAAAGCCTAAGTCGTGATCAGAGGTGGAATTGCAAGATTATTTCATGGTCTGTAGTTCTCTTAACATCTCTTAGATGGATATTTCTGCTGAGTGGAGTGTGAGTATATATTTTATGATTTGGGGTCCTCTTGCTTACACAGTACTTCAAGAGTGAGCATTATCCCTCTCTATAGTGACAGAGCTACAATTCTGGACAAGATTTTAAAATCAAGCCTCACAGGATCAAAGAATCATAGTTAAATTTAAAGCTGAAAGGAAACTTATAGGTTATCTGGTCCAAATCATTCCTTTTACAGATGAAGAAACTGAATTTAGAAAGGCAAAGTGATAATGCCTAAGGTCATATAAGTAGTAAACAGAAAGGGAAGAACTGTGGAAGACCTGTCCCAAGTACTTTGTAAATATCATCTTATTGACCCTAATAATTGTTATGCCCATTTTATAGTTGAGAACACTGACATTGAGAGAGGCGAAGTGACTTGTCCAGGGTCACACAGCCAGTAATTATCTGAAGCTAGATTTGAACTCCAGTCTTCCTGACTCCACTCCCAGAGCTCCATCCAACTGTACCACCTTGCTGCCTCTACTGAGGAAGAATTTGAACCCACATCATTTGACTCCAACTGCAGCATTCTTTTGAGTTCACTTGTGAGTGTACAGATTGTTTGATACACCTGCTTTTGCTTTCATCCTGTAAATCTGACAGTGAGGGAGATCAGGTGTGTGGGGAAGAGCTGGGAGTATTATAGGATGTGTTACTACACTGAGATTAGCAGCTTTGCCATTTTAGGCTTAGTTCTTTTTTACAAGTTACACCTGGCTAAGGTTAAGGTATTTATATACTTCATATAAGTTTTCATCTAGATTTTTCATTGCAGATGAAAACTGAGAAAGTCAAATTGATTCTGCTGTGTAATTGATTTCATTTTCTGTCACCGCTGACATTTTGTGTAACTACCTAAGTCACGTTTCATTTGTCTCTGAGTTAAGTTTGGAAGTTGAGCTTTCCTATAAATCACTCATTTGTCTTTGAGTTAAGTTTATAAAAAGTTCAGTTTTCCTACTCATCAATCTGTTATCCCTGAAGGATGCAGGTGGACGTCAGGGCGTCTGGTCTGTTATCTCTGAAACACTGGCTGTTCTTCAAGAAAGTCTGGTCTGTTATCACTGTAACACTGACTAGCCACGCAGGTGGACGCCACCAATGAGCTCTGCATTCCAAATTTTCAGCCAACCACATTGTGTCCCACATCTGTAATGCTTCTGACTTTGTAACCAATTGTATTATTTTTCTATCTATGATGCTGTCTTATAGTTTTTGGATGCCCCTCCTTTTGTCCATAAAAATGATCTGTCAGCCATCATTCAGGGTCTTAGTTAACTGAGGAGGCTGAGAAACTAATTATTGGCAAATTCACACTTTGCTAATAAACTGACCATGCTTGGAACTTTGTGACTCAGTTTACCTTAATTTCTAATCACAACAAAGACAAAAGCAATTATTTTTTCCTTAGATAATATATACCTGAATTACTGCTTTGAGGAAATTTCTTGGATAAAATATGCCAAGTTATTGACATATATACAATTTCTAAGAAAACTGTTGCCATCTTTTTAATAATTGAGCTGAACCATGGCAGTGGGCCTATTAGTTAGTATATAGATTAGTAACTAGTGTAAATAGCAATTCTGTTTTAGCCAGAAACCCTTGAGGGTCTTCTCCCAGATTGATTTTTTTTGACTAGGTAAAAGAAGCCATTCTTTGCTTCATATCTCACTTAGCCTTAATCACTGAATGGGCATTGCCTCAGTCAAACTGAGACCTGGGAAAGACCTTCACTTAAAAAGGCCAAGATTTTCCAATGCATCAGGGGCCATCTCCAGTCATCCTGATCGGTATCTTGCCACTGGACCTACATGGCTTCAGAGGAGAAAGTGAGGCTGGTGACTTTGCACAGCTCTACCTCACTTAAATCCAATTTGCTTGTAATTCACAGCATCACCTTCCTGATGTCATAGTCTTCTTGGAGAACAATGAACAAACAATGACAAATTAGTAATTGGCAAACCTTGTCTGATTGATCTAATACAAAGACATTTGTGGTATCTGTTGGTCCCAGCAGTTTACGAGAATTTTGAGCTAGATAAGAGTCTGGCTGGCAGATATCCCTCTACTTTCAGTATCTTCTCCCATCATTCTAGTTAGGGATAAGATGGGAGACATTTAAAAGCAGTTTCTCACCAGAAAAAAATTTGGGACTCTTTGAGATAGGTAACAACTGATATTTTTTAGTAAAGGACTATATCATTGCTCTGGCATTGTGAAAAGTTTGTTTGCATTTATTACTAATGATTACAGTAATAATAGTATTTATATAGTGCTTTATGGTTTGCAAAGCCCATTGCATATTTCCTCATTTGATTCTCACAACAGCCCTGTGAAATAGGTGCTATTATTATCCCCATTTGGCAGATGAGAAAACTGAGGGAGATTAGGTGACTTTTTCGGTATCATACAGCTTAGTAAATATGTGAGGCAAGATTCAAATTCAGGTCTTCCTGCTTCTAAGTTCTGAATTCTTAAAACTATGGAATCAAAGAGCAGATCATAGAGTTAATCTAATTAGTTTCATAGACAAACTTGTAGGATATCATAAAATACTTTAATAACACATCAACTTGTGCTCTCATAATTATAGAGTACTCTGATTTCTCATTTGTATAAAGAGTCAATTAAAATTACTCATGAAGCCAGGAAGAATTAGGGGATATTGAATAAAGAACTAGGCTTGGGGTCTCAGAACTCAGGTTCAAGTCTTGCCTCAGAAACCAACTGGTTATGTGACCCTAGAGAAGTCAATTAACTTCTCAATGCTCCCAGGAAACTCTTAATACTGAATGATGCAGAACTATTCCTCAGTCTCATTGGTATGTGATCTTTCTTCACCAAGAGCACCCTACACAAGTAAAAATCTTAATGGTCTGGGACAACAACAATAACAAAATCTCATAGAGGAATAATAAAATATTGGAAATGGGTTACACTAATCATAAGATAAAGATTAGTGAACTAATCTGTCTCCATGAATGTTAAGCATTTCCTGATCAAATCATTACACAGAAAAATAATCTTTCAGATTTAGAATGAACTACTTCAAACTGAGGCCTTCAATGAGTTAACCAAGAAAGCCTTCTTTATTAATTTGCACTAGTCATTGTGCCAAATTTTCTATAGCTTTTTAAATAATCTTCAGTACTTCCTCTCTGCTACCTTTTATACCAAAAGTATAATTTTTAAAAATGACAAAATAAAATAGGATGTCTTATTTTAAGAAGGTATATTCAGATTATAAATATCTTATACTAGGTTAATATGGTGCTTGGCCCATAGAAGGTAGTAAAAAATACTTATTAAACGAATGATACTTGATGCAGGGACTTAATGCTAACAAATATCTATTAAAATTCCTAATAACCATGAATTCACAACTCAGCTGATAAGTAGCAGTTTTCCACTTGCTAAGACAAATAAGAAACTCTTGGGGGTGAGTGACTTTTAGGCTTAGCACGCAATTAATAGTATGAGACCAGTTTCACAGGGACTCTTTTATGCCCTTTGACTGGCAACAGAATGAGTAAGATCCGTGTAAAGATAATCCTGTTGCTAGAGGAAACCTGGGAGGAAATAACAATGGGTACAAGAAGGCAGTTGGAAACTAGGAAGTTATTGAGATAAAGAGAAGTGTCAAAGGAAATTCTAGGAGTTTCCAAGAAGAGGGCAAAGTTATGCCTCCATGATGGAAGGTGAAGAAACCCTGATCCCAATAATTAGGATCATAGAAACATAAATATAAGGCTGGAAGGGAACTTGAAATTCTAGCCCCATCATTTCACAGATGAAAGAACAGAGGCCCAGAGATGTTAAGGAGCTTGCTTAGAAGGTTTCCCAGCTAATAATTGGCAGAGCTAAAATTCGAACTCAGGTCCTTTGACTCCAGATCCAGCATTCTAGGGAGCAAAGTGCTTTCAAATCAAAGCATCTTCTATGAACTTCTGTGTTCAATGTCCTGAATTCTGAAGCCAAGGTCAGAATACCAGTGATTTATTTGAACTGACTCCAAGACTCCATCTGGCCTCAGGAACTTACTGTGAGTCACCTGAGCAAGTCATTTACCTTGTTTGCCTCAGTTTCTTCATCTGTAGAATGACCTGGAGAAGGAAATGGCACATCACTCCATTATCTTTGCCAAGAAAACCCCAAATGGGGTCATGAAGAGTTGGACATGACTGAAACAACTGAACAACAACAACACATCAGGAGGCACATAAAGTAAAAGAAGACTGGAAAAGTAGGTAGGAGACAGATTGTGAAGGCCTCTAAAAGCCCAAACAGAGAATTTTATATTTGATCCTGGAAGTAATAGGGAACCACTAGAGTTTATTGACTGGGGGAGTGACATGATTAGGCCTGCACTTTAAGAAGATAGCTTTGACATCTGAATAAATGATGAACAGGTGTGGGAAGTGACATGAGACAAGGAGACCAACCGATCAGCTATTACCATAATCTAGGTAGGTACTGATAAGGTCCTAGACCAGGGTGCTGACTAACTGAGTAGTATATAGGGGAGGAGGGAACATGTTGGAGAGATATTACAAGTGAATGGCTATGTGAGGAGTCAAAGGCAATACCTAGGTTGTGATCATGGACATCTGGGAAGATGATGGCACTCTCCACTAAAAGAGGAAAGTTTGAAAGACAGAAGAGTTTACAGAAAAAGACTGTGAGTTCTGCTTTGGACACAATGAGTTTAAGATATCTATGGGATGCCTAGTTTGAGATGTACAATAGAAAATTGGAGATGTTGAGGCTGGAGATCAGAAGAGAAGTTGGACCTGGACAAGTAGGTCTCAGAATCTATTACAACCTCTAAACTCTTTTTAGAAATTTGACAACAGAAAAGAAAAGGAGCAAGGTCAGATCCAATTACAACAAACTACAAAGAACTATAGAAGTTCTTCAGTTATACTGGAATTTTTGTTGAATATTATATAAAATTATTACACTGCCAATATTTATAAATCCTTTTTTTGTTACTCAAAGGTTCATTGTAATGGTGTTTTCTATAAAGGGATTTAAACCGTATAAAATCTTGGGTTCTGGTCCTGATTGTGATGGAGGCATCGTTGTAGGACTCTCGATTTTACCTTCATGTGCCTGTGGTTAATCATCTGTAAAATGAAGATATTTGATGGAAAAGTGGTTTTATGACATTTCTACATTGGTGTAATTCATCTGTAGATTTACTAATCTGCCAGTGAAACAGCAATCTCCTAACAGCTACTGCAGTATAATCAGAATGTCCTGGGGCTTTGAAATGCAAAACTTTCCATTGGATGCTGCTATTGCTAGTTGTTAATCAAAGTACAATTTGATGAGGAAGGGGAGGAGAAGGAGGAACAAGAGGACCAAGATCAGAAAGAAAAAGAAAATGCCCCTGGTATTAGGTTTATAGACGCCACCAGAGTCCCCAAACTGCCTTAAAATCGTTTATATTATCAGGAATGTTTGCATATGAGTACTTGGAAAAGGGAGCCTTTCCTGGGGAAGCCAGTGCCCCTCCTGAATCCGATATAGCTTAAATGAGGTGGATTTGTACCTAAAGATCTGAACCTTCACTCATTTTGAAGAGGAAAATAAAGAATTGTGTAAACAATGGAAAACATTTACTTTAGTCCATGGCACATGGCTGAATCATCCATTCATGACAAGGGATGCTAAATCCCATTTTTCTAAGGGTCAGCTGCCCATGCCAGACATTTATGGGACTGACATGATAGTAATTCTATAGCTAGATTCAGTATCCTTCAAGATTTCATATCTAAACACAGATTATTTGACAAAATTCTATCTATCGGAATGATCAAAGACCTTGGAGAATTTCCATGGTAATATTGGAAAGAACAATTATTCCAGAAATGCAGACAGCCAAATCAGAGCAGTTTTTTTAATAAAAAAGTTATTATGATCATCACTATTTTAAAAAAAAATACTTCATGCTTGATTGGCTTCCCAATATTAGTTAGCCATAGTTGAGTCTTGCTTACCAGTAACTTATATCTGATGTGGTTGGACTAAGTTGACCCAGTCTAGGAACCTCTGTAAAGTCATCTAATAAAATTAATTAACAGTAATACCATGAATACTATAGTTTTCTTTTCCCATATTATAATGCCTACCATAATTAAATTCCAAAGATATTCATTATTTGTACCACTCAGGGATTTTTTTGTTATAAAAAATGACAGTAGTTAAAATTTTAAAAAAATCAGTAGAGGGTTTTTAAACAATATATTTTATATTACCTTAAGTCAAGAAAATTGATGGGGGAAAAAGTTTGTCACTGTTTTAACTGTTCAACTATAAAGTACAGTATAAAAAAATTAGCCTCTGCTTCAGGCACATAATTTGTAACCTGTTGTAACATCACTAGAGTGATTTGATTACTAGTTGGTACGTATTTGTAAGGAATTAGTTGTAGGGGAGAAAGATATTTTGTGATAAGGTCAAGAGAAGGGTGGTAAAAGTTCTCACTTGTTGAGCTATACTACATTTTCAGCCTCGGGTTTGGAAAATATGCAACTAATGGCAGATACCAACATTTGATAAGTGTGCTGATAAAAATGCATTGGCATATTGTAGTCATTTGTTTATATCATTTTCACAGTTTAACTACAATTTTCTGAGAGTGGAAACTATTTATGTACACATCATATTCCCAAAGTGTAGGACTGGATTTGTATGTGATCTTTTCTATTACGAGGAACTATGGAAAGGTACGCCTAATATCACTGAATAAATTCAAGAGCAGCACAAAATTACATATAACCTAATGCAGAGAGTATGGTGACCATTTTAAACTCAGTAGGAATTCAGAGAAGACTGATTATTGGAGGGATAGAAAGAATTAGAATTAGAATCTGAATAGTTAAGGTAAACTTCATGGAAGAAGTAAGATTGAACTTGGACCTTGAAAGAAGGTTTGTGTATGGATAGTAAAAGGCACTGGATAAAGTACAGAGTTGGAAATTAACATGTATAGGGAGGGAAATGAAGAAACTACATGGGCTGGAGCAGAATATATAGATTATGGATAAGTGAAGACAAAGTTGGATTCATAGGTCTCTCAATAAATATTGGATGAGTGAATGACCTTGCCATTTTGGTCAGTTTCTATGCGTTCCTCTTTTTTTTTTTTTAAAGCACAAATAGGCTATGATCCCAATCCAGGTTATAATGTTACTTTTCAATATTAATATCAAAAAAGGTATATGCAAAGGACTGTAAGACTGTGATTCTTTGTGTGTTTTTTTTCCTGCGCTTTCAGGTCCAAACTAGGTTGTTATATAAGGTGTTTTGTTGTTTTTTTTTTGCGGCAGATAGAATTTTGTGCCAGAAACAGATAATTTTTTTTTACTGCAAACTATATCAGAATAATTGAAAGTCCCTTAAGTTGTTGATTTTGCCCCCTTTTTAACATCTGGGGCAATTTTATTTATTTTAATAACATTTCAATCTGTGAAACAATGTAATTTTTAGGAGATATTATCATCATAATAAAACAAGGTAGGATTATAGCAAATCACCTACCTGAAGTTCAACTCAAGGCCACCCTCACCTAGCTGAGATATGGCACAGATTCAGAAAGGAAGTGAAGTAAGTAATCGCAAACAGAACTCACATTTATCTAGTGCTTTAATTTTGATAAAATGCATTCTTCATAACAACCCTCTAAGGTACAGAATAATAGTCTCAGAGTTAGAAAGGAGCTGAAAGGCCATCTAGTCCCACCTGATGAGCAGTCATCCAGGCTTTGCCGAAAGACATCTATTGAAAGAAAAGCCCACTACCTCCTGAGTCAGTTCATCCACTGAAAATCTTTTTCAATTAATAAAAATCTATTTATTCTTCCTCCCACCCCCAAGTTTCATTGAAAAGGGGGAAAGGGAGGAATACATATTGTAACAAATATACAGAGCCAAGCAAAACAAACTCCTTCATTGACCATGTCTGGAAAATGTGTCTCATTCTGTGCTAGGAGGAGAGTAGCATGTTTTATCATCAGTCCTGTGGATCCTCTGGAGAAGTGGTTGGTCATTGTGTTGATCGGGTTCTTAAGTCTTTTAGTTTTTTGTTTTTACGGTGTCATAGAATTGTTCTGCTTCTGCTCATTTCATTCTGCATCACCCTTTATGACATCCAGCTTTCTCTAAAACTATTTTTAGCTCATTTGTTATAGCACGATAATATTCATTACATACATAGACCATAAGTTGTTCAACCATTCCTAATTGATGGGTACTTCACTTCGTTTCCTTTTTTTTTTTTAAAAATACATTTTTACTTTTTGACAGTTCTAATTGCTAGAAAGTTGTTCCTTATATTGAGCTGAAATATGCCATTCTTTACCTCATTTCTCTTCTTTCTGCCCTCCATTAGGACCAAGTATAGTCCTGTCAGAGGACTTGCCCCATAGACCAGATGAAGAAACCAAGACTCAGGTTAGATCACTTCCCCAGGGATACACTTTGAATAACCAGAATAGACGTACCACAGTCAATGCACAAGAACTCAAAGTTCACTGCTTCTAAGGCAGTTTTTAAAAATCTCCCTTAGACTGTTTACACATGATTTTAACAAAAGTTTCTAGCCTAGGCCAGATAGGAAGTAGCAAGTTACATTGGGATAAAGGACTGCTATAGGCAAACAATCAAATAGCAGTGAAAAGAGATAACTGACAGACTAATAGGAAAGAAAAAAAACAAAAACTACAAAAATCAGACACAAGAATGAAGAAGGCACAGCAGTCTGGGACCATTAAATTTGTACAAGGGCAAGTAATTTTGTATACCTAAATGAGTACTGAGGGCATCACTGCATTGTAGACCATTGCAGTAATTGATGTTCTTAATGATAACCCTGGATAATTCAAAAAATTTTCAACTATGTTAATGGCTAACAATTGATCAGTTCTTGAATTACATATCATAGAATAATGTCATCATAGTTTATGTTCAGATGATCTCTTCTGATGTTTTCAACATTTCTAAGGATCTGATAGAGTAATTTAACATCATTAGTTATCTCCATTGTTGATTGCCGTATGCCATTTAGAAGTAGCATATCAATAACATACTTAGCCCATTTCATAAATTATATCTCAAAATTATTACAGAATATAGTCTCTGTGAAGTAAATGGTTCTTTGGAAGATGACACATCATCTTTTGTGTAAATTGTAAAAAATCCACTAATGATATAATAAGAAATTGGTAGATAATAATTAAAACTCACTAACAGGGTTTTTAAGAGTGTCAGTGGATATCAAGCTATTGAAAATGATTAAAGAAGTGCTACTCATACATAAAAATTTAAGAGTAGAATCTTGGGTTGGTCAACATTCCAAAATACCAATTGATGTCTGACATGTAATATGGTACCATCTTTCTTTTTTTTCTGTCTTTACACTGTCCATCGGACAAGAGAGTTGAAGCTATCGGTAGGGTAATTTATATCCCACAGGGGCAGCTAGGT
The DNA here is from genome assembly GCA_028646595.1 of Phalanger gymnotis. Classification (NCBI taxonomy): domain Eukaryota; kingdom Metazoa; phylum Chordata; class Mammalia; order Diprotodontia; family Phalangeridae; genus Phalanger; species Phalanger gymnotis. The sequence goes on along the minus strand of CM053622.1, from coordinate 230,713,638 downwards.
GGTGCAGTGGATAGAACCTAGCCCTGGAGTCAGGGGGACTACCTATGTGACCCTGGGAACTTCACTGAACCCGGTTTGCCTCAGTTCCTCATCTCTAAAATGAGCTGGAGAAGGAAGTGATGAGCCACTAACTCCAAAGGAGGTCATAGAGAGTCAGACATGACTGAAACAACTCAACAACAAATAAGCATTACACCCCACAACCCACTACAATCAAGTCTCCATCATTCACTTGAATATTTTCCATTTTATGAATATCTGCAATAATGTTTTTAATATCCCAGACTATATTTTTATTTATTTATGGTAAACCTCCAGGTTATATTCCTTATCACTAGTTGTATAATCAAGAAATTAAAACTAATTTAAGCAAAACAAAAACAGATGAGATCATATAATGAATTTTAAATAAACAAATTTTTATTATGATCCATAGCATTTGGATGATCTGAAAGAAACATGCTATACTAATCTTTGATTGGCCTACAACTAATGAGGTTGACTATGTTTAGCCTCATCTTTCTGCTTCATTTTAATGGTACTATAGAGTTTTGAAGTCATTGCATAGTGAGAGCTGGGCTTGAGGCCTGATGTCTGATACTTGACAGGCTTGTGACCTTGCATAGTCCCTTTAGTTTTCTGTATCTTAGTTTTTTCTTTGGTAAAATGAAAGGGCTAATCTCCAAGAATTTTTTTTTAGCACTGATAATCTTTGATGCTGTGGTTAAATGAAAGCTCTTTTGTTGTAAAGTCTGAAGTAAACCTTAGGAAACTTGTTTCAGAGGAGTCATAGTAATATAGCCATGACATATAGGTGTAGCTTGATGGAACTTAACAGACTATCTAGTCTAATGCTCTCATTTTACAAAAGAAGAAGCTAAGACTCAGAGGCATCATCAGATTATCGATTTAGAACTAGACTCAATCAACAAGAATTTCAAAGATAAAAAATTAACAGACCCTGCCCTCAAGAAACTTATACTCTATCTGCCAGATAACGTTTATATTGATAAGTATGTACAAAATAAATACCAGGTAAACTTGGGGGAGGGGGTGTCAGGATGCTACCATTCATGGTGCTCTTGAGCAGAGATTTGGAGGGAACAAGGAATTCTGAGAGGCAGAAGTGAGAAGATTATGCATTCTGATCATGGGGAACAGATTGTGCAGAGATGAAAGGACCTTAAATATCATCTAGTCCAACCCTCTCATTTTACCAATGAGGAAACCAAGGCATAGAAAGCATACGTAGGAAGAAGTGATTCATCTAAGGATAGACAGGTGTTTTGCAAGCAAGCATCCAAACTTAGGTCTTTGTATTCCAGATCTTATACATGATCCATGACATTAAATTGCAATAGAAAATGTTTTATGTGTAGACCGTTTGGATCCTTTACCTGTGTCCTACGAGGAAGGAGTGATTTGGGTGATATTTTGGGCAGTCTTTTACCTTGTGTGCTATAATGGATCCTTTAGGGAATATTACAGCCTTTATCACCTAATAAAATTTAATGGAAACTTTTAGGAAAAGTTAATAAAAAGGCACTATTAACACAGGCAATGGCTTGGATTCCTCATGTGCCTTTTACACTCTGTATATGCTTTACTCCTCTTTTTAAGAGGGGGGAATGAAGCGTTCACGTGCCTTTATAGAGATTGGCACTAGCATACTAGCATCTCCTGTTTTCGGAGAATTCTTTTCAAAAGTGGGAGGCAGAAAGTTCCTAACCTTCATTGACCTACTTGGCATATCACCTACAAGTAAAAGCTGCTGTGTTCAGTGTCTTAATGGGATAAGTTTCTCTTCAGAATAGGGGGTATTTCAGCTGCCTGGTAGATAAGCAAGAGAAGCCAGCCAGCCCACTAGTGTCTGAAACATTGGCAGTTCATTTATCAGATCTTAGGGAATCAGCCTTTCCCAAATCTCTGACAGTTTCCATCCAGTTCAGTCATGTTCCAATTAATACAAAAGTGCTAACGAGGGAGAGAATTTCTAAGATTTTTGTGGGGAATAAATGAGATTTAATGGATATAAAAAGGGAAAAGGCAGTAAATGGCCTCACGGTTACAAAGAGAGTAGTAATGGTCTATCTCTAGAATTACCTACGTGAAGCTACATTTCTATCTCAGGGAGTGTCTTGACAGCCCAACTAGTATTATGACATTGAGTTGGGATTCTGTGGCATAGGGCATTGGGCCCTTAAATTGTGTTATGTAATAACAACTCACATTCGTGTAGTGCTTTGAAATTCACAATTAACTTTCTTTACATTATCCTGACTCTAGTGCTTACTATTTGTGTGACCTTGGGGAAATCACTTAACCTCTCTGGGCTTCACTTTCTTCATCTGTAAAATGAAGGAGGTTGAATTAGACAATTTCTAACATCCCTTTCATCTATAAATCTAGGATCCTGTGAATCTCATGAGATGGGTAGTTGAGTTTACTTTGATACAGTTCATATTTTTATACACATTGATTCCCCAATAGCAGAATGTTAGCTCTTGAGGGCAAGAACAGGTCTCATTTTATTTTGTCATCTTCAGCCCCTGCTAGCCAATGCCTCATCCTATGTAGAAGAGACTTAATAAATGCTTGTTGAATTGAATTGTCCCCATTTTACAGGTGAGGAAACTAGGACAGCAAGATTCAATGACTTGTCCCTAATCTCACCTTAAGACAGTGTTTGAAGCAGAATTTAAACCCAGAATCTTGATGCCAATTCTCATGTTCTTTCAACTACAAAATGATACCAACCTATAGAATTCAGCCAAATGCACTAATATCATGTAGTTCAGCCCCTTCATCTTACAGATGAAGAAACAAAGGCTTGGGGAGCAATGGAGAAAACTGTAAAAAGGTTTTAAGTAAGATTACATAATTGTGTATCCACAATCAAACACAAGATTTCCTTTGGTATTGGTAAGGTTCTAAAAAATCTCACCAAAGCCACAGATCTCACACAGATATATCTGCAAAGAAATACCCATGATTTGAAATGTCATAGTGGAAGTTTTGCTGTCTTTATTTCTTGCAAAACTGGCTAACATTTTCAGCTGAACCTTCAAAAATAAATAAAAAGTCTCAAATTTTATTGGCTATGCATTCAGAAGATACATTTCACATAAATATTTTGCATTTTAGGTGTTTGGTATGAAATGCAAGTTAAATACTTCACCGTACATCATTTGGGTTTCTAGTCTGTCCTCTGAGAGCATTACTGAATTCATAACAAGCTAATCAAAACACTTTAAATATCTTCCACATGTTTTAATGAAGCTAGGTTCTGTTATAAAATATATTTTATTCCTGTTCTAGTATAACAGCCACATATATTTTCTTCCTGTCCAAGTATACCAGGGCGTGGTACTTTGTATTACAAAAGCTTGCATTTTGGTTGCTTTTAAATGTACTTAAAACCTGCAGCTTCAAGTAAGTTTTGTTGCAAAGCCACAAGTAAATTGAAAGGGAGAGGATCGTTTTTGCCATGAAAGTCAATTTTTAAAGTGTTATATAGCTAGAGTGTATGTAATATTAAATCCACTGCCTAGCCAGCATAATAATAACCTGCAGCTTCTCTAGAGTAGAAATAGATTTTATTTGGAGACTTCATTATAATATTAGTATTTTGTACCTACTACATTTATAGTATATTTTGAAGTAAGTGTATATATGCTTATATATCAACAGCCCTGCAAAGGACAAGACTAACCCCAATTAAATTGGAATTTCATTTTTGTTTACTTGAGAACATTTTCTTCACATTTAGTCAATTGAGACGCAAATTAAAATTTCCTTTTTGGCCAGGCAATCATTTTGCATTCTCTTCTCCTTTTGACAGTAGCTTCTATGCACTAAGTAAAAAGTAGAATGAGTGCCCTATTTCTGTCTCTTTCCATTACTGTACTGTTCTTCTTGCTATATACTTTTTTTTTCCCTCTTTGTGCCTAGTGGGACATTAAAGGTTCTGTAATTATTTCGATAAGATCAGGGTTATAGATTTTTTTTTGTTCCACTTAGATGTTCACTAATAAACCTGCCTCAGTGCTGAAGGCCAACAAATTTCTTATTTAACAGTACATTTTGAAAACACAGAACTGAGAGATAGAGTGGTCGTTCATCTACCAGATACAATTTTTCAAGATTACATATAATCTCTTAAGCTTCAGCAAATATTAGTAGAAATGAAAAATGTTTAAAATTTTAAATATTTAAAACAGTAAGACAAATGTATACAGTTCTAACCCCACATAATATTGGATCACTATGATTTTAAAGAGGATTTTTTACAATGATTGACCTCAGCTTCTAATTTCTTAACCAGGGTGGTCCAAGACTCAGACTGTAGGTCTAAACAATACTTAATCAGGACCCCCAAAACACAAGACATTGTTTAAAATGAAAACAGTTGTTCACTGAGAAATAATTTTGAATTTCATTATTTTAAAATTAGAAACTGAACCAAAACAATAAAGTGTTCTTGGCCAGTAGTCATAAATAAAAGATGGAATTTTGCGTGTTAGGCAAAACAATAAGAAAGCCATGGATAACTTAGTAAGAGAAAACAAGTTCTTACAAAGGGATAACATGAAGGGCTGGCATAATAGTCCAATATTTTTTACTTTGGCATCAATTCAATTAATAATAGGGAGTGTCTACTGTACTTTGGTACCTCATGAGCAAGTCAAGAAGACAACTGCAACTATAATATTAGAAGCTCTAGAGCCCATGGGATTCAAAGAATCTTTGCTACATGACTTTGGGAATTCATGACAAGCCCCAACTCATTATCAGGTCTGCAAATCTTTAGGCATGGTGAAGATATTCTGTGTTCCCAAAGAGGTCAAAGACTGATTTGAGATACTTTGGAACAGATTCCACTCTTTCCAAATTCCAACAGTCTTATCAAAACCCAAAGTGTAGAATTCTTGAGCATCTGTGATTTAGATTATGACCACTAGACAAAGATCTATAACCACATTCAGGTGTTTGGAGGGCATCAACCCATTTAAGAATGTCTAAATCTTAGAGTGTTCCCCCTACCCCAACATTTTATGTCCTCCATAACTATTCGGGGGCCAACATTAGTATAAATTTCTTGCAAATGGATTCACTGTGCCTAAACCATAGAAACATAGGTTTTAGGGCTAGAAGGGATATTCAAGATTATCAAGTTCTTTATCCCCCACTTTATCAAGAAGGAAAGAAGCCCAGAGAGAGTAAGTGAAATATCCAAGGTTACAGCAGATGGCAATAAATATTGTACCTGAGATTTGAACACAACAAATCCAATACTCTTCCCACCTTATTGATTAAACTTCAGAAGTGTAGTGGATGTCCTATAATGACAAATTTTTATTATGTGCCAATGGTACTCTTGACAATGATGTTGGAGTGCTTTGCCGTTTCCTTTTCTGGATCATTTTACAGATGAGGAAACTGAGGCAAACAGGGTTAAGTAATTTCTCAGGGTCACACAATTGGTAAGTGTCTGAGGCTGGAATTGAATTCAGGAAAAGGAGTCTTCTTTGCTTCATGCCCTGCACTCTATCCACTGCACCAACATAAACACAGGTATGCCTCTAAACACTGTAAATATAAAGTTATGGCAGGGGTGGGAGGAAGCAGAGGTAGAGGAGGAGGGAATAGCTGGTGGGAGATCAGGAAAGGCATCCTATGTGACATTCAACTGAGCTTAATAGGAAACTAGGACTTCTAAGAGTTAGAAGTGGAGAGGGAACACCTACCAGCTATGGGGAAAGGCACAAAGATAGGAAAAGAGGAGACAAGTGGGAAGTAGAGCAGGAAGGCCAGTTTGGACAGCCTGCAGATTGCATGAAAGGACATAGTAGCTATAAAGGGCTTGAAAAGTTTGGTTGGAGGTAGGACATATTTTCAAATTAAAAGATGTATTCTTCTTAAAGGAATTAATTGGAAAATTAGAAAAATGAAACTTTTAAAACACACAAATAGGAATGACACAAGTTTGCTTTGTAATTTTTGTTGAACTTTGCGGTTGTTAGTATATAATGAAGAACATACACTCTCTCTTTCTCTTCTTTTCTTTAACACATCAAGGTAAGCAGTTGAGGCTGGCGGAAACCAGCTGTTTTTCCATTCACCTTATTATTGAGTTGTGGTTAAAGAACTTCCTTTTTAGTTATCAAAAAATCTTAACTACAACTTCAGTTGAACAAGGAGAAAGAGTTAACATTTTTAAGGGCAGGGAAACTGTGCTAGACACCTGTTCAAAGTTTGCAATAAAACAATCAGAATAATATTATCTGACAAATTATGGTTTAAAACTAGTATTAAAAACACGTCTTGTTATATTGTCTATCATATATCTAATATCATTATTCATTTCTATTCCTTTTACTTAATTTCAAGCATACATTTCTTTTCACCCAGTTATCATATACCTAACATGTACCTAATAACAGAATTTTATCTCGAAGGTACCGTCAGCAAAAGACAAAAATGTAATCAAACATGAGTTTCAAAATGGTCCAACAAAGCTTTATAATTAACCATCCAGATATACTACCTGTGCATTTCCTTCTGAGAGGCTGGTATGATGTGGCATTTTAGGATATTCTTTGAACCAGGGGTTCTTATCCTGGAGTCTGTGAACTTTTTTTTTAATATTTGATAATTATTTCAATGTAACTGGCTTTTAAGATAACTGATTTTCTTTCGGTACAACTGGTTTCTCAGGAAACTTGCTAATCCATTACTCTGTGATATGTAATAGCTATTGAAAAAACCAGAAAAGAAGGGAAAATAGAGCATGATGTATAGGGCAATGACATCGTAGGTTATTTTTAAAAAGAATTCCATTTGGGTCTAGAATTTTTAGCAGTGTCACAATTTCAAATAACATCAGTTTTGATGTGGCTGACTAAGGATCTTGGTGCAGAATATAGAAGTACCGGCCTCAGTATTACTCATTGAAAGCATGACTCTTTTCAGTAGAAGGCTGGAAGAGGTATCATGCCACCAGAGATGAAATGTGACCTCTTCAAGGGAGAATGTCTACTGTCCCTGCAGAGTTATGTCAGGTCCCTGCTAGGCCAGGCTTGATTAAGAAAGGGTCTAATTGTGTATCCCATGATTTGTTATAATGTCTAGGCCGGAGCAAGAGGTAGAACCTTTTTTGATTGAAGGAATGGATTAATAGATCTGTCAGAGCATAAACTAAACAAAAATAAAATTGGTCTAATATGTAGAGTAATGTTTCATTGAAAATCTTGAGATTTTCAGGTAGAGAAATGGCAAAGTTTTATAAAATGCACATATGTACAAGCATATTCATCAGCACATCACGAGTTTTAAATACTTTTTCAGTCATGTTTTTGAAATTGTAATGACTGAATATGAAGTAGGAAGCACTATTATATTTTAATTGACACTCTAGTTGTATGTTTAATAACAGTGACATACCCTCAATTATTTTTACATTCATCTTACAACCCTTGGCATGATTCCTGTGGTTTTTAGATTTTTTTTTAATTTTAAGTGAACTTGATGGGAGAAATATAATTTGATTTACTTTCAAAATTTTGTAACTTTGAAATAAACACAATTTGATTTTATTATGGTGCTTTTATTATGATGTTAGCTTGACTTGTAGTAATAATTGCTGACACAGTGCTAGGCATTGTGCTAAATGTGTTACAATTATTTTTTCATTTGATCTTCACAAGAACCTTGCAAGGTGGGTACTCTTATCCCCATTTTACAGATGAGGAAACTGAGGCAAATAGAGGTTAACTGACTTGCCCACAGTCAGCTAAAAAGAGAGGGAATTCAGATTTGAATTCGGGTCTACCTGACTCCAGGCCCTGCACTATCTGCAGTGCCAGTCTAAAACATTTGTTCATTGTCATTGTGATCAAACTGAATGTGGGGAAACATCTTTTGACTGTGTTAACTCTCTTCTGTTGGGATTTTTGAACAAGTGTTGGGGGAAAAAACTTATCGATAGGGTAAAACAGCTAAACATAAAATCTGAGATCACTATAACTGCTTTACATGTTAGTCTTTCCCTAGAAGTGCTATTGCAGTCAGTTGCTATTAACTATACAAAGACTTTGCTCTGAACCCAAATGTTGTCATTTCTTGATGGACCAGGTTTATTATTTGAAGGTTTTTCCCCCATATGACTGTGGGTCTTATTACATGCAAATGCAAAACAACTATCCAGTGCTATGCTTCACACTAATTCCTATTCCTTTGCATTTCACGAACAGGGCTTTTAAGCAGTGAAGAAGGTTTAAGAATTAGATTCTTTAATGCATTAACTGGTCAGATCAGCTTGTAGGTAAAAGACCAAATAAAGCAAAAGTTTTCAACTTTGTACCATGGACTGCTTTGGCAGTTAGGTGAAGCCCGTGAGTGCCTTTGCAGAAAGTTTTAAATACATAAAATATAATGCATGAGAATACAGAGGAAAACAACTTTATTGAAATTACAGTTTTTGAAGAACAAATTAATGGAACCCCTGGGAAAAAAAGACAAAGATATATTAGAAAAAGAGGAGCTGTTTAGACTTCTTTATCAAAACAAAACTCTTCCAAAACACACCTTTTCTTCACTCAGAATAACTGAGCTGCTATATGAGGTCCAAGTTCCAATGCAGAGTATCCTGCACAAGTCCAGCACCCAGTAAATGCTAGCAACTGCCTAGTTGAGGGAATAAAGCCTCAAAAATGAATAACAAGTTTTGCAAATAACTTCCACACACAAATCATTGTGGTCTTATAAATATGAATTTTTAACCATTTGTTTTGTTGATTGTCAATATTCAGTATAGTAAAATGGGAGGTGCAGAAGGCTGAAGATGATCTGTAAAAATTCTCTCCCTGAAGGCTGAAATAAAATGTGAGTCCTCTGTTCCTAGTTTTGTTTGCAAGTGTTAGCTCTGGTGGTGGGGCAGCCATTAAGAAGCTCAAATGACTAAACCACTCAAACTTAGACTACCCATAACAATATTTGCACATCCTGGTAATTCTGCTGCTCTAAGTCCCATAATCACCAACCACAGTACATTAAAAGAGTTGATTTTTCATTGTCTTTCTAGCTTTCATTCCCCATTTTTGCAATCATTTTTATAGTGTTTGTTTTTATTTCAGGGTTAGTCAGCTATTTATTTCATTAGCACAGAGCAAAGCAAACCAATAGATAAAGAACTGTCTTTCCTCCCTTCCTTTCATAATCATTTCTTTTTTTAAGTAATCAATTTACATTTTATAATCTTAATCATGAAATTGCAAATGAAATCAGTTCTAGAAAGATTAATCCAGGCGTGCTCACAGCTGTGAAGATTGTGGAAATAAATATCATTTTGCAATAATGTATTCTTGACAAAAGGCATAACAAAAGAATGATTTCTATTCAGAGATAGTGGGTATATTTATTTTGCATGTTGGGGGAGGGGTAGTGGTCTCTTGCTTTCGACCCTGACCTAGTTTTGTAGCTGCTTATTATTCAGCTATATGTTTGAGAAATCTCTGTAATTTAATTTGGCATCCTCTTCTGCATGTCTGCACCTAGCAGTAGGTGCTCATAATATTAGCAATGTCCCATGCTGAATCATATTTATTTTAAAAAATCCTAATGTACTCATAACTCAGAAAGAAACTGTTAATTGTTACCAGGGAGCTGCCTGATTACAGACTGGATGTCTCGTCCAGGGCCCTGCCATAATTAGTAACCACTGTTGACATTTAGATTTAAATTGAATTTTCTTCTAATTAAACCCAGAGGGGGTTGATCCTCTCAGATGTACAGGTTAATAAAATTAGTCAGAAACTGTTAAACAGTAAGCTGAATTCTCCAAGAGAGCTGTCCCAATGTATTGTTAAGAATTCTGTAATTAATATTAAGAGCATTCATTAGATTTGAATTGTCTTTTTCTGTTTTGAGTTGCATATGGTTTTGTAGTAGTTATTTCTTTAATTAGGTCTGTTTCCTTTGATAACTTTAGTATTAGTAATTTCTCTCATGTTAGTAAATTTAGAATTATCAGTACTATAGCAATGATCCACTATTCCATTCAGTTATGCATAATTCACACTACCATTTTTTCTAGGTATACTCAATGAATAATAATATATGCTAAAAATAAATGTCATAGTGGAATGAAATTTTGGAACTCCAGACTACTCTTAACTGACTTCTATTCATCGCTGCTCTTGCAACAGTGATATTTAAGCTGTGGGCAGGTCATCAGAATTTTCCTGAGTCTCTTTTCCTATTGATTCTTTACAGGTTTTTGCCTAGCCAAAGTGGTTTTGATGGAATCTCACAAGCTTATGGTTTGGATTGCTTTGTTCTGGTTTTAGGAATTGTTTTCCTATCTACATCAAGACACATTTGATTTCTCATACTTCTAACGGGAAAACCGAATAATCTAGCAAAGCTCCCAGGACCTTGCAGGGAATTTCAGGAAAATAATTAGTAAAAGGAAGTGAAATTGGTGATATTACATTGGAATATTTGGCTGCTGTCTTTTGATAGCATTTAGATCTTTGAGGAGCTTTTGAGGGAAACAATTTGTAGTCACTCCTTTAACAATGACCTCATTTATGACTTTCCATGTCATCAGTCATGATTTATATACATTCTTGAGAATCAAGCAAATTTCACAACTCCACAGAAACATTATTTAGTGGAGACTTTTTTTTTAGGGGTGGTGGGTTCCTGAGCATTCCTAATCATTGAGTCTAGAACACAGTAATGCTTTAAAAATGCTTTTTGAATGATAAATAGCATCCTTCTGCCCCTTAATAGGTAGTATTTCCTAACTAAGCATTAAATGACTAATATTTGTTTTTCTCTTACTTTGCTTCTGAAACACTACCCTTTCTTTTTCCTCCAAAAAATCCCACAAAGGGAGTCAAAAGCATTTTTCACTGTACATGAAAAAGAGATTTCAGAATGTAAAAGATACATACAAGATTTGGCAATATTCCTCAGTTTTACAAAGAGAGGCTTCATTATTTTATGTACCTCTTTCTTCTTAATTTCCTAAATAAAACAAACAGAAGGAAACAAGATGACATTTTTTTCTTTGCTCAGTCTACTTAAATAAATTGAATTAAATAAAAAAGTTTCATTCCACAATTAGGTTCAGATGTCATGAAAGCAATGAATAGTCCATACACATTTGCTGGTATCCCTCACACTAAGTAAATTTCTCCACTCTCTTTTTCCTTCTCCTCTTCCCTCCCCCCCAAAAAAAACCATGAGAATTAACATATTTTTTAATGTAACTCAAAGACTCAAAAGGCTTTGAGGCTGGGATACATAGTGGATTAGATAGTGGTACCTACTGGCAAAATAAGATATTGCAGAATGGTTCTGTGAGTTATTGTAAAAGTCTAGACCAAAGAAAGAGAGTTAGGGGTAGGGCAAAAACCTGGGATCTTTAAGTGAAGAGTCATAATACTTCTGGGAATAGAATGAATTCCTGTGGCAACATCGAGCAGCATCCTGTGGCTTAGAGGAAAGCCTGGAATTAAGACAGTATCACTGTGCTGAAAAGGAGTAATGAACAAGTAAATATAGACCACAGGTTCCCAGAGGAGTAAAACTTAGAGTGCTCTGCCTAGCATGGGTCTAACTACTCTCTTAATCCTGTTCTCAACAATTGAACAACATTGTGTAATGAAGATGTGCAGGACTCAGATTTCTAAGACCTGGGCTTTAGTCCTAGTTCTTATAAGTGGATTTTTGCGGTTTCTTGGTGCTGGACTTATAAGTAAGAAAAACCAGAGTTCAGATCCTACCTTATACACAATAGTTGTGTGACCCCCAGGCAAATCACTTAATGTCTTTGGGCTTTGGTTTCTTTATTTGTAAAATGAAGATAATAATAACACCTACCTCACTCATGAGTATATCATAGGGGATAAATGAGATCTCCCTCCCTCCCTGCCTCCCTCTCTCTCTCTCTCTCTCTCTCTCTCTCTCTCTCTCTCTCTCTCTCTCTCTCTCTCTCTCTCTCCCTCCCTCCCTCTTCTCTGTTTCTGTATCTTCTCTCTCTCTCTCTCTCTCTCTCTCTCTCTCTCTCTCTCTCTCTCACTCACTTACTCACACACAGCACTTTACAAACCGTTAGAAGTAGCTATTGTTATTTTTGTTATTACCAGTCATCGTCTTCATCTTTCTTGTCCTTAGTTCCCTACATTGAAAAAACTAAGGAGTGATATTATCCCAAAAGTTTCTTCTGTCTCAGAGGTTCTATGATTTACAAAATCAAATGTAAAATAGGTACTTTTTGGAAACGTACTTCAAAGCATATATATATATATATATATATATATATATATATTTTAAAATGAGTGGAACAATTAGTGTCAGTGAGCCATGGAATAATTAATTTCATCAATATTTTATGGTAATTGTCTTTTATTTTGCCCAAAAGACTTCCTTTATTTTTTCTTGATGTTAGCAGACAATGTATATTATTCATTTATCTTAGCAAGAAAAATATTTCAAGGAAAGTTATATAGTTGAGCTTTCATAGACAAAGTAAGAAAATAAGCAAGGGTAGTTTTTAACATTCCATTTTTACCAAATGGTCTTAGCTACTTCTGTTTTCCCTCTCTTTCTCAAGCAGCAACTCCAGGTGTCTCATCACCCCAGACCTACACAATGAGGATCCCAACCCCACCACCCCATTGCTTATTGTTTCTCTGCTTCTCCCCTCATAACTTAATCACTCAGGATCCAAATTTATAATGAGCTGATATGTGTTAACAATCCAATGTCTTGCCACCTAACATTCACATATTAACTATAGTCTCTGAAAATTTTCACACTCTCGTTAGCCCTATCAATCCTTGTAGGACTTTTGGTATTCACAGTGCATTGAAGTCATCAATTAATCAACAAGCATTTGTTAGCACCTACTATGTGCCAAGTACTGTACTAAGTGCAGAGGAATGTAAAAAAAAAGGTAAAGAGGGGCAGAGCCAAGATGGCGACTGGAAAGCAGTAACTGGCGTGAGCTCCCCTCCAAGACCCTCCAAAAACCTATGAAAAAATGGCTCTGAACCAATTCTAGAACTACAGAACCCACAAAGGGGCAGAGGGAAGCAGGACTCCAGCCCAGGTCTGCCTGGACGGTCTCGGGGTAAGGTCTGTCCCGAACAGAACTCCCAGCCCCCA